>MU863624.1:2140174-2328742 GCA_033575675.1 Parathielavia hyrcaniae
GGGGGACGGAGAGAAAGATTCAAGTGCGGTAAGACGCCATGTTCAGAGTGAGGTAGACCCGAAACTTCTCGGCGGCACTAAATATGCAGAAGGGCGCCCAAGTTTCTTGCCATCATCAACTTTCCTGACCTTGATGTCCGGACTCTGGAGTCTGATTGCCGACTTTGGTGTTGATTGGATGGACTGCCGTGTGGGATTAGAAGCCAAGACATCGTTCCTGGGCTGGCCCCACCGACCGGAGGAGTTCGTTACATCAAGCCTTGGTTTGTTCGTCGGTTGACCAGGGCAGCGAGCATCTTAACTCAAACTTCAGATGGTGGAATCTTAGTGCCATAGAAAAGCAATTGATTGAGAAGTTGCTGTGAGTTTATCTCCAAGCTTGGTTTTCCAGCCATGAAAATGAGTTGATGGCTATTAAGTAGGAAAATCTTGAATTCATGGTATGGACCCCTGTCCAATATTTTGCGCTACCAAGCAATTTGGAAACCAGCAGTGAACTTTACAATGTATTCAACGTGACCGTAATCAGTCCCCGTACAGTGGAACTATACCAGCTCCGGTAACAATAGAAGGAACAAGCCGAGGCCATATCGAGGTTGAGATCGTCAAAAAAAACATTGGATTCTCGGTTTACTTTGTCAAGACGTTCAAAGAAGAACCTTGATTGAAGCATCGTATCCTGAGGTTTCGTAGAGTGACCGGTTCTATTCTCTGATCCACGCCGTCGCCAAATCTGGGCTCCGCCAGCCATGTCCTTCCCCCGCCCAGCATAACGGTTCTCAAAAGGGCCAACACATCTCAAATCTTCAACATGATACTTCGTAGTACCCGAGCACTAAAAGAAGTTGCTCCTTTCTCGCCTTGGCCTGACAATGTCAGCCCGACCTCCTTTTGGGCCTTTGACGACGTCGAGGTCGAGGTCGAGGTCGAGGCCGGCCAACACGTCTGTCGGCAATGCTTCGCCCGTTACCCTTTCCTTCACCCGGATCAAGCCACGGGTCCCTCATTTCTTGTTCCGCTTAGGCCCCCTCATCGGGAAGACAATTGACGACTTCTTGCCTCTCCGCTTCTCGACCTTCTTCTTGCCGCTCGGCTTTTTGCTCGCCGGCTTAGCATCCTCGACCTCCATGGTTGCTGCAAAATGTCAGTGACCATGTGCTAGAGGCTTCGGCTGGTAAAGACTTACCGTCCTCCTTCGCAGCGACCACTTTGGCCTCATCCGTGGGCTCTGCAAGAAGGTCAGTGCGGGACTACCATAGTTGTTCGGAATGAATACGTACCCTCGTTCATCTCAACATCCTTCTGTGGCTTGGGCTCGGCTGCGAGGGCCAAAAGTCTGGCAGAGAGGCGCTCGGCCCGCGCTGCCTCGACAGGCCCAAACACATTCTGCTTGAGCCGCCGGTTGTTTGTCTTGATGACACTTGACCTCGAGCTTTTCGCCATTTCTGCAGCTGAACTGTGGATGTATCAAATACGTGAAACAAGAAGAGGATTCTGGTTGCTGAAGTCGGTCTGAGAAAATCGGGTGTGAATTTCAACCCACGGATACAAGCATGAGCAGATCCAAGTGGTTGAATTTTTTATGTCCGTCGATGGGCGTAAGTTACAGCGTACCTAAAAGCACAAAACGGTGAATTTCATTGCACCTGGCCTGCAGCCTGGAAGCGAAGGCTTCGTACGCGGTAAGATACCTTGCCTGCCCCACTCGGCGCTTCGAGGCGCGCAGCGCGGCATCAGAGTCCGAGTCACTGGCACAGCGGCCGCTTTTCTGCCCCAGACTGCCGCCTTTTTCGTCAACGACAGGGCCGAGAGATAGGCGAGGATCGCGAGCTCCAGAAAAGACAGGAAAGGCTCCAGCCACCGTCCCAGCGCTCCGCCTCGAACACTGAACTGCTAGAGACAGAATTCATAAATTCGTCGACCTGGGCGGCTACGCGCACCGGTGAGCCCACGAAGGCGGCAGATCGAAGCGCAATCGTTGAAAGCTGCACTTGCAGCGCCGAGACTTCATCGGGCAGCACCCGGGGTTTTGGCTGTTTCGCTCCTTCCTGGCCGCAAGGAATAACTTCAGCAAACCCGGACCTTATCGAGGTTCTAGCTCAGGCAACCAACCTGGGATACCTTTCCAGCTATCGGTTTTTGGTTCCTGGGCCATGGGTGATAAATCGGCAGAGGTGCAAAGCCTCATCCGAACTATCCAAGTACCCGCCATTTCAAAGGCAGTCCTTCAGGCCATCTGCGCCGTGAATGGCATCCCAAAGACTGGAAACAAAAGCGACTTGCAGAGACGAATCATCCAGCGTAAGTACGACTTCTTTGGCAGGGCCAGGAAGTGAAGTCAAAAGGCACCCGCCATCTGGCTTCTCTTCCCTGCCTTTGGGGGTTTCCTCTCTCTCGAGTTTCATTTTCCCCAACTTCTTTTCCTGCCTCACCCATTTTCACCCAACCCAGCTTGACAGCGCACCACCACACAGAGGTACCTCATGGCTTACAGTCGTCATCCAGAAATTAACTCATGTAGCGATATTGGCGACTGGGAACGGCTACAGGAAATCCGCGAGAGCATAGTCAAGAGGGCACCGATTTATGTGACGCCCTCACTCGTCAACCAGACTCAGCCGCAGTCGCACTCTCAACCACAACCGCCAGCCCCGGTCGCGATCCGGTCGCAGCCATTATCGCAATCCTCGTACTTATCGCAAGCCTCACGGGACTTCACCCCTCCCAACTATGCCATGGGCTCTTACAACTCCCCCGGCTACGGCAGCCTCAACGGGCTGAATTCGTCCAATGCAACGCCAGCTTCCTATCAAGCTTCACCAGGGGTGCCAGTGGCTCGGTCACGGCCGAATTCCGGGCTGGTCGCGCCGACTATCGCCTACAAGCCGAGTCCCTTCTACGAGATGAAATACCAAATCGGCGATGCCAAGACTTTGGAAGGTGCGTCAGCGATGACCCGAATTCTCCGCTCCGTGTTTGCTCTGCTGACCAGCATCAGTCATGGCCGCGCACCGCAATTCGGAACGCATCTCAATAAGGGTGCAGGACCATCCGGCTTTGCAGCTCTGCCTTTCGGACCGGACCATGCGAGTCATGGTGTTCTGCGGCGCCGGAAATTCTGGCGTCCAGGAGATTGCATTCCCATACCAGTGCGAGCTGAAGGTGAACGGCGGGGACATCAAGGCGAATCTGCGGGGCCTGAAGAACAAACCCGGGTCTACTAGACCGGTTGACATCACGGGCTCGTTGCGCCTGCGGCCCGCCACCTACACCAACAACGTGGAGCTCACCTACGCCCTGACTCAGAAGGTAGGTGGCGCGTCCCAGAGGAAGGACTCAGAGGTACGGAATGGGAAGGGCTGGCCAGATGGTTTGCTGACAGCTTTACGCAGAAGTTCTACCTCAGCTTGATCGTTTGCAGATCCGTGCCCGTCGAGACACTAGTTCTGGAGATACAGAAAAAGATCCGCAAAGATTCCGTCGTTACCGAAAGTAAGAGTTTAGTTGCGTTTGTCTCGTGGCGGCACAACGCTTACATATTCCAGTCACCAAAAAGGCCAACGACGACGATGTCGTTGCAACGTCTCAGAACCTGAGCCTCAAGTGCCCTCTTTCATACATGAGGCTCCAGTTGCCGTGCCGCGGCGTCAGCTGTAACCACATCCAATGTTTTGACGCGACATCTTACCTGCAGCTGCAGGAACAGGGACCGCAGTGGCTGTGCCCCATATGCAGCAAGCCGGCGCCGTTTGAGCAGCTGGCCATCGACGAGTGAGTTGAGCCCCATAACTGTGTCCGTATCCCTCTGCTAAGAATGGAACAGGTACGCGCGGGACATCTTGACACAGACGCCCGAATCTGTTGAGCAGGTCACGATCGAGCCGAACGGCGAGTGGGCGGTGCCGGGCGCCAAGAAGCGGGCAACGCCCAACGACCAGCAAGCCAGCTTTGTCGACGACGACGACCTCATCATCTCGGAAGTCTTTCAGTCGGGGAGCAGGAGCACGGCGGCGCCCAGCCTGCCGCCCGCGCCCACGCCACATCTTGCCACGCCCACCAGCGTCGCATCGCGCGACACGTCTGCCGCCCCCAGGTCGACAAACAAGCGGACCGCCGACGAGGTCATTGACCTGACGCTGGACGACAGCGACGACGACGACCAACCGCCTCCGCCTAAGCGGGCAAATCGTGGCACCCCCGGGCATTCCTGGGTCCCGCGCTAGCAGCACGGGACCCCGTCTAAGAGACCACGCCGGTAACTAGGCCTCTGAGTCGAGGACGTGGACTGTGGAAGGTCGATCCGCTGTCTTTGGCTTCTGTTTTTGTGGCATGATTCCGCAGCATTTGCACACCTGGGTTGGGTGAGGTGGCAGGCATTGATGGGCGTTGGAGGGTTTATCTCACTACCGTAATCGCGGATCGGGCGGCGGAGTTTCCGGGTCTAACAATACGGGAGAAAAGGGTTTGTGATCTTGCTGTTTTTCAGGGCAGGGACTGATACCTTGGTTTCGGAGACGTACTCATCCGATCGAGGTTTTGACTGCAAGCAGCAATGCAATGCAATGACTTCTCAATATATTAGCAAGCTATGGAAGTGGTAAATCAGGGCGCTGATATGACATGGAGGGTTGTTGTGGTTGCCATTGCAGCCCCCTGAGCTGTGTTGGTTAAGACAATTTTGGGTATTTGCATACCAAGACTGATAACTTCGTACCCTGCACTTCAACGCTCGGTGCGAATATCCGAACATCTCAGAGCATCGGTCTCGGTTTGTCAATTTGAGCATAGCACCCGGAACATCGTCAACTGCCCCGGTCTTCCAAGCTTACATTGATGGTTGTCTTCTAGTCCAACTCCTCCACTGATTGCCAGCGGCCAATGCGCAGTCTGTCAGCCAAAGCGCAGTTCCGAATCCACCGTCGCAACCCCTCCAGCTCCAAGTCACCACGCCTCCCTCCTCATCGACGAGTAAACCCACCAGGCGGTTCCCACGACGGCACCTGATTGCAAGACGATTACCTCCCCAAAGAGATTTATCATCATCGCCACCACCGACCGACTCAACATTCTACCACCCCAGTCCATCACCAACCCCGAACACAGACAAGTACGAACACAAACAAGCCAACGACGGTCCCGGAGCGTTGAAACCGGCCAGATAAATACCCGCCCACCACCCGCCCCCATCTATACCAGCTAAAAAGAAAACCAAACAAACAAACATAAGATCAAGGGAGAGACCACGAAACAGAAAGCAAAAATGGCCTTCGACCCGGTCATGCCCCCCTACAACGCCTCGGACCCAACCGCCCGCTTCCTCTCGTCGTCCTGCCTTGATTTCCTGCTCATCGAGCTCGTGCCCCTGGCATACCGTGTCACCAACGAGTTCGAGGCCGGCCTGCTGCTCGCCGCCGCCGGCGGGGGGGAGCAGCAGCAGGTTCTGGGGGAGGGGCCGAGGCAGCAACAACTACTACTACTGCCACGAGAGGAGGATGGGGAGGGGAGGGATGCTGCTGGGCAAGTGGTGGCGGCGGCGGCGACTAATGGGGTAATAGGTGGTGGTGGTGGTTCTGGGCCTGGGGCGGCTGGGTTGGGGATTGTGGCTACGGGGAGTAGTGCTGTGGCGGTTGGGGGCAAGGGGGTTGGTACGGGGACGGGGACGGTGACGGGGACGGTGTTGGATGAGGAGGAGGAGAGGGAGGCGGTGAAATGGCGGCTGGAGGGGATGGGTTATCGGGTTGGGCAGGGGTTGGTGGAGAGGTATGTGTGTCGTTCCTGGCTTTCTGAATCGCTCCCAACTTGTTTCGCCGGCAAGCTGGCCATGGGAGAGGGGGTGGGTCGGGCTGGAGGGAGATGTCGACTGGTGGGCTGACACGACGATAGATTCTCCCGCGACAGGCCACGCTTCAACGACACGCTCGACGTGATCAAGTTCCTGTGTAAGGACCTCTGGACCTTGGTCTTCCGGAAACAGGTGGACAATCTTAAGACGAATCATAGGGTATGTCCGTCCTTTTACCTCACCTCCCTTCTCACCCGATCATCGCTAACAATCAGTTCCAAGGGAGTCTACGTCCTGACAGACAACTCCTTCCGGCCCTTCTCCCGCATGAGCGCCGAAATAGGCAGCCAAGCCGTCCTCCGGGCGCAGCCGGTATGCATTTCCCGGTCTCCCCTTTTACACCTCCCGGCCCCCCAGCTACATCAGTACAAAGCTGACAATAAACGCCGTTCTAGTTTCTCTGGTTTCCCTGCGGCATCGTCCGCGGCGCGCTCGCGGCACTAGGCATAACAGCGACGGTGCAAGCCGAGACGAGCGAACTGCCCAGCGCCGTGTTCCAGATCAAGACTGCTGGGGCCAAGGCATGAAGCGGCCGGGCCCCGTCCGTTTTCCGACTCAACCCTTACGGTGCTTTTCCGCAAGCAAGCCGAGAAAAATGAAGAACTTCGGACCCGAGATCTGCATCGGATCTGTTCCAGAGCTTGGGGTTCTTGTCTGTTCTCTCAACGCCAGAGTGGCCACAAGGAAGATAGGTCGACAGGCCACAGCTCCACTCAACTCTGAAGTTCACGGGGACGTGGGTTCGGTGGTAGCTCGCTGAGTTGAGTCGGGCCAAAGCGATAAGGAGCGGCGCCAGTTGTTTGACTTGTTGTGACGAGGGCCTGATCGTTTTTGCCCCTAGACAAACAAACATAACTTAATGTACATACCGTTAGACCGGCGTGTGAACGGGGGGGTCATTCTCAGCGGGGACAGGAAGGCGGTGGCGTAGGGCGTTAGCACGGCAGTGGGCTAGACCGGCAGCATGGCTATAGCGCGCCGGACCTGCTACAATTCAAGATATTGATTGGTTTCGGGGATACCCAATGTCATACTACACGGACAAGCTTTGCTGCGGGCGTCCCCTTCTTTGTCTGTATTGGTTGGCGGGTGGGTTTACTTATCACCAAGCCGAGCTACCTCCTTGCTCCCTCTTCCCTGGACTGCCAACGGGCTACGTCTCGTCTCATGGACAAGACAACGCCGGGAAGACTCGTAAAGGACAGAACCAATGTGACATGCTCACAGCTATCATGTGCCTCGGAGATGCCGCCACCGGGATATCGATTCGTACGCAGCACCCCCTTACAACCTAAGAGATGAAGATACCAAATCAGCCACCTGCCCCGGACGACACGACAAGCAGAAAAAGCATTTCTATTTTGCTCTACCGGCCACGACAGCTCGGACTAACTGCAAGCCACGGCATAACCCTCGCAAGACTTGACCGTACCAAGGAAGGGGAAAAGGGGGGGGTAGTTGTTTGCCATGACGAACTGGGGGGTTATTCACTTTTGGGGAGGGTTGTGGGCAAAGTCGACGCCCTTCTGGATATTCCCCTTCAAGCCCTTGACCGCAGCCTCGAGCAGCGTCTTCTCCTTTTCGGTGATGTCGCCGAGGATGTCGACGGCCTTCTCGGCGCCGTTGGGCTGAATGTCACGTCAGCAAAACCAAACAGAAAACGGGAGGACCAGCGTGGGCGAAGACTTACGCCAAGCTCGATGGGGACCGAGAAAAAGTCGACGCCCGCCTTCTCGGCGATCTCCTTGCCGCCGGGCACGCCGGGCAGGTAAACGTAGCTTGGCTCAACGAGGCCCTTGACGCCGGCAGAAGCCTTGAGGAGCTTCTCGGCAAACCTGTAGTGCTAGTCAGTATGGCAGTCGCGGTGCGCCCGGCTCAAACTCGTCTGGGACGTACCGGTAGCCGGCATAGGCCATGGAAAGGGTGGCGGAGCCGAGGCCGTCCTTGGCCTTGACGACCTCGTCACCGCCAAACTGGACGCGGTTGACGAGCGCATCGTACTTGTCGTCCGAAATGGTGACCGACGGGGACACCTTGCTGAACAGCGGGACGATGGTCTCGCCCGAGTGGCCGCCAACGACGGGGACCGTCAGCTCCTGGGGGTTGCCGTTGCCCGAGATCTCGGCGACGAAGGTCTCGGCGCGGACAATGTCGAGCGTGGTCACGCCAAAGAGCCGCTGCGGGTTGAAGACGCCCTTGGCCTTGAGCACTTCGGCCGAGATGGGCACGGTCGAGTTGACAGGGTTGGAGATGACCAGGATGAAGGCATTGGGGGCGACCTCGGCGGCCACTTCGATCAGGCCCTTGACGATGCCGGCGTTGATGTTGAACAGGTCGTCACGGGTCATGCCGGGCTTGCCTGGAACTGCCATCAGCATCCGCGTCGCCAGTAAGCCAGCTAGCTGTATGGAGTGGTATACGCACGGGGAATGCCGGCGGGAATGATGATGATGTCGGCATCCTTGAAGGCAGACTTGGCGCCGTCGTTGGCAGGGAGGTAGCCGGTCGTTTTCTGCTCCAGCCGTGTCAGCACGAGTCCAGGTACGATCTTAGCACGTCTTCTGCAGCTCCCACTTACGGCGGGGGAGGAGATGTGCGACAGGTCGGCGGCAACGCCGGGCGTGTTGACAACATCGTAGAGAGCGAGCTCGTTGATGAGCGGCGAGAGCTTCAGGAGCAGCGACAGCGGCTGGGAAGACGGCGTGAGCAGGCTGCGATGACGGCATCCTGGGGGGCAGGCTCACCTGTCCAATACCGCCAGAGGCGCCAGCAACGACTATAGACAATGTCAGAAGCTAGGCTGGTGAATTGAGCAGGACACGACCCTGTGTTCGGATTGCGTACCGGCTTTGACCATCCTGAGTACTATTACGTGACCGAAGCTCGAACGGAAGCGGGGTATGGAGGGGTAGCTGTGAACGGCGATTTTCGGTCAGTTTCGGTTTCTTTTGGAATGCCCTGTGTGGACTTGGTTGAGGGGATGAGCTTGGGATATTTACCTGAAGAGACGATGATCAATGGATCGAGAGAGGGAATTGTTGGGGAAGGACACGATGTCGTGATATGTAGTCGACGGATCCGACGAGGAGCTTGGCAGTTTAAGTAACTGCGGCGGGGCAACCGCGTCAAGTACATAGCAAAGGTCGCCGAACCGCGGGTGCTGCCCCGCATCCACCCCTTGCGTTCACGTTCCTCCACCGCTGTGCCTCTGATGAAGGGAGGCAATTCGGCTACGGATACGCATCGATCTGGACTGGTCCATGCCAGGACCCGCCAACTCCGTCCTCTTGGCCGCCGGACTTTTACCGGTACGTATTCATACTTGTACAGGTACTACCAATGGAAGACCGGAGGTGTGTTAGCTTTTTGGTTTGTTGATACACTCCCTTGTCGACGTCTTGAATATGTCATGCCCATCTCGGTGCATAATCGAAGAAGATGCACAATGTGCTCCTCCTGCTGGCCGTTGAGCTAATAAACGATGACCTCGAGAAGGGCCGTTGGCCCTCCTCATCATCATCGCTGCCGAACCATGGTGGCCGAGTTGTAGTGTGGGGACCCGACGAAGGAGCGGACAAGCACGTCGGCGGCGGCGGGGGGTAAAACTTGACGCGCACCGCAGCACCTGTACATTTCGACCGTCATGGGATGAAACTTACATACTTCTCTGACACACACCTGCAACGTCCAAGGCCATCGGCGGTGGAGGTTCAGTTGAGGGTGAACTTCCTGGGAGCTCCCCGCCTAGCGGTCCCCTGACCATGTGATTGAGTCAGGGATTCAAATCGAATCCTCCTCCTTGTGGTAGGTACTGTATACACATGAATTTTTGACGTACCTACTACCTCACTTTCCCAATCGATGAGGGCTCTTGTAGTTCAGCAGAAGCATTGGTGGATGTTTCGAGCCGTCTCCAGTGCTCCGCTTCCGACATGTGCAACCCGAGGCCCGGCTCGGTCCAATCGGGCAAGACCGGGATATCACCATGCCTCAACCCGGAAGTTGCCCGCAGATGCGATACTGAGAGAATGAAGTTGACAACTTCCCGATATCTTATTCCGATCATCTACATGTCGTCACACAAGTGGGCTCCGGGCATTCCGAGATCGAGCTTGGCACGCAGGACGTTTGTGCGCCCATGAAATGTATTGTGCCCCAACACCATCCGCGTTGCAAAGAGAGACCCCGTCTTTGAGTGACTGATTCGTCTGGATATCAAACGCCATGGTCGTTCCTGGATGCAAGTTTCTGGCAATCCCGTCATCTTGTCCTGGTTGCCCCCGCATTCCAGCTCCTGTCATGCACACTCTCCTCGCCGGGAGCGTCGTGGCCTCAACACAGAGATACCCCTTTTCCCATCTTCCCCGGGCACCAGCACCGCTTACTGCTTGTCGGCAGCGGCCCGCTTGGCGGCCGCACCCCGCGGCTTCTTCACGGGGTCGGGCTTGGTGCTCCGCTGCGACCGCCGGATGGCGCTGGCGCGGGCGACGGCGGCTGGCCGGAGGTCGGGGCGGTAGCCGTTCTTGGCGGCCTGGTTGGCAACAGCCTTGTAGGTCCTGGTAAAGGAAGGTCCGTCAGCATCATCCCATCAATTCTCCCTGGGGCCACCCCATTCCCACTGACTTGCGCGAGGTCTTGTTTCCGCCGTAGGTGACCTTGTACACGCCCGAGGCGGGCTTGTTGGCCGAAGCGGGCTTCTTGCTGATCACCTGGACGCCGCCCTTCTCGTTGGGGACGATTCCGATAGCCTAACCCGCCGTGTCAGAGTGCATTCGTTCGCCCGGTTTTGCTCGGAGTTCGTGCTCGAATTATCGTACCTTGTCATTGACGAAGCCGGCGTACTGTTGTTGTGTTAGCCAACCGTAACTCGTCGCCTCTTTCCGCGGTTCAGCTCATACCTTGCGCGAGTGCAGGTTCGTCAGGTTGAGGGGGTCGCGGGAGAAACGGGGAGCACCACCAGCCTTCCTCTGGACGAGGAAGCTGTTGTAGGGGCCTGAGAGAGAAATCTGTTAGATACCGGGTAAAACAGCCAGCCAACCGGCCGTTTCGGACAACTTACGGGAAACCTCCCAGATAAGGTCAGCGGAGACGTTGGACATTTTGACGGTATGGACGTTGAAGAGGCAAATCGTTCAAAGTCAGGGCGTCTGTAGGTTCGTGATCTCGATTTTCGGCCAGCTCCTGGATTTTTGGCGGCGCTTCGAGTGTGGGCTCGCTTGACTTGCTGCTTCAGGGCTAGTTCGGCAAGTCGTACCGATCTGATAAATTGACACAGCTAAGCCAAAATTGTCCTAGCGCAGTTCTACACTCAGGGTCCGTGCACCTGTGCTCCGCTGCTTCGTTCCGCATGCGTCATGGGTTCTTGCCAAGCTGCCAGCGGCTGATGAGGGCGGCCTCTTTGGGACAAACATCAAACCACATCACCAGTTCGCAACTAGACCCTCCTGAATGCCTCGCCATCAGGAACCAAGGGCTCACATCCAGAGCTCAACGGAAATGCTATCGCCATCCGCATAGCGCATACCCTTCCCTTCATTTTCCTCCCTTCTTTTCCCTGATTTCGTCCTCCTTCGCTTTTCCGGGCGCACTTCCCGAAGCTCCCGACTTTTGCGCCAGCGCACACATCCATCTACATCGCCCCGACACACTCTAGCCGATGCCCACGCCCCTGGAAGCGACAACCACTACCGAAACCTAAAACATCGCACGGCGCGAACTGTCCCCCTCCAAACAAATTACCAAAAAGAAAATGGGCTACCTCCTCTACACCCTCACCTTCCTCGCCCTTGTCACTGGCACCCTCCTCTACCTGACGCGCGCCCGCTGGCTGCCGGCGTTCCAGGACTGGGTCGCGCACCTCCAGGACGCGGCCCCGCGCTTCCCGGGGAGCGGCTACCTCTACTCGCGGCTGGGGGGCGGCGGGTCGGGTCTGGCGGATGGGGCGGGGGGGTCCTCCTTCGAGGACGACATGGAGGCTGGCCTGTCGTCGGCGACGTTTGACCTGGCGGGCAACGTCGCGGACGGGGACGGCCGGGCGGGGCTGGACGACGGGGCCAAGCGGGAGATTCTGAGGATCATGAAGAAGAGGCGGCTCAGGTTTGACGAGGCGCGCAGGGTGTACATGGAGCAGAGGTTTAGGGAGAATGGGATTGGCGCGGATGGGAGGCCGAGGGATCCCAAGTTTGTTAGTTTTTCGTAGGCGGTGGGAACTTATTCTTTTTTTTCGGGTGTGTTTACCGGGGAGGGAGAGCCTTGGGGACCTGGGTTGGGAGGGTTCATCTACGCATGGCTTGATTGTTTCGCTGTTGGAGGGAGGAGTTGTTTCCTCGATGGGGGGTCACCACCCACCCAGCCTCTCGTTAATATCTCTTTCTTGTCGTACATACCATTTTCTGGGTTTCTCTTATCTCTGTTGAAATTCTGAGCGGAACTGCGAGGCGTTGAGGGGACATGGAGTGGCTTGGAGGCTGCGGGTGTCTCCATGGGGACGTTATACCAGCCCAAGATACCTATTGGGGGCAGGCTGTTACTGGTATCGATGGAATTGCGTCAATGGGAACCAATTCAACGCAACGTAGTCATTTTCATGGTATCCATTTTGAACAACGCACGGCTTGTTCTCGACTCAGAGAGTGCTGATCATTCCGCCTCGCCCACGCCCGCCTTGTCACCCCTGGGCATTTGCCTGATTCAGGATGCCGGGTCTTCATACGCATTGGGTAAAAAGATCAGGCTGTTTGGATGCTCCTCTATGATGTGATGGGGTATTAGCAGCGTTCTGATAGGGCATGTTCGTCTAGACTGATGGACTCAAGAGGTTACATGTTTGTGGTAACAGAGCTCTAGTCTCTGCCAACCTCGGTACTGTCCTCAAAGCAGGGGCAGGTTATCCCAAGCTAGCCGCAACCCAGCCGGTCGGTTTCATACTCAACTGTGGGATTCTCCTTAGACATTTCCCTGTTACTTCCAGGTTTGCAACCAGTTCTGTTAAAAGCTATCTTAGTCGGCTGAGCTAACAGGCAGCGAGGCGAAGCGTAGGGGGGTGCTCAGGCGTGCACAGATAGTTGAACCCCTACCTAGGTCCCAGGTGAAGCATCAACAGGTGTTCTGTCGCAACCCTCGGGTACTGTCTTATCACCGGCGAGGTTCTAGGGTTCTTGCGAACATCCCTTCCCGCACAGATAGACATCATGGGCAGCTTCGAGGAGGGTTGTTCCAAGATCGATTTTGTTTATCTGTGCAAACTGGTATGCCAGCGACAACACATGCGGACACATACCGCCGCAAAAGGCGAGAATGCTTTGCTACTGAAAGGGACTATACAACCGACCAATGGAGTGTCCCAAGGCAGGGTGTTTCTCAAATCTTTGGTTTACTCTCGGGGCAACGCTACCAATACACACCTGACTTGCTTTGGTAATCTTTGTCCTTTCTTGCTGTCCTACTCGAGTGCTTGAAGTGTGGGTATAGCGGCGGTGGTGTTGCTTTCCTCTGTAATGTGGTTGTGGCTTGCTATTTCACGCATGTCGTTTCAGGATAAGGCAGTTTGCAAGAACGAGAGGATGACCGGGGATGTTTTCAATGAATACGACGCGACAGTCGCCTTTGCAGCGACCTTGAGACCCCTTTGTTGGCTTCTTGGTTGAGGTGAGGTTGAGGTGTTGTGGGCTTTCGGGTTGAGTATTACACAGTATTTCCGTTTGGGCTGAGCCGAAAGTATTCGGGCCGCAGAATCCCCGTTGCCGAGTCGGCCTTAAGAGAAAGGAGGCCGATCTGAACCTGGCAACCCGAAGATCTGGCAGCGTCTTGCGCAATCTGATTGATTACCGAGGCCGAATGGGTGTTTCATCTGGAATTCATTTGCTGTCTGCGAGAGGAGGTGTTTCCGTCTGTCCCAGGTTTCCACAACCTGGAACCCAACCAAGGACCATGAAACGTCTTGTCTGCCACCAGGAAGCGGACAAGGTAGTATTTTACGTGGTGTGCAGTGGGTAAGGTGAGAATTCGGAATGGATCACTGCAGGAGCCTGACAGAGCGGTGAGCGTGGCTGTGCACTGCAGACTTCTTCGTGAGGAGCAGTTCGGCATTTGAAAAGACAGCGAATGATTCGACAAGCTCCAGATACAAGACGTGCAAATTACTCCGTACTTTTTTTCATTGACTCGAGGACACACAGTCTTAGACAGTACAGTGCCCTCGCTCGTGGAGGGAGAATCCGCGCCAGGCGAGCGTGTGGTCAAAAAACCCGACGTGATGGCCGCTCGTCACGTTCGACCCTTTCCACTGTCAACACAGCAATCCGGAGATTTCGCAATACGTCTTAGTATGCTTGCTTCACCAACGTAACACGCACTGTGGTACGACGAGCTACGGAGGTGCCTTGTGAACCGGTGCTGTGGTGGATGTGCTCGTGTCACGGAGTTCACCGTCCTGCCGTACTGCGTCAATATCCCCACCCCATCCCAAAACATCATCAAACGGTGGAACTCGAGCACACTCGAAGTGTAGTGTGCCAAACGCTCCCTCGGCCCCGCAAGAAAACTGATAACCTGCAGAAGAGCCAAAAGGGGTAACTTATACAGTATGTTTCATCCATGCCCGGGCGTCCAGAACATGATGATGGAGAAAAGGCGCGGGGTGTCGGATGCCAGCTGCCGAGGCTGCATTCCAGACCTGTCGGGCCCCGGGTTGGCGAGCCGGAACATTGTGGCTGCAAGGCCTCATCAACAAGGGAGAAATTCCAGCCAAGAGAAGTGTGGGTAAGGGGAAGAGCCTGTACGATACGGAGGCCGTACGAGTAAGATACGCAGTACAATGTAATAACAGCACGGACGGAGATGCCCCTGGAAGACATGCCGCAAAAGCGGGCAGGGCAGCGAGCTCCACGCGTCACTGGTTGTTTATTGCGTAGCCAGCTGCCTGATGTGGCTAATGCGAGCGTAATCTTGATGAATTAATATCGGCTTCAAAACGAAGAAAAAGCAAGCTCCGCAAATCCATAACGCAGTACCACGCCCACGTCGGGTGGTTGGTTGGTCGTCTCTGGTCTCTCGGGAGAACAGAACGTGAGCAGTTTGGGGGGTGTCTCCGATGCAACGAGAAGATGCACACTCCCCCTCCAGAGTCCACTCACACCCCCACTTGATCCTTTCCATTTCCAGAGCGGTCACCAAGACAGGCTGGCAAGCGCACGGGCCAGGGCCCACCGTTGGTGTCCGCTTATGCAGGCGCCTGCTGGCGTGCCCCACCAGCGCCGCATGCTCGCCCCCGGTCCCTGTCTCTGATGAGCTCCATCACTTTGCTTGGGTGGCGCCAGCTGCACGTACCTTTTTTTCCTGTGAATGATTTGGCGAGCCCGGGTTGCCTTGCGTTTCCCCAAAGTTCATCAGCCGCCCCCTCCGCTCTGCCCTGGTCCCCCTTCTTTCCCTTCTTCCTCCTGGCGACCGCACGCTCATCAGGTCCCAACCCCGATATTCCAACCACCACCACCCACCACTCTCCATCCCACACGCCGACGACAAACTCGGCCCTACGGCCTGTGTCTAAGGCCTCAGCCGCTGTTTCGCGACCTTCATCCGATCCGCGCCAAGACCATCGTCTCTGATCCCCCCAAGCCGGGTGCCGTTTTTGCGCGTGCGCGGGGAGGCTGAGATCTCCTTTTTCGCCATCGCCCTCGCCAGCACTCCGGTCGCCGTCTTCCTTCTAGCCGTCGCCCGTCGTCATCTCGCCGGATATCCTACAATCCATCGTCCGGCTGCGCCAGCACGGAGCGAAGATCTTTTACGTTAATACCAACATTTGAGCAGAGGTGGCCATGTCAATGTATCCGGGCCATCGGGGAATGGGGGGGCCGCCGGTCAATGGCGGTGCGACCCGTCTGAACGAGCTCCTCGATCAGATCCGTGCCGAGTTTGAATCGCATGTGCGGCAGACGGAGACCTACGAGCACCAGAGTAAGCCATTCATGTTTCCCGCGATGCGCTTGTTTGCATCTTTGCGCGTCATGTGTCGATGACCCCAAGAACCCCTGGTCTTGGCGTCGCGTGGCCCGATCGTGTGTGGTGGCGCTAACAGCACCCCGCGAATAGTCCAAGCCCAGGTGCAAGAGATGCAGATGATTCGCGAGAAGGTGTATTCGATGGAACAGGCCCAGCTCAGCCTCAAGCAGAAGTAAGAACGCACCTTCAGATGCCACTTCCCGAGGTACAAAGTTCCTAACGAGACCACCTCACCCAGGTATGAGGAAGAGCTCAATCTGTTGCGCCGCCAACTGGAGGGACGCGGAGGTCCGCCCGGCCCCATGAACCCACCTCCCCAGCACGTTGTTGCTCCCCAGCCGCCGCCGCCGCAGATCGGTAACCCGGGGAACAACTCGATCATTGGCGCCATCGTTTCTGGACAGCCCACTCAGGGCGGACTGGCGCCTCCGCACCACCCGCAACAGCAGGAGCAGCAGCCTCCTCACATGCCTCCCGCCCCGCACGGCCTGCAGGGCCCGCCGCCGCCTCCTCCCCCGCCGTCCCAGCAGCCTCCCTTCCAGCAGCAATATCCTCAGGGACCAGTAGCAGGCGGCTTCCCGCCCCAGCCTCCCCACAGCACCGCGTCTCCGGGACCGAACAAGCGGGCCATCGGCCGCCCCCCCGCGGCCGGCCCGGCCACACCCCAGATCAACACCCCGGTTCCCTACAGCGGGCCCGGCCAGTCCCCCCAGGTCCCTACGCATCCCACACCCGACCACACCCGCATGGCGCAGCACCCGCCCCCTCCCCAGCCGCACCCCAATGCCCTCGGTGACCTCGACCCAGAGCGTCTGCCGAGCCACATCAAGAAGGTCAAGGACGACTGGTGGGTCATCTACAACCAGTCCGTGCCGCGGGTTCTGGACGTGGACCTCGTCCACACGCTCCAGCACGAAAGCGTCGTGTGCTGTGTGCGGTTCAGTCACGACGGTAAGTACGTTGCAACTGGCTGCAACCGGTCTGCCCAGATCTACGACGTGGCCACGGGCGAGAAGATCTGCGTTCTTCAGGATGACAGCATCGATCTCAGCGGCGATCTCTACATCAGGAGCGTCTGCTTCAGCCCAGATGGCAAATACCTTGCCACTGGCGCCGAGGACAAACTGATCAGAGTGAGTTCTGCCCCTCCCCCGTAAGTGTTGGGGGCCCGCTAGAAATGCTGACCTTTTCCAGGTCTGGGACATCCAAGCAAGGCATATCCGCACGACTTTCTCGGGCCACGACCAGGACATTTATTCGCTGGACTTTGCGCGCGATGGCCGCACGATTGTCTCGGGCAGCGGTGACAGGACTGTCCGGATCTGGGATCTGGAAACGGGCGCGTGCAACTTGACGCTGACGATCGAGGACGGTGTCACTACGGTTGCCATCTCGCCCGATACCAAGCTCGTTGCTGCCGGCTCGCTGGATAAGAGCGTACGGGTCTGGGACGTCAAGATGGGCTACCTCCTGGAGCGTCTCGAGGGACCGGACGGCCACAAAGATAGTGTCTACAGTGTGGCCTTCTCGCCCAACGCCCGGGAGCTTGTCAGCGGCAGCCTGGACAAGACCATCAAGATGTGGGAGCTGACCACGACGCGGCAAATTGGCCACGGCCAGCAGCCGCCGCTCAAGGGCGGCCGCTGCATCAAGACGTTTGAGGGTCACAGGGTAAGTTTGGTTCCGCTCCTGGCATGGGTGATTGGGTTTTGCTAACCACATTATGCACACCAAACAGGACTTTGTCCTCAGCGTCGCCCTCACCCCGGACGCCGAGTGGGTCCTCTCGGGCTCCAAGGACCGCGGCGTGCAGTTCTGGGACCCGCGCACGGGGCATACGCAGCTCATGCTGCAGGGACACAAGAACTCGGTCATCTCGGTCGCGCCGAGCCCCGTCGCGGGGCCCGTCGGCGGCTTCTTTGCCACGGGCTCGGGCGACATGCGCGCCCGCATCTGGTCGTACCAGCGCGTCGACAGCCGGAGACCGTAAAAAGAATGATGTCTCTTTTCTTAAGACAGCCGTGGTGGTGCACGATGATCTGCTGGGGGTGGGTATGATATCAGGGAGGATGCCGATATCGATCGATGTCGCAGTGATGGCAACCGGCAGGACGAGGATATTCTTCTACCCTTTGGTCGAGGAGGACATGCCCTCAACCTCGGACGAGGAGGTGTTTGAAGTGGGGGATGCCGTTGTTTCACCGAATGGCCCCCGACACCGGGCCCGGAGTTTCCAGATGCGTGGGAATATTCTGAGGAATCTTCTGAGGGCCCTTTGAGGCTGTTGATCTTGAGACTATTATCGACGGCAAGGACAACAATTAAACAACAACAACAATACATGGCTTTGGGGGTTGGGGGAAGTGCGGGCGCGGGGGGTCTTGACGTGACGTGGGGGCGGTTTTCCCATCTGGATGTCGCGGCGTCAGGAATGGCTTGGGGAGATCCCCCCTTTTTATTTTTACTTTGCTCGGAAGAGGGCGGATGAATGGATGGATGGATCGGTGGATGGCTGTGGATGGGTACACAGCTTGTGTTGTGGGCTGTCGTGGGTATTTTGACATGTCTCTCCGCTGTACCGGTCGCGTTGGTAGTCCCATTAAGGGGGGAGTTTTTAGACCCCCTGGTGTCAGTTTTAATTGACGGGAGTCAGCGCATCTTGTCAGTCAAGACAGTCCATGCTGGTTTTACTGGGAAGGTATTCTTGGGTTGCGTCTTGCGTTATGCCACGCACGCTCTCCATCCAGGTAATTTGCCTCGGTTACACTGTGTAATGTCATGTCTCGACGCTCTCCACTGCACGACATACAAGCTACAAGGGAGTTGAGGACAGCCTGATGCATTGAAGAGACTCTCAGCGGGGTGGTCTACACCAAGCCGAGGAACAATCAGGCATCATAGCCCCCCGAAGATGTCATCAAACTCGTCCCCTTTCTTCCGCTTTTTCTTCTTGGGCTTCTTGCTCTTGGCATCCAGCGAGGCGAAAATGTTGTCGAAGTTGTCGCCTTTTGCGCTTCCGTTTCCGCCTCCGCCTCCTCCTGCTTCATCATCCCGCGCCTTCTTCTTCTTCTTGTTGAGCTTTAATGCTGCTCCTGGGCCTGGGGCGCTGGATTCTTTGCTAGATGGCTCTTCTGCTGGAGTATCGGCTGTTGCGGGGGGTGTGGGTTTGCTGGCCAGCGGCCGTCTCACGGATCCAGAGATGCCGTCGACCCTGTCGTCCTTTGATTTGTGTACCTTCTTTGTCTTTGGCTTGGAGGGGACCACGGCGGGCGTGATGCTTGGTTCTTTGCTCGCTGGCTCTGTCTTTGCTGCGCGGGTCTGGTTGAGCGGTTGCCGGATTGGTGACGGGTGGCTGTTGATGGGGAGGGATATGGACCTTGGATGCATGTCGTCTCCCTTCGCTGCCTGTTCGGTTGGTGGTAAAGTTTCTGACGGGATCGGCGTCGGGGCTGGGTCTCGCTCGATCGACGCCATGATCTCGTCCCGGGACACGGCGACGCCCATGTCAGTGTCGGTTTCCATCATGGTGTCATCGTCCGCACCGACAGCGCTGTCTTTCCCGGCGGCGACCTCTGCTGCTGCTGCTGCCTGCTCTCGGGTCTCCTCGTCCACCGTCTCGCGCTGCGGCGGAGCAAACGGCGCAATGACCTTGTCCACCTGCGCCAGCACACCCAGCAGCATCAGGCCAAGGTGCGCAAACTGCCTGTCGGCAGAGAGTTGCGTGAAGGCCCTGCTTCCGTCGTCAGCCCCTCACTCCCTCTTCTTCAGATCAGGAGTCCTACAAAGGAAAACGGGAAAAAAGAAAATAAAGCTTACAAAAACGCCCCCGGCCCAAGCCTCCAACGCAAATACCCCGCCCTCTTCCTCAGCACCTCCGCTTGCATGTTCTCCTCCCCCACAGCCTCCACCAACTTCTGGCTCTTCCCCTTCCCCGTCCCCTTCACCCTCTGCCTCTCCTTGGCCCTCGCAGCCTTCTCAGCCGGTTCGACGGCGGCCTCCAGCTCCCCCAACATCTTCCGTACATGCCGCCGAAGCATGTCCGCCTGAGCCCACCATTTGGCGATGCGGTGTTGATTCTTGTTGCGGTGGTGGAAGCGCTCGAGGAGCTCGAGGGCCGGGGCGAGGGAGGCGATGGCGAGGGAGAGAATGGCGGGGTCCACGGCCGGCGGAAGAAGGTCCGGGGCTTTTTCGAGAGCTGGTTCGGCCATCGTGATGAGGTTGTGCTGTTCAGACAAATAAGTGAAAATGAATCTCATGTGTTTGATGCATGGTATTGACACCTTCGTCGGATTCGTACAGATGGTCGGCTGCGGTTGGAATGTGTTTCCAAGCGGAGAAAATGTGTGGTGAGCTATCGCAGAGTGTGATGAGTCCTAGCCACTGAACCGCAAGGTCAAGGTTGTGAGAGGTGTTAAAGTTGTCGTGCTTTGTACTCGGTATGGTTTCGGTGTAAGTGAGGACACAAGTTGTAGAAAAGTTGGACTGCATAACAAGTTGATTTCAAGCATAAGCCTGCTAGGGTTAGGGTGGATCGTATTTGGTCACACGGTAAAGGGAGATCATGGGCGCCAGTATCCAAGGAGAGAACATGTGCATGTAAACACGGATAATACGGATGACCGCCACTGGTAACCATACAACAGCTAACAGAGCCATCTGAAAGGCCACCTCAGGCTTCAACGGTCTAGAACAATGTGAGTCCAAAGCCCCTGGCATACATATGCCCGTCGAGGACCGACAACATACTCATCACAGGTTCGCAACACACCCACGGCCATACTCCCAAAATTCCAGGCCCACCGCTCACCACCAACACTCCTCCCGGGCAAAAGTCCGCCCCTAACAGACCCTCACCCCGCACACCTCGACCCCCTTCGTCTCGACGTGCGCCCTCCTCCCAAAGTACCTAACCGCCACCTCCCTCACAAAGTCCGCGTCAGCCTGGCTCCAAACATCCAGCCCCATCTCCGCCAGCGCCTCACTATCCACCCTCACCCAGCCCCTAGCAGCACTCCACCCACCACCACCACCAGCAACTGCTGCGCTACTCCCCGTCGCAGACGCACCCAGCAACCTAGCCTGCTCCCCATCCTCCTCCTCCTCTGCCTCACCGCTCACCATCCCCAGCCCATCGAACCCGCCATTATCAGCGCCATCACCTTCCCCCTGCAGGTCAAGGCCCAGCAAATCATCGTCGTCCGACGAGTCAACAATATCCGCCAGGACAGACAGCACGGCGCTCGTCAGCCGATGAAAGTACGCCACCACCGCCAGCTCGATCCGCGCCTGCGTCTCCTCGTCCTCGTCCTCGCCCTCCTCTTCTTCCTGTTCCACCCCCACAATCACCGCCCCCACCTCCTCCTCCTCCTCCTGCTGCTGCTGCTGCTGCTGCTGATGTTGCGTCGCTGATGTAGCCAACGACGACGACATTCCCACAAAAGTAACAGGCGAATTGGAATGAGCCGGTCCACCACTACCGCCATTCAGATCCAGACCCGCCAAAAGCGCGGCGTCGCGGCTCTGCTCGTCGAACTCGTCGCTGTGCCGCTTCTCGCCGGCCGAGGCCCACCACATGAAGCCGTTGTAGGCTAGCGCCGTCCAGGTCGTCGGCTCGACGATCCTATCCGTGTCATCGTCGACAGCCGCGGTGGCGGCTGCCGTGACTGAGGAAAGGGCTGTGGTTGTTGTGGTTGTCGTGTTTGGGAAGCGGCGGTCTTGAACGCCGCTGGATGTTCCTGGGCGTGACCCCCCCGGAGGATTGTTGGATAGGCGGATTGCTGCTGGGGCTGTTGTTGTTGGTGGTGGAGGAGGAGGACCGGGGGAGTCGGTCGCTTCGGACCGGGGGCTGCTGCGCGGGTTGGGGGGCTGGGGGTGAGGGCGGGCTGCTGCTGCTGCTGGTGGTGATGGCGTTGAAAGCCGGGCAAGGCCGCGGGCGAGAGAGCGGAAGCGGCGCAGGTCGCGCTGCGTTGCTTTCACGGGGACGCCCTTGGGCATCTCTACTGTTGGCCACACGCACTGCTTGGCGTTGGAGGAGTAGGATGGGGGCATGGTGATGAGCATGTCCCAGAGGTTTTCCTTCATGGCGAGGATGCTGTCGGTTGTACACGCCACCCATCCGGCGCTCGGGTCGTCGTCGGGCGTGCTAGGGTCGTCGCGATCTCGAGCCTGGCGGCCTCGCTTTAGCGCCGCTTGATGTTTTACAAGATATGATATGTCGTGCACCCCAACGCAAAACAGCGGCCGCAGGCGCTGGACTGGGGCCGAGGGGTCTATTACGTCGCACATGGACAGGGGTATGTTGGACAGGACTGAAATATCATACACTACAGCGGGTCAGCGAGAGACGAGGAGGCAGGGAGAGAGTGATGCGCACCAAAATTGCAGATCTCGTGCACGGGGGCATGGCAAGAAATCAAGATGCGCTTGCGCAGTAGAGCGGCACGTTGAATGGGGAAGATCAAGGGCCCGAATGTGTCGAGCAGAGCAGTCAGGCTCCAGGCAGGGTGGAAGGGCGAGAGCCAGTGACCGGGCGCGACGAGGGCGGTGCCGTCCGAGGCAGAGCGGTTCCTAGCGTGCGCTCTCGCTGGTCCGGACCGGCTCGCCCTAATGCTGAGCAGCGGCGACTCGAGCGGCGTGTCTTTCAACGGCTGCGGCGCTGTCGCCTCGCCCAGCCCATTCTTGTCCCAGTACTCGTCGAGCAGCTGCGTCTGCGTCCTGTCGGCAGCCAGCATCGCCGCAATGTTCTTCAATCCCTCGGCGTGGCGCCAGGCTCTCCCGAGGCGGCCGTGGCTGAGGGGCACCAGCACGCCGACGGCGATCATGCGGGCATGGCGCGTCTCCTCCTCGTCGGTGGGCGTATTGACAAAGGCGCTGAGACCCGCGTGGCCGCCATCGTGGACAAAGTAGATCAGGTCCTCGGAAACAGTATGGAGGCCCGACGGCAGGCTCTTGTACTCGACATTGCCCTCCAACTCGAGGCCCGGCACGGCCTGTTTCCACACGATTGTGTAGCCGGCCTTGACATCGAAGTCGATCAGGAACAGCGCCGAGATGGGCGGAAGGTCGGGCAGGACAGTCGCTGGGGACTGCGGTAGGCGGACGGAAAGGGGCGGCTGTCCGCGACGCGATGCGGCCATGACGGATGTGGAGCGGGACTGGACCGACTGTACGGATAGAGATGAGCTCTCGGAGGAGGTTGAAGTACAAGATCGGGCTACCGTCGAGCTGCAACCATCATTGAACTGCCGTCAAGTTGTGCGGGAAGAAAGCTAAATCGCGGGCGATTACTGGGCAGCCTCCCAAAATGCCTGGTCAAGCCAATAGTGAGGGCGAGGTCTTGTGCGACCAGCAGGCTCAGATGTTGCGGCTGTCGCGGTTGGGGAAATTCTACGGATTCAACTCGGAAGGTCGTCGGTTGTAGCGGCGTGTTCTGTTGCGATCAACCCTTGGCGCCTGCAGCCCTGCACACGTCGACGAGTTGCCTCTCCGTACGGGATACGTTCCAGCGTTACCTGGCCTTGGCGATGAATATGGTCCCGGCCTGCTATTGTTCGCAGGACCACTACTGAAGTAATTCCCATCCTGTGAAGTTCTAGGTTCAAAACACAGCAACCGTCTGAAGGCCCATTCTTCATGGAACTTCAGTGAGATGAGAGTACAGCAGGGACGGGGTTTGCTGTGTAGAGGTATCACGTACATAAGGTACTGTGTAGGTACGGTAACTGAACTGGTAACGCCAAGCTTTGCCGACATTCACCCGCCTCGGCTCCATCCCGTCCCACGCTTCCCCAACCGGGAAAGATGCGTTTTTCTCTTGCCCTCTCATCTCAGCCACCTCGGGACAAATATGTGGGGTATCTGAGTCGGCGAGCCAATCGGTTCCAAACCAAGGACCCCGACTTGCCTCAACTGACCGTGCCTGCCATGGGTCCCAACTTTTGTATTCTGTTGGTGAAGTCACATGCGCGCGATTGATCAACCCTTTGCGATTTGATGATGCACCGGCATGACAGCCTTCTCACGTAGACGTGTGCCTTCCCTCACCACCACGGCGTCAAATAGACAAAAGGGCGAAAGCGGAGGGGGGTTGCCAGTCCCATCATCCGAGTTTCTGTTCCTGAGACATCGACTGAACTTTTCGTTGCCCGCTCACCTGCATCCCCACCGCTCCACTGCCGCCTTCCCCCGTTTCGCGCACGGGACCCCGCAGAGAGAACGTTGAAGAACCCTAGCGCTCCTTCGGGAAACGAAACCCCAACTTTGAACCTTGACCTCCTCCCCGCCGGCCAACTCTCCCGCCGGCAAGAGCGAGACGCAGGGACAGAGCCTACAGGAACCGACTTCCATTGCCCTGCGCCCGACGTGCGCGCCTGCCTGCCTGCGCTTGCTTGCACCCTCGCCCGTCTCGATTCTCACCATGGTGCCAGTTCTCTCCTACGTCGGCTACTTTCTAGCTGGCTACACCGCTTTGATCATGCTATTCTACGCCATGTCTCTCGTCGTAGCCAGGGCAGCCTTCGTGGCTCGCACACTGGCCGCATACATCGCCCTGATCATCAGCTCGCTCTACGGCGTCGTCGCCTCCATCGCCCTCCGCCTGGTCGGCCTCCACCAGCTGTCGCAATGGGCCGTGGCCCGGTGCTTCAAGTTCCTCATGGCCCTGTTGACGGGCGTGACCTTTGACGTCGAAGACCCCAACGGCCACCTCGACACGGTCCGCCCGGCCGTCTTCATCGGCAACCACCAGACGGAGCTCGACGTGCTGATGCTGGGCTGCATGTTCCCCAAGTACTGCAGCGTGACGGCCAAGGCGTCGCTGAAGCGCACCCCCTTCCTGGGCTGGTTCATGTCGTTGAGCGGGAGCATCTTCATCGACCGCGCCAACACAAGGGACGCCCGCGAGGCCATGCGCGGCGCCGCCGACGAGATCCGCAACAAGCGCCAGAGCGTCTACATGTTCCCCGAGGGCACCCGCAGCTACGCCAGGGAGCCCATGCTGCTGCCCTTCAAGAAGGGCGCCTTCCACCTCGCCGTCCAGGCCCAGGTGCCCATTGTCCCCGTCGTCGTCGCCAACTACAGCCACATCCTCTGGATCAAGGGGCTTGAGTTCAAGTCCGGTCGCATTCCCTGCAAGGGTAGGTTTCCCCCCTATTGCCAGTCCTCCTCTGTCCGCTGAGCCATGTAACTGACTTGTGTGCCCCCAGTCCTCGACCCCATCCCCACGACTGGGCTCACCGCCGCCGACGTCGACAATCTCACACTGTCCACACGGGAGCTGATGCTCAATGAATTGATTGCCCTGACGGCGAGAGCGCGGGCGCAATTCACAACCGAAACGCTGCGTCGTGATGCGGACGGGATCGCCACGGCCACCGGCAGCGACACGAGAATCAGGGCCTGAGAACAAGCACTGCGCAACGCACTGCAAAGCCAAATCCGTACAATCCCCCCAATTCTCTGGGGGTTGTTGGGGAAATCAAGACAAACGAGACACGAACATAATAAGTGAGGAGATACGACCCCATCGGTTTTTCATCCGTACTCGAGCAAAAAAGTTTGATAGAAAGCAGCCACGAAGCATCACGCAGCGCAATAGCGCCTCACTTACCCTCGTCTCGTGGCGGCATCTCGAAGAGAAAGGCGCACAAACTATGATACCCCCCTTAGACGTGGAAACGAGGGTCCCGGCTTTTGAGCGGACCGCTTCGAATGATGGGATGGCATAGACGCCGCATGTTGTTATAGAGAATAGAACAAGGTGATGATGGGTGGCATGGGTTACCCATACATTGTAGGGGAAAGAGAGAGTATGTGCCATGGTCTGCTCTCTTTTGCGGTATGGCATGGGGGACTGCCCTTGGACATGCCATGCAGGGAGGCAGGGAGGCAGGGAGGCAGGGAGGCAGGGAGGCAGGGAGGCAGGGAGGCAGGGAGGCAGTTCCTGGTTTCACCTGATAGAAGCGTCTAGTCGGAAGATTGAAAATTCATCGGGGCAGTGGTTTGCTCAAGTCTAAAAAGGCACATGGCTGCGTTCCGTTTCTCCTCCGACTGTCTTGAATGGAAACGTTGCCTCCAGCTCAGAGGGCACAACGCCTTTTTTGAACGTTTGCCAGCAACATCTGGAACGTGTCTCGGAATTGTACTGAGGAGTGGAGTCTGGCGCGGATGAGGTAAAAGAACTCGGGCAGGCGGTCGTCGATCGAGGGCTGGAGTTTGGCACCCTCACTGCCGGAGTAACTACTGGCCCTGCCTGTGGCAGCCCTTCCCCCATTTTTGTTTGTTCATATCATCCCCTTCAGCGGAACTTAACGCAACTTCTCACCATGCAAATCAAACTCGAGATTGTCTATAGCTTCTCCTTCCCATTTTGTCTACCTCTTGCAGAACATATCGCGTCCAGTTCAATCCCCCTTCGAGCCATCTGTAACTCAACGAATTGCCATAGCTACCTTAGTCCATCACGCCTCCCACACCTGGCGCTGACATGACCTAGCCCAAACCTAAGCCCACGACTCCAGACCCCTCAACACGCACCCCTCCCCCTTCCCCCCCCGCTTCACAAGCCTCCCAACCCTCCACACTCTCTCCCCCGCCCCCTCCAGCACCGCCGCCACCTCGTCCGCCCGGCCCACGTCCACGGCCAGCACCATGCCCAGCCCATTGTTAAACGCGCGCGCCATCTCGGCCGGCTCGACCGCCCGGCGGCCCAGCCAGCGGAACACGGCGGGCACCTCCCAGCTGCCGACGTCCATCTCGGCCGCCAGGTGGGCCGGCAGCATGCGCGGCACATTCTCCGTCAGCCCGCCGCCCGTGATGTGCGCCATGCCGCGGATGGCCTCGCCCGTCTTGGCGAGGGCTTCGAGCAGCGGCTTGACGTAGATCCTGGTCGGCGCGAGCAGCGCCTCGCCCAACGACGAAGATGTTTCGTCCCAGGGACACGGATCCGTGTATTCGAGGCCCCGCGACTGGACAATGTTGCGCACGAGCGAGAAGCCGTTGGAGTGCAGGCCCGAGGAGGCCAGGCCGAGCAGGACGTCGCCCTCGCGCATGGCCTGCCTGCGCGGGAGGCGCTGCTCGGCGCGCATGACGCCGACGGCGGCGCCGGCGGCGTCGTAGTCGTCGCCCGAGTAGAGGTCGGGCATCTCGGCGGTCTCGCCGCCGACGAGGGCGCAGCCGGCGGCGATGCAGCCGGCGGCGACGCCCGAGACGAACGAGGCGGCGACGGCGACGTCGAGGCGCGAGCAGCCGTAGTAGTCGAGGAACATGAAGGGCTCAGCGCCCTGCACGACCAGGTCGTTTACGTTCATGGCCACCAGGTCGATGCCGACCGTGTCGTGCTTGTTCATCTTTTGCGCGATGATGAGCTTGGTGCCGACGCCGTCGATGGCGCCCACGATGATGGGCGCGTTGGGGTGGCTGGCCGCCGACAGGTCGACTTCGCCGCCGAAGCCGCCGATGACGGCGTCCGCGCCGGGGCGCCGGGTGGTGGCCACGGCGGCCTTGATGCGCTCGACGAGCTCGTTGCCGGCGTCGATGCTCACGCCAGACTGGGCGTAGGTGAGCTTGTCAAAGGCGTCGGCGGCGCGGAAGGCGCGGTACGCAATGTCCTGGCGGTAGTACATACCGTCAAAGCTGATGAGCTTGACGCCCTCGTAGGCCCGGTCGACGGCGGCGCGGAGGGAATCGCCGACGGCGGTGGCCGCGATGACGCGGCCACCCGAGGTCAGAAGCGACTCGCCGGACAGCTTTGTGCCGGCGTGGAAGATGTTGATGTCCTGGGGGGCATCCGCCACCTGCATCGGGATATTCTTGGGGTACGACTCGGGGTAGCCCGGGGCGGCAACAACCACAGTCGTGCTGAACTTGGACGAGACCTTGACCTGGATGTCCTCGAGGTAGGGGACAGGGCCCGCGCAGGCGTACATGATCTTTGCCAAATCCGACTCGAGCAGCGGGAGCACCGTCTGGGTCTCCGGGTCGCCGAACCGGACGTTGTACTCGAGGACCTTGGGGGTGCCGTCGGGGGCGATAATGAGTCCGGTGAAGAGACAGCCGCGGAAGGGGAAGCCGTCGTTGCGCATGCCGTCGACGGTCGGCTGGAGGATCTCGCGCTCGATGCGGGCAATCAGCTGGGGCGTTGCCAGCTTGGTCGGGGCGTAGCAGCCCATGCCGCCCGTGTTGAGGCCCGTGTCGCCCTCGCCAATGCGCTTGTGGTCCTGGGCCGCGGGCAGCGACTTGATGGTGGTGCCATCGCAAAAGGACAGGATGCTCAGCTCGTCGCCCGTCAGGAATTCCTCAATGACTACCTCGTCTCCAGCAGTGCCGAACGCCTTGTCCAGCATGATGTCCTTGAGCGCCGCCAGGGCCTCGTCCTGCGACTGGGGGATTATCACGCCCTTTCCGGCGGCCAAGCCTGTGGCCTTGATGACGACGCTGTGGCTGACGGTCTTGACGTAGTCGCAGGCCCTGTCATAGTCGGAGAAGTTCTCGTAGGCGGCAGTTGGTATGTTGTGCTTCTTCATGAAGTCCTTGGAGAAGGTTTTGCTGCCCTCCATACGGGCGGCGTCCTTGGAGGGGCCGAAGACGGGGATGCCGGCGTCGCGGAAGAAGCCCTCGACGCCGTCGACGAGGGGCGCCTCCGGGCCGGGGACCACGAGGTTGACGCCATTCTTCCTTGCGAGCTCGACGAGGGCGGGATAGTCGTCGGCGGCCACCGAGTTGTCGTTGGTCACCTTTTGCAGGCGCGCAGTACCGCCGTTGCCGGGCACCGCGATAATCGATTGCACGAGCGGCGACTGCGCAAGCTTCCAGGCCAGCGCGTGTTCGCGGCCGCCGTTGCCGATCAGCAGGATGCGCAGGGACGACATCTTCACGTCGGGTCAAGTCTGATCGGCCTTGCTTTGCGCAGCATCGTGCCTCTGGAGGGGTCTCAAAGCGCTGGAAAAATTCCTGGGTCACATTCACTACCCCTCCCCCGCGATCCGTTATCGGAGAGGCGCCGCTGATTGGCCAAGTCATGTTCCAGCACGCGACCTCTCCCTCTCTGAAGCTGGGTACCTCTTTGCTGCGTTAAGGTTGTTCAATATGGAACCATGGCATGTAAGAGGAGGTACCCCGGGGCTGAGGTGATGAGGCTGGAGTGTTAGACGCGCCAATATCTTCTCTTAGAGGAAGACATGGGTCGGGCGTGGTGGACCGATATCAATTCCCTCGGCGCTCGACGTTGCTCGAGTGGATGAAATGTGGCAAGGGGAATGTTTCCTCCTCAAGGGGGCAAGTACCAAACCTGTGAGTTCGGCTTCTTGCGCTGATCAACTCGCTGGATGCAAAGTCCGGCATGATGATGGCTGGAAACTGCCCAGATCAACTCCAGCGCAGCAACGTCACCTTCCTTTAGCCAGCTGATGAAACACTGAGCTGTGGATGCTGGCCTCGACGGTCGGCTGCCGAAGATTTCTGCCTCCGAGTCCCCAGGCTCGTCAGCGTTATGTGAGATCACGGCCCCCGGCAGAGGCCCACTGCGGCAGCAAGCTGCCTCTAGCTCCTTGTAGCCACTCGGAGGTCGATGGTGGCGCCAGAGCACAGTTGGCGCGGGGCTGTTCGACGTCGAATCCTGAGAGCGGCACATCTGCGGCGTGGAGGAAGTCCCGAAGACAAGATAGGGGTGGATATGATGGCTTACCAGGGAAGCAAGGCAAAGGAGCAGCACAGCATGATGTCCCACTCGGGCATGCCCATCTCTCCATCGGAGGTCCAATGCTCGTATGTGAGATATATTTTCCCGCCGAGGATCCATGTCAATCAGGTGGTGTAGTTTGTGTCGGGTCGGACGGCAGAAGACAACAGCCAGAGCTTGGTCTCCCAACAAGCGAGATCGGCCATCGTCTCGGGCTCGGATGGGCGCGATTGCATCATGATTTCCAACCTCATATTTATTAGTTACATCCAAGACAAAAGTTGCCGAGCCCTCGGTTTCGGGACGCGTGACGCCTGGCGACTGCCCTGGGCACTCGGGCCCCAGAATGGTGACCACCTCATCTGTATTGCCGAGGTAGCCTTGATCGCTACTGTGTAAGCGGAAGGCGTTGGGGAGGTTCACAGACTCAAGTTTGTTGGCCTGTCCTATACTGGAACGGTGCATGAAGAAAGTTACGGACAGGAGGACCTTGAAGTCGTGGACCGATTGCTTGACTGGCTTGGCGCCGGACAACCAGCCCCACTCATGTCAGGCACGACTTCGCAGTGGGGATAATCGCTATTGCTAGACCGCCTGAGAAGCGCATCAACCGCTTGACCCAAAACACTACCTATCCAAGAGCTCCATTCCCTTTCGCTCGAGATCGAATCGTGAGCAGAACACCTCTTGGAGATAGCTTCTCTGCAATGTCAGCCCAGTAATCCAAGGCGAAGGCGTCTCTGTCTGCACACACAGACGGGATGACAGCCGAAGGTGGCCATGTGCACGGCCCAGACGATGATGGAGCTTCCCAAAATCGGTTACACAAACTCGGTGGAATAGTTCGCTCCAAGAGGAGGTTGAGACGTTGGTTACCACCTCTGACGCAATCTCAGAGCCTATTGTTGGGTCCCTTGACAAAGACTTCCTCCGCTTGTTTCCACTGTTTGGCTCACCACGTCCAAAAAGCGCCCGAAACTCCTGGCACCTGTGTTGTCACGAACCGACTGAGCCGGGGAACAGCAACAGTGGATCCGCTCACATCTTTCTTGCTAGGTCGGCAACACTCGACCTCTCTGCCGAGGCTGGTTGGCGCGATGTTCAAGCCGTGAGTCAATTCTGCGGAGAAGACTCCCTGGGATACCGAGATGGACTCCTGGTTCTCTGCGGGCACGCCTGCCGAGTCTTCGCCAGTCAGCCAACACGGCTTTTCCTGCATGGCTTCTACGTATGCGGGCCACTGATGGAGCTCTGGGTCTTCGACCGATCGGGGATCTACAGTCGCGGCAGTATCGACATGCGCGGTGGCTCTGCAGACATCTTGCCTCTGATGCTCGGTTACCAGCTCATGGCGGACAAGGACCTCGGGCAGAGCACCATCATCAAAAGAGACAACTCTGGCAACTTCATCACATTGGAGAATGCCACCATCGCAGGCATGGAAAAGGTCTACCTGGAGGACAGCCCGATTGCGCTTTCTCGAGAGCTGGTCGGCGATGGGACTCTTTAATACAGGGGCAGGGCATCCAACCAGGGAAAATGGACATATGTGGTAAAGTTCAAGTGGCGGCGGGCTCAAGACCGCCCGGAGGAGCGTCTCTTGAAGCTGGCCAAACAGAGAAAGGCCTGGGGGGTGGTTTCCCTCGAGTACCACAAGGAAGTCGACAGCACGGCTAACCTGCGCCATGGCCTTCACAACGGGCGGTATAGAAGGTTCTCCACCGGCGGCGCAGAGACCATTCAGGAGGCACATGGCCAAACGGGAGAATGAAGAATCGAGCCCATAATCCAGCACACAGAAGATACCGAGGACTTCTTCGAGGACTGAATCTTCACCTGCCTGGTTCTCTCCCCCGCCGGCAGGCCCCTCCGCACCTTCGTATCCGCCCTCGAGCTGGTCCAAGTCTTTCGGGACGCCGTGAAGGCGCACAGGTCGCTCTTCAGGATGCTCAGATCCTCCACCAGGATGTGTCTGCTCCGAACATCATTATCAGCGACCAGGGCGGCGAGGATCGCCCCAGAGGGATCCTGATTGATCTGGACGTGGCCATGGATCCGGGTGCCGGACCACGGACGCCCGGAGAGCTCACGGGGACCCGGCCCTTCATGTCGATCGGGATTCTGAAGCGGCGCCAGCCTCACCGATATCGCCACGATCTGGAATCGTTCCTCTACGTCTTCCTCTGGACCGTCATCTCCAATCGGTCAGACAACCGCCCAGGACCAGCCGACTGCGGGAATGGTCGAGGGAAAGCTGGGACGACTCGGCAGGGCGGAAGATGTTTGAGATGCGCAAGGAAAACTTCGGGGCCGTTCTGGACGAGTTTCCCGGCGAGTTTGACTCGCTCAAAGGACTGGCCGAGACGCTGCGTGATGCTTTGTTCCCGCTCAGGGAGGGACAGCTCTGGACAGGCACCGACGGGTCGTCGGAGGCTGCGAACAGGCTCTATGAGGTCATGATTGGCGCTTTTGATGCCGTTGCTAGATCCGAGAGCAGCAAGCTTGCGGTGGAGTGATCACGCAGCTTCAAATCTAGAGGGAGGTGGTTGAAGAGTTCAGGCCGTTCGCGAACCTTTACGTCCCAGTCCATCGGTGCCATCGAGAGCCCAGCACTCTCTTGCGTGGTCTCCTCCTGGGTCCAAAGTAGAGTCCACCCAGTTATCTGGAAGTCTCGCCGCCGCCAGTCGGTCAAGCCGCCTCTCCCACGTCCGGCCCTGACTTGTCCGCTTCCGGTTTCTGAGGGTCATGATGGTCTAGTGGTTTACCAGCACGTTCATTCCCTATCACCTCTAGGTCAGCGTGATTCCAGCCTTGGCGACGATCCTGCCGAGGAAAACCCAAAATGGGGCCGGGAGGTCCCAGTTGTATTGGTAGCCGATGTATTTGAAGATTTGTGTTTGGCGGGAAATGGTGACACTACCGTGGCTGGTTAGCCCCAGCTCACATTCAATTTTCGCACACCACCCGACATTGGGTTGTCTCGATGGGTTGGTTTGGACATACTGAATCACGACATGAGTAACAGCGTTCAGCTCAAAGCTGTCGAGGTGCTCTTCTGTGGTAGCGCGGACTTCTGGGACTGGGGCGTCGATGTCGGCGATCCGTTGGTCTTCTCCCCGTGTGATGGTGCGGAGGGAAGGGTCGACCTCAACGTGGGGCGGCCGGGTGGGTTCAATGGGAATGTCGAAGGGGTCCATGTTTGTGATATGGAGTTTCGGGTGGAATACAACACGGCTCGTCGTCGGGAAGGGGGGGGGGGGTGTCTGTTGCTTGGTGGAGCGTTCGACTAAGTTAAAATACCTTATCTGTGGTGGGCTCCTCTGCCAGGGCGGACAGGTGTTATGCTGTTGACTTGGGGGCGTTGTTGGAGAGAAAGAACTTGTAGTATGAGACTGGGGTTCGAGGTGTTGGAATAGACGTTGGGAATCTTAGTAGTGCGCTGGTTTGCATTGTGTATCAGGGGAGTGACAGGCAACCTTGAGTACTAGTATGGTGAAGACTTGCAATTGCGACAGGTCCATAGGTACAGGGGACTTGCCATTGTATGTGAGATGCTCAAGTTCAGCCCAGTTTCTGAGTGTTGGATATGGAACTGTGTGAGGTGGTCCCTACGGTAGTTATTCTGTACACAGTAGGTCGGGGAGCGGTGATCGCCAGTATATAGCCCTAACCCTAGAGTATGGTGACGGCGTTGGTTTTCGTGTTGGTGGTCGCCTGGCACTGCGAGGTCTACCAAGATCTTGGCATTTGGATCTTCCTGTCCGCCGACAACAATCACCCGACAATATCGGCCGATTTGAAGCTAGAAATTGACCGCCTGGGTTTGTGTTACAATGGAATCAAGGCACATAGCATACCTTGACCAACTTCCAATGCCCAGGAGCCGTCCAGGAACTCACGTTTATACTGTTTGTGAAGAACACAACACACCTGTCCGAGTGCGGAGCGTCCAACAAGAGCTGGATCAGATCAGGAACTCTGCGAGGGCGGATTTGAGCAAGAGTCCGCTCAAATACTGCTGTGCTGGCAAGCTGAGAGTAGCCCGTTGCTGGGACGGAAGACGTTTTGTTTAGCGAACCAGTTGCCATCCCACGCCCTGTCCCTCATCACGGATACGAGCGTTGTCGTGGCCATGTCTGCAGAGGGCAGCCTGCAGGCGGTCGGAGCGGCATGCGGTGCTCGCCCGGAAACCTCGACGAGAGTGGCTTGCTCTCGCTCTCCAATGACCGCTGCTCCGTCGCTTCGGTGACTTCATAGTCCGGTAGTTAGTGCCTCGCGGGTGTCACGGCACACGCTTGAGTCGGCACCCGGCGTCAAACAGCCGTCTCTATTCCGAGGCACACGAGAAAACAAGACGGACGATGCTGTGAAGTTGGATAGTAGATGTGTGTAAGTTGGCGGGCTTCGGACCACGCGATCGGAATCGGAATTCGGAACGGCTTTGGTGTAGAGCTAGATCGCCCCACCGCACCACTCTGCCCTGGTTGTCCTCGAGACAACGTTGTCTTTTACCATATATTTTTGTGTCAATGACGCCATGCCGACTTTCTCAACATGCTGGCTTTCCAGATCGAGAACTTTGGTCGTTGGAGTGCTCAGCTGGACAACGCAAATCCAGAGAAGGAAGGAGCGAGTGCAGCCTGCAGTCATCAACTTCGAAGGGCTGCCCCGCCAGCCCGCCCATTGGAAAGTCCAGTGTGGTTCATGTGTTGTGAACCTGCATTCAATTTATTCATGATTTTCGCCATCCTGGACTGGCCTGTTCCCACGTCAACCCCCGACATGCAGATCGTATGGACTGGCCTGCAGAAACGTTGAGGTGCGCCAGCCACGGGAGTTTCCTGGACGAGACCACTTTGCAGACCTTGCTTTTCTGGTTCCTTGGGGTTCCGTCGATCAGATCAACAGTCCGGCCGGGCAACACAACCGATCCAACCCGAGCAGGCCGTCCTTGACTCCGGGGAATGGGCGACTTCCCAGGCCTGCCAGCCCGTCACTACGGCATCCGACTAACGGGACTTCGCACCTTTTAGCTCCCTTTATGCACAAGCACATCGTACACTGCCGGACTGCAATCCTCAGCGTCGGGGTGGGTTGACGAACATCAGAACTCGACCGTTGAAGCTCGCTTTTGGGGGCCGCTGTCTGCTGAAAATCCCAAACCAGCACCAAGCCACCAACAGAGCTGAAAAGGGACTGTTGCTTCCCGGATCAGCAACCAACTCCAACGACCTGGGCCGACGATTGGGCCGGTCAGCGGTGGGGTCGAGGACCTGAGGTTACCACGCCAACAAGGCCATGCCAAGAATCGCCAACAGGGTAAGGTGCTGGCTTGGCAATCTTATCGTCATCGGCGACATCATTGACAGGGGCCAAGACGGAGCCCCGAGTGGATGCTCTTCAGGGGTGCATCCAATGTTCCCCGCAACGCCCAGGCCCTTCTCTGGACCACGCGGTAACACGCTCGACACGTTCCCGAACGAACAACACACAACATTGACTCAGTGCGCGCGCCCAGCCACTTGGTTGTTCTCCCAACGGCACGGTGTAGACAAGCAGGTCTCTGCCGGACAGACCATGGATAACGATCCGCGTCAGCCGGAATAAAATACACGAAACGACTTACAGCATGTGTCAAGTACCGCCTGTGCCGCCCTCTGCGAGCCCTTGAAACAAGCAACAGCCAAGAAGCCCTCTGCCTTGCTGGACTCCTGTCAGGCGGCATTTCCGTTCCGAGTCAGTCGATGGAGCGATTTAGAAGCAACCTCTCGAATTATGGAGTATACATGGAGAAGAGAGATCGAGGCCGGGAATCGGCTCATTCTCCCCACATACACCACACTCGCTATTCACTGGAGGTGTCGATAACTTCCAGTCAGGTACGCTCGATGAGTGGGATATTGGACAACAAGGGTAGCTATTCGCCTCCTCCAGGATACAGCTGCATCCATGGCCAACAATGGCCTGGATGGGCCAACCAGGCGGGCTCGTATGATATGCATGCACGGTACCGTCAGTCTTGGCCCAGCTTCCGCTTCGGGCTCACGGGGGGGTGTCTTCTACCCAACCTCGCGATTCCCACGCTCACAACAGCTCGAGCACAGCAATCCTCCGATCCCTCTGCTCCACCCCCCATGCCACCGCGACCGGTCCACGGAGCCCACATGGGACTGTCTCACCATGCTCACGCTGTCGTTGGAACGGCGCAATGCCGATGTCATCCCAACCCCACTGGACCAAAGCTTGCTCTCTGCTCCTAGGTTCCCGCCCGAGGTACTGCTCGAAGGTGTGGTCTATAAACATGGTGCCTCCCAAGCCGTCCAGGGCCCTCCCCCTTCGTCCTGCTCCTTCACCATCGGCTCTGGCTTCTCTCCGCTCCCAATCGTTCCAAGACTCTCGCGCATAGCACCCGTCGTGCCTGGAGATTTAAAACTCACCAGTTCGTCTCGACCTTCGCTGCTACACCCAGTCGTTCTCGGCCGAGGAGTTCCACAGACAACACAATGAGAGCAGCACTTGCGTACGTGGCCCTCGCCGCCTCGGCCATGGCTGCCAACATCCCCGCTCGGGGAGAGGGCGAGCTCGTCGACAGGACATATGGACACGGCGGCAAGGACAAGCCGGACCACGGCTGCAAAGACTGCGAGACGGTCACCACGTCGGTCGTCGTGACATACACGACCGTCTGCCCCGTCACCGAGACCGTCACCAAGCCCGGCGAGACCTACAAGACGACCTACACGACGACCAGCACGGTCAAGACGGCCGTCCCCACGACCGTTGTCGTCACCCACACGGCGCCCCCGGTCACCAAGACGGAAGGAGAAGGTAGACCCACCAACCAATCTCCCTATTTTTTCCCCAAAACACAGATGGGCTGACCTGTCCGCTCTCACACACAGTCATCTACACCACCCTCACTGAGCTCTGCCCCGTCACCGAGACCAAGGTGGTGGACGGCTCGACGGTGGAGATCACGTGGACGTCGACCTCGACCGTCGTGACCAAGGTGCAGGAGACGCAGACGGTCTACACGACGTCGGTCGCCACCGAGTACGAGACCACCGACGTGTACGAGACAGTTACCTGCCCGGTAACCACCTACACCACCGTCTCAGAGGGCTCCACCATCAAGGTGACCCACACCGACACGTAAGGACTACTCTCCCCCTTATAATCACCACACACACACGCACACACTAACCTGCCCCTCAGAATCACCCTAACCAAGACCTCGGTCCACACCATGACGGACGTCGTCCCCGTCACCATCACCGACATCGTTCCCGTCACGCACACCGAGGAGGTGCCCGTGACGAGCCAGGAGACGGTGACGGGCTACTCGACCGTCGTCGTCTCGGAGCCCACCACCATCTACTACACGACGACCCCGGTCGTCATCCTGCCGCCCACCACGGTGCTCGTCCCCACCTCGGTCACCGTCGTGCCGTCGAGCTTCGTCACGGAGACGAGCCCCGTCACCATCACGAGCGGACCGGCCACTACGCCGACTCCGACTCCGACGACCGCGCCGACCGCGCCGTCGGTGGCTACTACGACCACGACGACGGCTTCCATCTCGACGGCTGGGGCGGATAGTATCCTGGCGGGTGGGGAGAATGGCGTTGTGGCGCTGGTGGCGGGTGTCGTTGCTGCTATTGTGCTTATCTGAGCACCAGTTCGTTAACTCGGAGGTGTTTTTTTGTCTCTTGGTTTTGTGGTCTAAAGCGGGCGGGCGGGCAGGGTATGATGATGATCATGACACTCCTTTGACTTTGTGGGGGTATTGCGGAGGATGAAATGGATGGTGGGTTATGGGGCAATTCAGTTCCGCCCTGGTACTGCTTCCGTTACTAGAGGGGCGAGGGGGAAAACGGTGGGATGGGAATGGGATCCCCTCTTCTGTCCATGGACCTTTTTGAAGAGGGGGAGGGGGGCTAATGGCCAGCTAATTAATGTCTTATTGTATATATATGATAGGGAACTTACTAGAATTGTATTATCACAACCTACTGCGCGGTTGTTTTGGCATCAACCCATCCATAGTAAGTTGATATTGATGGGTGCTAGGGCCTGAGCCACTGATGTGGCTCATGAAATATGCCGATAGGGTGGGTGTTTTTTGTTGTGACATATCGGGTTGCTGACTGAAAGTGAGAGTGAGACACAGCAAAGACGAGATGTGACAACTCGGTTGGCTGTGTCACAAATCCATGTGCGCATCCAGGCCGGGTGGGTTAGGGAAACCTGGCTTCGTATCTGTTGACAGCTGTGTTCCCAAACAATCTCAGGTGCCATCAGATTATGCATGTTTAGGTGTTGTGATGAGCAAGAAGTAAGAGTTCTCACTCACTCTGTCCCCTCAAGGTGCGGTTACCCCCGGGAGCTGGATGGTGAGCTTTTTCATTATTTTCCATTCTGAGCCATTCTGAAACTCCATCCCTCTGCCCACATCTGCCACACCAACCCGAACCGATTCACAGCCATGTACGATGCAGGAGCTGCGTAGCCATCAATGGAGTTACTAGGGTCGAGCAAAGCAAACTGAAAGCCGACTACAGTTAACTATCCATCCACCTCTTGCCGATACTCTGTTTGCTTAGGCAAGGTACCTTACCTTACTCGGAGTTCCATCAACAAACATCAGGAACTCCCGGGGCGAGGAGACGCCATTCTTTTCATCTTTGAAGCCGATCAACATCCATGTATGGTTTTCACCAAAAGACAGATCCTATGATTCCCAGCAACCGCCGACTCGTGTCGCTTGTAGACTGAACTTGAAGCAAGCAAAGGAGGAAAGATAAATTCTTGATGCTTGTCGTTGAGTCGAGCGCATGGCAGCCAAAGTTGGCACACCCTAGAGAGACAGCCAACGTCTGTAGAGACACTTTGTCTACCTACGTTAGTCTTTTCCCTGTCTCTTTCCGTGACATATCCGCACAAAATTCACTGGTGGGCACGTTGCAGGATGCTCCATCTGCAGGTCATATAGAATACGAGTTAGGCCAGCCTACCTACGTCACTCTCGAGCTCCTAGTAGCCCATGCCGTGGAACATAGTACCTTGTTGTTTATGTGGTGTGCTATATGTTCGAGAAGGTTTCCAGGTTGTGTCGTCTCTTCCTTTCCGTTTGCGGCTCCAGATCGGCTGATCTCCGTAACCATTCCCAGGCTCTCCTCTTCCTTGAAGGCGAGGATCTTCAACAAAGACCTCTCTCTTGATGCTCTTTTCCCCCTTCCAATTCTCTTTTGCATGTATCCCACCTGGTACAATACACAGAACAACCATGCTGTTGACACGTACAATACTCAGCACTCTGTTGGCGGGCATCGCACAAGCGTCACCCGTATCGCTTGGCCGACGAAAACTCGGAGGTGTAAGTGCAACCAACCCTCGAGCAGAATCTGAGCTGGCGCACCTTGTCTCACAAACGCGCCGTATCCCGGACAGGTCCTCATCTGCAATGAGCCCAACGCCCAAGGCCACTGCGAGTATGCCGTGTACCAGCTCGACACGTGCTACAACCTGCCGCCGGCACTGATCAACAATGCCGCGACGTTTGCGCCCGACGGCGAGGCCTTCTTCTGCTACCCCTACATGTGAGTCCTTCGAAAAGTAGGTAGTCGGCGGAAACAGACAGGAAGCTGACAAAATCACTAGAATGGAATGCGACGGCATCTGCATGTCACCCCAGGGCTGCACCATGGGTGCGGTGTCGTTCGACTACCCGCACAAGTTCAACTTGACGGCCGTCGGCTGGAACCACTACATCACGTCGTTCGACTGCCACCAGAACCAGACTGCGCAGGGGGACTCGGGTACAGAACAAGGGAAATGGTGCTGAGATGCTGACCTTGCCCCGTCCGCTCGGCATTGGCATCGGTGTTTCGGAGTGCTCGGGGAGCTTGTCCCGGCGACGACGGCATGCGGGGTGGGGCCGCTGCTTACCCCGCCGTCGGCATTCGGCAGTCAAGGTAGGGGTTCGGGCCGTCATGCTCGACGTGCCTTATTACCCCGCCAATTGATACCTCCGTAGCTGTCTATACCTTATGGGAGAATGAATTGAAGCTCATGAGGAATCTCGGGAATAGTCTTCTATCCGCCTTCAGCATCATTCCTGCCAGCACCCTTTCATCCACAACCCTCACAACCATCCATCCCCCAAACGCCAAAATCAACACCACCCAATTCGAAAACAAACTCAGACAAGCAATGGCCTTCACAACCACCAAAACAATCGCCTCCTTCGGCGGCAAGCTCTTCAAGCTCACCCACCAATCCACCTCCACCGGCACCCCCATGGCCGTCAACCTCTACCTCCCGCCCACCGCCCTGCACCCGACCAACCCGCGTAAGGTGCCCCTCCTGATCTACCTCTCCGGCCTGACCTGCACCCCGGACAACTGCTCCGAGAAGGGCTTCCTTCAGCACCGCGCCTCCGCCCTCGGCCTAGCCATCCTCTACCCAGACACCTCCCCGCGCCACACATCAGCCACCACCCTCCCCGGCGAAGACGACGCCTACGATTTCGGCTCCGGCGCGGGCTTCTACCTTGACGCGATCCAGCCTCCCTGGGCTGGCGAGGCTGGGGGCGGGGGCGGGGGCTATCGCATGGAGAGCTACGTGACGCGCGAGCTTCCTTCCCTGCTTTTTTCTTCATCCAATGAGTGCGAGTATTCGCGCTACCTCGCCGGCCCGGACAGCGTGTCCATCACGGGCCACAGCATGGGCGGGCACGGCGCGCTGACACTGTACCTGCGGCACCCGGGTCTGTACCGGAGCGTGAGCGCCTTCGCGCCCATTGCCAACCCGTCGCGCTGTCCGTGGGGGCGCAAGGCGTTTGAGGGGTATCTCGGGGCCGAGGGGGAGGGGAAGGAGGATGGGGAGGATGGGTGGAAGCGGCATGACGCGACCGAGTTGGTGCGCGGGTGGAAGAAGGGCGAAGATCTCAAGGCGCTTGTTGATGTGGGGACGGGGGATGATTTCTACAAGCAGGGGCAACTGTTGCCGGAGAATTTTGAGAGGGCCGCGAAGGAGACTGGGGTGGAGGGTTTGACGGTGCGGTATCAGGAGGTGAGTTTCTCTTTATTCGTTTTAGGTGTTTTGTTTACTACTGCTCGTGGGGGAAAGGGGAGAGAGTGTGTGTGCTGACTATAGCAGGGCTACGATCACTCGTATTACTTCATGGCTTCCTTCGCCGATGAGCACGTCGAGCACGCCGCGAAGCACCTGGGGTTGCTCTGAGGGATGGTAAGATGTTGAGCGATCAAGAGCCCAGGGCTGTGTTAGATGGAGGGATAAGGGATCGGTCCTCCGGGGAGGCCCATGTCCGACTCGGAGTAGCACCACCTTGGGAGACGCCTCCCGGTCCTTTCGTAGCCGACGACTGGCGAGGGGAGGTGGTCGATGAGGTTTATGCTGTACACTTTACAGTCCAATTTGTGACAGAATAAACCACCAGATCCATTATCCAACCTCAATGCTACACAATCATTCCTTATTCAAAAAAAGCCCACCCAACGCAATCCACCAGCATAACAACGCCCCTACCCATGGCCCCAACCCAAAACCTCCACAACCGGCAGCGCCTAGCTAACCCTCTTGCAATCCAGCCCCACCGTCAGCACCCCAAACCCCCCTTCTCCATCCCTGTCCTCCCCCCTCGCCCTCGCCTCCTCCGCCTCAGCTTCCTTCCGGACGCGCACGTAGGCGAGCTTCTCGAACCGGCTCAGCGACCGCCACCAGTGCTGCCCGGCCTCGTGCTCGGCGACGCGGCCCAGCAGCTCGGCCGTCCAGTGGCGCACGTCGCGGTCCCGGTGCAGCAGGCCCAGCGCCACGTAGAAGAGCCCCGCTTGCGACTCGGGCGCCACGCTCAGCAGGAGGCAGATGTCGTCGTACGACCGCACGTACTGCGCCAGCGTCTCGTAGATCTCGCGGCTCTGCGGCGCCCCGAGCCGCTGCGTCCGCAGCCGGTCGTGCAGGTGCGCCAGGTCGAGACCCTTGAGCGGGCGGATCGTGTAGAGCCGGGCGGCGTCCTGGGTCGTCAGCATGAATTGGGGGTGGTTTATTGCAGCACAAGAAAACTGAGACGCACCTGGATGAAGCTGTAGTAGCTCCTCGTGTTCCGCCACCCTTCGATCCGCGTCACGTTGCCCGCCAGCTCCCGCGCCTTGGTTGCCTCGTCGACCCACACGTAGCCGTGGCCCTGGGCGGCGGCGGGCGCGGCGGCCCCCGCGATGCTGGCCTCCTGCTCGTCGCTGCCAATGTAGAGGGCGCTGGCGCCGTACACGCTCTCCTCGAACGCGGCCGCGATGCGCGTGAACTTGAGCACCCACGCCCGCCACTTGGCGCGGACCACGCGCTCGCCGGCCCGCGAGGCGATGCTGCGGTGCATGTCGGCCATGAATGCCGCGTCGCCCGTCAGGTCGCTGTTGCTCGACGACCCGCTGCCGCTCGCCGACGTGTGCACCAGGTTCGCGTACGCCGGGTTCTGCTGCTGGAAGTAGACGAGCCCCTCCGTGATGGGCGCCGCCTCGATCTTGCTGCTGATCTTCATCTTGCCCGTCGGCAGGTCGCAGAGCAGGTCCCACCACTCCGGGTGGTGCTCAAACGTCGGGTTCGTCACCCCCGCGATGAACCCGGGCACGTTGAGCAGGTCGTCGACCTTGGTCAGGTCCGTGTACGGGAACGCGTACCGCGTGAAGCCCCGGAGGATCCCGCCCGACGCGAGCGCGCACGCCGCGAGCACCGCCTCGGCCACTTCCCCGGACGGCATGTTGTGCCCCAGGAAGATGACGCGCTTCTGCGTCAAGAGCGCGTTGATTAGCACGATGATGGGGTGCGTATTAGGGCCGTTGGTTGTCAGATGCGGATGAAGCGGAAATGTATGGGGTGTTTTGGAGTGCGAGTCGGAGAAGTTCTGTATCAGCTTGATCAAGGAGAAGTCGCCAACGATTTCGGGCATGACGGCCACGGGAACCTTGATCGGAATCGGAATGCCCTTGTACATGACTTTGCTCTCAAACTCGTGCGTGTCCCGCGGCACCACATGCGCCGCGTGCCCTTCAATGTGCGCCCGGGACCCTGACCGATAAATGGGCGGTCGTCGCGGGGGCGCGCTGCTGGCATCGAACGGTTGGAGGACGTCCACTCCGGCCGTCTCCGCGAGCCGGGCCTCAATCATGGCCTCGAACTTCTCGACAAATAGGTCTTTGTTCTCGCTCGACTGCAGGAGGTGCCTCTCAAGAAGGCTCAACTTTGGCATCAGCGAGAGGTCCATCTCGTTCACGGCATTGTAGAGCATGGCCAATGTCTCGGGCACCGGCGCCTTGAAGTATTCTTCTAGGGCGAGTAATAACAGAGGCTAGCCGATGGGTTAGCCATGGGACATGGAGTGAGGGGCGCTACACTGTACTTTATATATGTGCAAAAATGGATGCCGCGTGCAGATGGCCATCGCCTTGACCACTGCGCCTCTCTTGACCGTCTTGTCTTGTTTGGTGTTGACAAGGTTGAGCACGTAAACCAGCGGCGGGCCCTCGAGGTCAGGTTCGGAATCAGTCGACATGTCGTCGTCCCAGTCGTCTTCTTCCAGCTCGTCTTCTTCGTCTTCGTCTTCGTCTTCATCCGATTCGTGTATTATCCCCATTGCCCGGTCGCGCTTCCTGTTTCTCCTTGCCCGCCTCTCTTCCTTGGCCAACCTCTCGGCATCGTCCTCTTCTTGGCTGGTGTCCTTGTGCAAGAAGAAAATGGTCCAGTCCTGGTTTCTGACGTGAGCTTGGTCCGGCAGCATGAGCTCTGCAAGCATGTGCTCGTCGCCCGTGATAGCCATTGGATACTGGTGTTCCATGATCGGGCCCTTGTCAATGTCGAAGGACGCCACGAGGATGTACTCGACGTGATTCTCGGTGCTTCCGCGGGGATACTGGGAGCGCAGCTTGTGCGGCCGGTGCATAGCACCACTCAACCGAGGTTGTGCGCTGGCGGACAACGAGCTGTGCTGCGAGGATGCGCCCGTAGCGGTCGAGGGCGCCTTGGCCTTAAGACTTGGGTCAGACGACCGGCCCATGTCGGGCATCCTCGCGGTAGGTGGCTGTGGAGAGCGGCTGGGGCGGATGGACGGTATTGTCGAGAGGGATCTTCGGTGCCGCAGACTCTCGCCATTGGCGTGGCTGACGGCACTGCTGGTTCTCCGAAGAGGGGGGACTGTTGAGGCCATCTTCACCCGCCTCCTGCCCCTTCAACAGCCGACCCGATCCAAGAACAGACCTCCGCGGTCGTCCCCTTCTGGCAGCGTTGGTATGATTCGACGAAGACGTCGGTATATATAGCGGAAAAAGAGATGGATGTGAGGGTCGCGAATGAACTGTGGCTCGACCGGATTCGATTCTCGGAGTCGGAAGTAGCGTAAGGCGAAAGGTGTCAGACTGGTCGATCAGGTCGCGGAGCAGTCGCCCGCGGCGATCCGAAACGATGAACAGACGTGGTGTAGCGCTAAGAGGTCGGAAAGTCGGTTCTTTAAAAGTAGGTGAGGCAAGTTTGTATTCATGCAGCCATAGAGGTCCTGACATCAAATAGCAATCGGCTGCAGCTTGGGCTGCAGATGTCGGAATATCAAGCGATATGCTGCTCGCCGGTTGGAACAGTTTGTCGCATCTGCAAGTGATACGGTCGGATAGCGGTTGGTTCTCAAGCACACCGATCTTCCCCTTTTCGGTGCTCCTGAGTGAGCATGCAGGGATCCGTGACACCCAGCTTCATTGGTGGGGCAGTGAACGGTTGCAGCCAGTGAGGGGGGGCTGTTGAGGGGCTTCAGATCTGCAACAACTTGATCCCTGCGTGGATTGAAACATGCAGGCACAGGACTTGGTTGTGTAAGTTACACAGTACGGGAAGGTACTGGTTGTCCGGTGGGTTTGTTTATTTCCCCTTCCCTTTGCCACACTCGCTGTCATTGTAATTGATGCCATTGACAACCACGCTTGTCGAAGGCTTGCCGCAGCTTTCGCAAATATTTTAGTTGTTCCAAAGCGTGACAAAACTCTTCAGGAAATCAGACGGCAACTTTATACACTGGCAAACACCAGTGATAGTCTTTTGTGGCCTACGAAGGACAGTTGACTCGTTCGTCAACTTGCAGCTACATCCGAGCCAGAGATACAAGACGCAGAGATGGTAGGAAGGCCCAGGCAAAAAATAGAAGCGCCCCCAGAGTACTGACTCAAGACCACCGCAGTCCATTCCCTCCGCATACAAGCCATCTCCGCTGGGGTATGGCTCGCCACGATCCTCGCCATTCAGGCGGCCGCAATCGCCCGTGTCTCCTTCAGCTCTGCGGCAAACCACGCCGTCGACATCACCTACGAAGCAAGGGGTTGCCGACATAGCCGCCAAGTTCATGAGCAGTCCTGCCACAAGCCCTGCGCCGGAGCCACGGACAATTCGTCGACATGACGCAGGGGAAGATGCCCTTGAGCAACAACTCCCGCAGCAGCGCACCGCTTCAAGGCCGCCGATTGCGAGCACGGCGGGACTCGGGAACGCGTTGTCCCAGCTACAGCCCTCGCAGGTCAGGACAATGAGGGAAGGATTTCAAATACTGGACCGAGACAGCGATAGTCTTGTCAATAGGGAAGACGTCATGGACATGCTCAACCAGCTGGGTAGACCTTCCCCCAATCGCTGTGCTTCGTCTTGGTACGCTCGCTGACAAGGCAACTCCAGGATTGCCCTCGAATGCGTCGGACGTCGCCCACTTCTTCCCCCCATCGGGGCCACAAACCATAACGATGGCGCTGTTTCTCAACTCGATCGCGGCGCCGCTGGCCGCCTTGTCGCCCAGCTCAGAGCTCCTCTCTGCCTTTTCGGCATTTGACGACGACGACAGCGGTCAGATCGACGTGGAGGAGCTCAGAGATGCCCTGCTGCACACGGCACCAGAACCTGGGCAGGAGCCCTTGACGGCACTCGATGTTGAGAAGGTAATCGCAGGGTTCACAGGGCGCAGGGCGTTTAGCAAGGTCACAGCCACGGGCCTGGGCAAACGGGGCGAGGTATTCCGGTACCAGGAGTTTGTGACTACAATAGCTGGAGGAAACGGCGGCCCTGCTCAGGCTGCTCCAGAGGCCGAGGACGACTGAGTTTGCCAGAGCTCCAACCATACTGGGTTTCCCATCGGCGTTGTGGGTTTGGATGGAGGATCAACACTCAGCTACCATTGAAAGGGCTATGTATTACCTCCGTATGAAGGCGAGTGAGGCCATGGATAAGGCTGGGGGTATCATTATCTGTCATCCTGGGTGTTGGGGGCCATCTTTGCAGTTGGAAATGATTGAACGACCGGTCACGGGAGGGTGAGCTGTGGCTGTCACATTAGGCGCCATTGGCTAGCGCCAGTTCATGTTGTGGTCTTTTGTTGATCATGCGCAGACATAACTACGGAGTAATAAAATGTGCTACTAGCATTTTCACTGCCAGGAAGACGACACAGTACAAACAACCTGTTTGCTTTGCTTCAAGTTATCATGTCCGCGCGTTCGCGGGATGTTGTCTCTCTGAAGTGATGTGCACCACATGACACTCAGACGACCGGACGGCTGAGACGCCAGAGGACGGACACTGCCGGCTCCAGCTTGACATGACCCACAGAACGTTCGAGAATGGGATTCCAGCCTCCGCGGGAACCGTCTACAGCGATACGCCCCGACAACTGAACCCCTCCATTTCAACAATTCCCAGCTTCCAACCCTCGAGACAGCCCCTGGGAGGGGCGAGGACAGGCGTCGGATCCCTCCCGCTGTCCCCCGCAACCCCTCCCCACGCCCAGCGCTGGGTGCTTTTGGACGAATGACTTTCTTTTGCCTGAGCTTCGATTCTCCAGAGCAACGAGCAGCCCCAGCCAGCCCAATATTTCTTCGAATCGCAAATCAAGAGACCCTGAAACCGCTGTGATTTGTTGTTTGAGGGGCTGAGCAATCATCTAAACCCTTTCAATTCCGTAGCGTGATGGGTTGATCAGCCTGCTGCCTTCGTTCGCCCGTTTTTTGAACCGTCCCCGACCTCCAGCCTTTCCCAACTTTTTGCCCCAAAGCGCTTTCACGCACGCAAAGTTGCTGTCTCCATCCCAACCCGCCCAGGAAACCCCTCCTTATCTTTTCTGGCCACGCGTGCTCAGACAAGAAAAAGAAGGTTGCCAGCGTCCCGCGCAATTGCATGCGCACCCACCCACCCTCCCGATACTCTGGGATACCCAACGCTCGGTACCCTCGCCCTGATCCTACAGCCAATTTTGCTCTCATGCATCGGCAGTGATACACAGCCTGACCTTGCTTGGAAGTCACGCCCGCTTGACGCTTCACTTTGCGGGACCAACCGCATTATAACAATTTGAATCCCGGCAGCAACGGCTTTTAGCGCAAATACCTTGCAAATGAAGTTTTTCTCCAAAATATCGTCCAAGAAACCAAGCTCGGCCGACGAGGACGACGAGGACACGTCCGGTTTCTACGACTCGTCACAACCTCCCTCACCCACCAAACCGGCCACAAAATCCACGGGTTCCCGGTCGCCCACCAAAAAGGCCTCGTCCACCCAGCGCACCGCCTCGCCGCCCTCGCGCGACCCCAAGCCGCAGCCGCCGCGCACCTCCCGCCCCTTTACGCGGCATCCCACCGACCCCGGTCTGTCTTCGTCCCGCCGCAAGAAGATCGACCCGGACACGCACCCCCTCAACCTGCCTCCGGAGCAGCGCAAGCGACTGTCGGAACTCTCTGCCATGAGCGCCCGCTATTCAATGGACGTCGACAAGGAACCCGTCAATGGAGGCCACTCGTCCACGCCGGCCGCTCCTCCTCCGCAGCCGCAGCCGCAGCAACAGCAACAGCAGCCGCAGCGCCCGTCCAGCCCGCCGTCTCACCAGAATTCGTTTACCGTGCCTGTGACAAACGGTGCGGATGCGACGACCAACGGCACCGATGACGAAGCAGTTCCCGCTCCCCCGCCTCACCGATCGCAGCCTTCCAGCCCCGTGCAATCAGAGTCTGAGCAGGCCGAGTCATTCAAGAACGAGGGGAACAAGTTCTTCAAGGCCGGCGATTACACCCATGCCGTTGAGTTCTACACCAAGGGTGAGTGAGTTTGGGCGGCCATCGACAGTCGTACAGTTTCCAACGGTCTCGTGTGACAGCCGGCTAATCAAAGAAACGGGGAACAGCGGTCGTCCTTCAACCAAGCAATGCCACCTACCTGGGGAACCGGGCTGCCGCCTACATGTCTGCAGGCAAGCATAACGATGCCCTCGAGGACTGCAAGAGGGCTGTGGACTTGGACCCCAACAACCCCAAGATTCTCCTCCGCCTAGCTCGCATTTACACCAACCTCGGCCAGCCAGAGGAGGCCATCGCCGCCTTCGGCCGCATCCAACCGCCGCCGTCAGCCAAGGACATGGTCTCTGCCAAAGACATGCTCCGCCACGTCAGAGCTGCGCAGCAGGCGCTCAAGGATGGCACGGCAGCGACCATGGTGCTGCACCCTCTCGACATGGCCGAGAAGCTGCTCGGTGCCGGCGCGCTGAAGCCGAGGAAGTGGCAGCTCATGCGGGGCGAGGCACTCCTCAAGATGAGCGATGCCAATTCCCTCGGAGAAGCCCAGAACATTGCCATGTCGCTCTTGCGGCTCAACAGCCAGGACCCCGAGGCCCTTGTTCTGCGGGGCCGGGCGCTCTACCAGCAAGGGGAGAATGACAAGGCGGTGCAGCACTTCCGGAAGGCGCTGAGCTGCGATCCCGACTTTCGGGACGCCATCAAGTGGCTCCGGACGGTGCAGAAGCTGGAGCGGATGAAGGAGGAAGGCAACACGCAGTACAAGGCCGGGCGGTGGCAAGCGGCGCTCGACCTCTACACGTCCGCCCTCGATGTAGACCCGACGAACAAGGGCACCAATTCCAAGATCCTGCAGAACCGGGCCTTGTGCCGCATCAAGCTCAAGCAGTACGACGACGCCATTGCTGACTGCGACAAGGCTATCGCCCTCGATCCGCAGTACATCAAGGCCCGCAAGACCAAGGCCAACGCGCTGGGCCTGGCGGAGAAGTGGGAGGCGGCCGTGCGGGAGTGGAAGTCCATCCAGGAGCTCGACCCGGAGGACCGGTCGATCCCCAAGGAAGTGCGGAGGGCAGAGCTCGAGCTCAAGAAGTCGCAGAGAAAGGACTACTACAAGATCCTGGCTATCGAGAAGACGGCGACGGAGCAGGAGATCAAGAAGGCATACCGCAAGCTGGCCATCGTTCACCATCCCGACAAGAACCCCGGGGACACCGAGGCCGAGGCCCGCTTCAAGGATATCAGCGAGGCCTACGAAACGTTGATTGATCCTCAGTACGTTACCGATCCATTGCCATTTCTCTAGTATGCCGAAGACTGACAAAGAACATGTAGGAAGCGCGAGCGCTATGACAGCGGCGTAGACCTAGCCGACCCGTCAGACATGTTTAGCGGTGGCGGCATGGGCGGCGGCATCGACCCGGAAATTCTGTTCTCGATGATGGGCGGAGGCATGGGCGGGGGCAGCCACAGCCACTTCGGCGGCGGCGGCGGCGGCGGCTTCCATCATGGCGGCGGCCCCGGCTTCTCCTTCAATACCCACGGTCGCCCGGGCGGGAGAGGAGGCGGCTATCCGCAGGGCGGCTTCCACTTTGGTTGACAATCAGATTACGAGGGAGAAGCGACGACTGATGCTGGCTGGAGTGAAGATGACGGCTCCGAAGATGATGGCCATGGCAGCGGGCAGCGGCGTCAAGACCGAGGCCAGGGACGGGTCCCGAGGGACGGGCCTGGAATCAAGGCGTCTTGGCGGGCTGAGGTTCGGGAGGAAAAGGATAGGCGGCTGGACCAGCTCCGTCGGTTCTGGCTGCTGCTGGCCGCCGCTGTCGTGCTTCTTCCCTCGTATCTCGTCGGTGTGCTGCTGCTGGGGGGTGCGGCTGTGTACGCTTTGATGCGGGTGGTGAGGGGGTCTGCCGGAGCACGTTAGACGCCACCACCCATAATCATCATCGTCGTCGTCGTGGTGTCGTCGTCGTCGTGGTGTCGTCGTCGTCGTGGTGTCGTCGTCGTCGTTGTACCCACCCAACAGATTGGCTGTCTACTTTTCTTTTCTCCGGCATAGACTCATTGGCCAGTTCGTCACAACATTGGAGGAGGCGTTCTCGGTTCACATCATACTAGTAGTCCTTCGAGATGAGGTGTTCCCTCTTCGGCATGAGCACATCGCATCGTCGGCATTTCACAAATAGACAGGGAGCCGTGTGGCTTTTCATTTTGTCCCCCATTATGGCGAGGCATATTCGACTATCCTTAGGACTTGGATGTCTCTTTTGCAGGGCACGTTACTATCCATGGCTGCAACTGCCGTGGTTTTGTTTTTCTGTAAATAGACCCGACAGTTCCGTCACACCTGAGTGGTAGCACTGTCGATAGAAATGTCCATGGCCTGGAAGATTAAGTGCTCTAGTTCGCATGCCAGAATTTGCAACTGCTTCCGTTACACTGACTCGATTTTGATGTGCGATGCAAGGACCGGAATGCTGAAATCATACCTTGCTTCTCACCTCTTCCACGGAGTGAAGGGAGGAATTGAGAATGCGGAGATCGGCTTTTGACGGCGGTGCCAAGGGGACCTAAACCCTGGCAAGCCAGGGAGCCAGGGTCAGCGACTGGGGTTGCCGCGGAGCCGGAAGCTTGGACCCCTTTCTGCATCTGGAGGCCACGATTCACTTGGTGAACATCGGTAAAAATGTCCATGCGGGCGCGCAAGGGACACCTGTGTGGAAAGTGAAGCCGCCACATTGCACACTCCCAACTTCCATCGAGGTGCGGACTTCACTCTTTGTCCTGCCCAACAACGAGCATTGAAACTCAAGCTGGGCTGATTTGTTTGTTTGTGCGTGCGTGTGCAACAATCGTTTAGTCGCGAACACGGTCTCCTTCTTAACGTGTTCTTTTTCTCCCTCTGCAACCAACGGAGAGCCCTTGGGTCTGAGAACCGGCCAGGGCTGAGTCCCGGTCCCGCGAGCGCCCGCCATGAGCACCGACTACGCCTACGACGAGGAGGGCTACCTCTGGCCCTTCTTCGTCTTTACTCTCGCCCTCATCATCACACTTCCTCTCACGTACCTACTAGTGAAGCGGTCGCGAGACCCAGCCGCCTCGTTCCCGCGCACCCACATCAACTTCAAGCATGCCCACACGGACACGGTCGATTCCCTGCGCAAGCAGGAGAAGCGTAAAGATAGGAAGCTCTGGCTGGTCTTTGCCGTGATCACGGGCTGGGCCGTCATGGGCTACATGCTCTACCTCATCCAGACGACCGAGGCGCCGACCCACGAGCTCTGGAACCCCTACGATATCCTGGGCATCTCCGATTCGGCGACGGAGAAGCAGATCAAGAGCACCTACAAGAAGCTCTCGCTCAAGTTCCATCCCGACAAGGCGAAGCCGGACCCGGCCAAGAACGAGACCATCGACGACCTGAACTCGCGCTACGTCGAGATCTCGAAAGCCTACCAAGCGCTGACGGATGAGGACGTGCGCAACAACTACATCCAGTATGGCAACCCGGATGGAAAGCAGGGATACAGCATCAACATTGCGCTGCCCAAGATCATCGTGTCGGATGGCAACGGCAAGTACGTCGTGCTGCTCTACTCGGTGCTCTTTGGCGTTCTCTTGCCCTACTTGGTCGGGTCCTGGTGGTACGGCACCCTCCGCCGCTCCAAGGAGGGCGTCCTGATGGAGAGCGCCAACCGGCTGTTTCGCGAGTACAAGGAAAGCATCGATGAGGGCGGCGTTGTGACGGCCCTGAGCACGGGAAAGGAGTTTGAGGAGCTCTTCAAGGGAGACAAGGCCGACTCGGGCCTGTCCAAGGTGGAATCCAGGATTCTGGCCGAGGGCGAGCTCACCCCCCTCGCCGGCGGTCTTTCTCTCAAAGACAAGGAAAAGCTGGAGGACCTCGAGAGCGGCCCGCAGAGGAAGGCGCTGGCGCTGCTGTGGGCGTACCTCGGCCGCATCGAACTGGACGACTCAGAGCTCAACAAGGCCAAGTTCGCCGTCGCCCCCATCGCGCACTCGCTCACCAAGGCCTTCAACGCCATCGCGCTGGCCTACATGAACACGGGCCCTCTCCTGGCGTCTTACTACGCCAGCCAGAACATCATCCAAGCCCTTCCTCCCAAGTCGTCGCCCCTGCTCCAGCTGCCCTACTTCACCCCGGCCGTCGCCAAGGCAGTCGAGGGCGACTCGCGGGTCCACTCCAGCGTGCAAGGCTTTATGGACAGGCCCGACACGAAGCGGCGCAGTGTGGTGGTTGGCAAGAACCTCCTCACCGAGGAGCAATACCGAGAAGCCATCAGCGTGGCCAAGCAGCTCCCCTATCTGCGCGTCGCCAAGGCATACTTCAAGGTGACGGGCGAGCGCTTCATCATCCCGTCGTCGCTCGTGACGCTCGTCGTCAAGGGCCGCTTCGTGCCGCCCGGCAGCGAGCAGGTACCCGAGATCAACGCGGCCGACCTTGAGGACGTCGACCCGGCCGAGGACGACCTCGACGCCATCGCGGGGCGCAAGACGCGGAAGCTGGTGGGCAAGGACGAGAAGACGGGCAAGCCCATCTACGAGACGTCCGAGACGGAGCTCGTCGCGCCGCCGCTGGCGAGCGCGCCGTACTTTGCGCGCGACCACAGCCCCCGGTGGCACGTGTTCCTGACGGACTCGAAGCAAGGCCGCGTCGCGGTGCCGCCCTTTACTTTTGCCCAGTTTGACCGCCCTGTCTTTGAGGCCGACGGCCGGACGCCGACGTTTGCCATGCAGACGCTCAAGGCGCAGTTCCAGGCGCCGCCGCAGGCCGGGCACTACACGTTTGTCATGCACGTCGTGTGCGACAGCTATGTGGGGTTCGACACCAAGATGGAGGTGACGCTCATTGTGGAGGAGGCGAGCAAGGCGGCCGAGATGGAGGTTGAGGATGAGATTAGTGAGCCGGAAGAGGGTGAGTTTTTTTTTTTTCTTCTCTCGGTTCCCCCCGGGCAACAAAAGAAGAATTGGTTACTGACCGATGCCAGACTCGATTGCGGGCATCATGCACGCTGCCAAGGGCGGCCAGCCGAAGCGGAGGAAACAGAAGGACGAGGAGGAGGAGGAGGACTCGGACGAGGAGAGCGGGACGGACGACGAGGATGACGATACCAGCGCGACAAACACTGATACAGAGCCGGAGAATTAGACTGGAGGCTTGTTGTTTGTTTATAAGCTCGGGTTGGTTGGCTATGCATGCTGTCGTAACTGTACATACTGGGCGTTTCCCGTTGCTGTTTGCTATGGACTGGTGTATGCTGTGGTTGAAAAGCATGGAATGCAAATGCGTCTGTCCGGATTCCTGAGCTTCGTCGCCTCATTCTTGAAGCAGTTTTGCTCAGGAGATGATGGTATACCCAAGGACAAGAATATGGAGGGCTTTGTGTGACTAGTAATTCGTGCAATGCAGTAGTTACCAGGTCTCTAGGACTTCAAGTTGCTGTAGGTACGGTCAGGGAGACAATCATGAGCAATCGTTGAATCTATACCCCCCAGCCCAAGCCCGGGCCTCGAATGAGGGTTCTCGCTGCCTTCGTTTGGCTTCTTTTGTGAACCGGACTCCGTATCCTACCCAACACTAACTCACACCATGGGCCCGGTGTGGCGATGATTCCCATCGAGGCAACCATTTTACATTTGTATTCTCAGTTCAGTGCTCGTCTAACGGGGCTTTCTTCCGACCTCGTTCCTGTCTCTTCCCGGGCTACCCTATTAAGAGGGAAGAGCATAGTGCAAGATAGAGCTAGCATCTCAAGCCGGTGTGTGTGTCTCTCGAGGATTGTGGCCCAGTGCCGTTGGCAAGGCTGTGGGGTTCAATATGGAGTTGTGAAAGGTGTTGTCATAGGATGGGGGCTGGAAGGTTCGTTGTTCCTTGGGTGTGAGAGTCAAGATCGTGCTCCAGCCAGTATCTGCCCCGGGCCCGCGCAGTTGAGCACAAGGAGATGTGGACTGAAGGTTTGGTCGGCGCAGCATCGTGTAAACTTGCTCTCAACCGTCCTTCTCAAACGCATCATTCAGATAGCCCACAAAGCTCTCGCGGAGGCGCTCGGCCGCCAGCTTCCCAACCGCCTCGAGCCCAATCCCGCCCCGGTTCAGCGCCACGAATGCCCGCCGATACCTCTGCAACTGCGGCAGCCCGACCTTCTTCCCGGGCAGGCTGATCACGAGGTCCTCTCGGACCTGGCCGCCATCGCCGGCATTGTTCACCCTCGGCAGGGCAACCTCGCCGCCGCCGCCCTCGTCCGACTGGCGCTCCAGGATCCGCTTGACGATGTCCTGCGTCTCCCGCTCCAGCACGTACAGGTAGTCCCCGCCGGGATCCTTGTCACGCTGCACCGTCGACTGGTTCGGCCTGACCGCCTTGCGGCCCTCGCCGGCGATGACGTCCCAGATCTTGTCAAAGACGGCCCTCGTCTGCGCCTCGTCGTCCTCCCACACGAGGGTAAATAGCGGCGAGTCCCACCGCGTCATGGGGTTGGGCTCCTCGTAGCGAAACACGAGATTTTCCCAGTTGGACGGCTCGTACGGTTCCTCCTCATCCTCCTCATCCTCATCCTCCCCCCCTGCCACCACCTGCAACCTTTTCCGCCTCCTCTCCAACCGCCCCTCATTCACCCGCCTCGCCCGCTCAACCCCACAGCCAACCTGGACCACACAGCTCGGGGTGCAGACGTTCTTGGCCTCGCAAAAGAGCTGGTAGCGCCAGCCCTTGATGTAGTTGAGCCCGTCGAGGACGACGACGTCGCGCGGCGAGAGAGCGCGCTTGACGGCGGCGTAGGCGGCCGCGCGCGCGTCCTTCTCGGACGCGTTGGCCGACCGCACGTGCGCGGGCAGGGTCTCGGGTGAGAGGTCGTAGGCCGAGCGCGGGACAGAGAGGGTTGTGTCTGAGATGAGGTGTAGGCGGTATCTTGGTTGTGGTGGTGGTGGTTGGGAGGGGGTGGGGGTTGGGGTTGTTTTGGAGGTTGGGTCTGGGTTTGGGGTTGGGGTTGGGGTTGGGGGAGTAAGAGGGAGAGGGGAGGGGGAGGAGGAAGAGGAGGAGGGAGATGGGGTAATGCGCGAGGAGAGGTAGGCGTGGAGTTGCTTTGCGCGGGTGGTCTTGCCCGAGGTTGGGAGGCCCGTTATGATAATGAGCTGGTGTGTATGGTTAGCGATTTCTTTGTTTTTTTACATGAGAGATTCGGTGAGGTTGGCTCACTGGCATGATGGCGGCTTGTTGGCGTCAAGCCTCTGGGAAAATCCCTCTTGGCCTCTTCGTGTTCATGAGTGTCAGGAAGAATTATGGCGGGGCATTGTGAGGATTGTCGGGCTGAGGGCCAAGCATTTTGACATTGACCCACTTTTAAGTCTTCACCCGAAAGGTGCCAAGACATGGAGATGCCCTCGACCTCGACTCATCGGGCGGTCTTGGGAAGCAGCACCGAGTCCACAAATACAAACTTGAACCGCGCAGACAATATCGGGTCAACACCACTCTACCTGAGCTTTCTGTACTCAACAGGTGCCGCAAAACCCTTCCTTTTGTTCTTTTTTGTTTTTTTTAAGAAAGCGGACGCCATCTGACAATCAGCGCATGATGGTTCCATTACTTATTATGCCGGGGTTGGTAGCCGGCCATGGTGTTCTCCGCTCATCTCCCCTGTCGAATCTGCTTCTTGGACTCCGAGTTCGTTCAGCTTGCGGCACGTCGAGGACTTCGCACAGACATCCGGACGAGTTATTAGGCAAGCTACCATTGCTGACGATTGGAGAAGAGTGTAGTCGAGGTACACCGAGAGAGCTGGAACAACATAACCCAAGCTTTTCCGATGGAGGATATGCCGACAGAGTCCAAGCAACCGGGGCTATTGTTCCTGTCCGGTCAGAGGCATTGCGGCTAACTGTTCCCGACCGGGACCTGGACGACCCGGAGACCAAGATAGCAACTCGAGTTGCACAAGGGCACCATCTTCCGTTATCCCCGTCGCGCACTCCCCACTCGGCATGCTCCAGGTCCAGTTCTCACTGGCTACCGGCTCCGGATCTGCCATGCGGCACCTTGACAAGCCGGATACGGTGAAATCGACAACGTGGACAGCAGGGAGTAACCTCACCTCGGGGAAGGTACCTTGGCCGGCATGTAGCATGAAGGCCCGGGGAAGCACGCTGGTACCTTGGCTACGGAACTTCGGTACCTCGGGTAAGGTGGTAGACCGTTCGGAACAGATTTACAGCCTGCGGCACGCTATCCAATAGCCAACCTCGATTTGTACCTGGCCTTACAAGGTGCTGACCTCTGAGGCTGCCAAAGTGGCGGTTCTGGAAGTTCTTGGGTTTGACTGTGCCCCATTGCCTCGTAGGGCTGAACAAGGCAAGGCGCTGTTGGAGATCCGCCAGGCCCGGGTTCCACTTCCCGTTAAGCTTATTGTATTGTGCCACATTTGCCATCTTCACTTGCTGTCAAGATGCTGTGATCCATCGGCTCTGATCTTACTCAGATTGATGATATTTCTGTCGATACTGTTGCGTACTCCTCGGTGCTTCGACTTCGCGGCACCAACCGCCAAGGACCGAGATCGCCCACACCAACCGGTCGCCAAGGACCGAGGGAAAGCCCGCCGCTCGGTGCGGTCATCTCGAAGCACCGACGAGAATTCTCGACCCGGCCGGACCGATGACAGACTGCTGTGCAGGGTTCCATGGCATTCATTTGTTCGTGACCCGATGCTGTGGGCGACAAGGATGCCCATGCGCCGGGACCGAGCCGGCTGATAAATCCATTCTAGACTGCTGACCACGTCTTCGATCAGCCATCCGCATGAAAAGATTCTCATGTTCCTGACGGATGCCAAGATGCTACAGGTCGGTCCGGAGCAGACGCGCCCTAGAGTTCTTCTTTCTGTTGGCCCAAACGTTGCTACGTTACATGAAATGCACAAACTGCTGGTGCCTCACCGCCAGTCGCTGTCCACATGACGATGGTATAGCCACACTGCTCGGTCGAGAACGGAGCACGGAGCTATTGGCCTTTGGGTTCAACGACAGAGTCGCATCGCTAGTGGTCTGCGGGCCGCATCGCCTGGTTATGGTTTCTACCTAGGTTCGAGATTTTCATTACCCTCGTAGTCGACGACATATCCGAACACACACAGTCGACATCTCTTTAGCTACCACAGCACACAGTAAATACGGAACTTGAAAGCGGCCTGCGACGGGGACATAGGCAATTAGACACACGTGTGATGCCACGCATGTGCGTGCCGCCCTCGACCCTTCCCTCGTGGTGCAATTTCGCCAGTCCAATATTGTGGCCCGTGCTGCAGATATCGTCCATGCGCCCTTCGGCTACGCCATCCCCTTTTGAGCCTAGTGTAGGGCTGTGTGTGCCTTGAGCCCAACATCGAAAGCCCGGGATCTGTGAGCGAATTTTAAACGTGCATCATCATCTCATCAGGACACGGAAACTGCCAGACCAGGGGACTTCACGAGAAACACTTCGTGTTTGACAAGCGCCGACCGACAACGGAACTGCTCGATTGCTCCCAGGCCCCACCCGGCATTTTCCCACTTTGAACAGTCGGATGGTCCGATGATCCAGGTCATTGATCGCTCCGAACTGGACGTGTCGGTCAACCGCAACAGGCAGGTCATTGTGTCTCGGTGAGTTCTTCAACTTTTATTGCCATCGCGCAGGGTGATGAACTGGTTGCTGGGTGCAGACATGGCAATCACAGAGTTGCAGATACAGCCCACCTCGCAAGCCAGGGCAGTGGCTGAGAAATTCCAACGTGAGGTGAGCAGCCACGCACCCCCAGAGAGCTTCTGGAACCAGTCTCCCACCGCAGAAGCATGCAACCATCGCATGCGCAAGCTGTCAGCCAGATGCGCCGCCCTCGCTTGAATCGATCCGCCCGACGAATGGCAGGGCGGGGGTCATTTAAGCTTTCTGGAGCCATGGGTGCTGGGAGCCTCGCCAAGACAGTACACTCTGAGAAAGCCTTCGCACAGGTAGCCCAAAGAGGAATTACCCCTGTTTAGTCTGTTTAGTCTCCCCGCCATGCGTGGCTCATGGATAGGCTAGTACTTTGCACATGGCACAAGTTCCTGAGACAACCACCCATTCCGATGCCACTCGGTTTCCCGTCACCATGACCGCCACAGCCGCCCGCTCACGCCAGACGTTCCGCAGCCACTGGTATCCGCATAACGGAAGGCTGTGGCCGAGATCTAGGGGCTGTGTCCTCGATATTTCACCCCTCGGTAGGCGGGGGGCTGCTTGGCACTCGATCTGAGCCCTGGCCACGACTCGCCATTCCAGGACCCTGCGAACCCCTACCAGCCGAGGGATTGACTCAGGAGACGCTGCAGGCGAGGCCTTCCCGTTGACGTGCACCGCGCCTGGAGATTGCGCAGCACACGCCGGAAGTTTAAGAACTCGGCACTCGGCCAGGCTCTCCCACGGGCTCTCCTCTAGGCATTCTTGAAGCAAGCATACCTACCTGTCTCGCGCAGAGAAACGCGTTTCATCAGCGGATCCGAGCAATAGAGGCCGACCACGCACACAATAGTTGCCCAGTGCTCGATACTAGCCTCAGCACCAGCCCGAGATCCACCCCCAAGTCTGCCTGCCGCCGCCACCGACTGGATCGGCTGAGATCCGTGCTTGGCTAAGCACCCGGCGACCGTTGCCCGCTGCGGGACCATCCGTGAGGCTCTCTCGGCGGTAGTCACGGAAGGGATCGGCTGCGCCGCCCGGAGACGCGTCGTCTTTGTCGGGCTTCATACCGCGTTTGGCACCGCCCCCCTTACGATACACTGAAGATGGTATACTGCGGGAAACCAAGCAAGGGGTGTTCCAACTGCCGGGAGCGCAAGATTCGCGTGAGTTGTTTCCTCTTTTCATGCCATTGAAATTTGGGTACTCTGCCGACGTGAAACAGCCAGCTGACAATCCCCAAGTGCGACCAGAGGGAACCGGGCTGTGGCCAATGCGATAAGAGACAGCAAAAATGTCCCGGCTACCGAAACCTCGTGGACCTCATGTTCCGCGACGAGAGCTCTCATGTCATCAAGAAGGCCAAGGCGAGGGCTCGCAAGAAGGCCACCAACCTCGGCCTCTCACAACCAGCAACACCATCCGACTCGGAAGGCCGGTTATCGGTCACACCAGAACCTCGGTCACGGCAATTGTCCGTGATCGTGCCCCCTACACCCCTCTCGGTCGATTCAGCAGGACGTGACAGCGAGCAGCCCGATGACACTCTGATGTCGCCCGAGTCGGGCAACTGGCCAATGACACCACCGATGGCCCAGCTGTATAGCCTCGCGCCAACCTGTCAAGAGGACGGCTTTGCCTACTTCTTCTCACGATACGTCACTGCCGAAGAGATGCCTTCCCATCAGCGGTTTGACTTTCTTCCAGAGGTCTGGAAGCCGTCATCCTCGGCGACAAACGCGCAGATCGACGGCGTGCTAGCGAGCATGACTGCCGTCGGCCTCATGGGGTTGGCAAGCACGTCACAGTCACCGGGCCTGATGGACGCCGCAAGGAAGTCGTACGGCACCGCACTACGGCTGATAAACCACGCACTACAGGACCCGGCCGAAGCCGTCAAGGACAGCACGATGCTGTCCATCCTCATTCTGGGCGTGTTTGAGATGATGGCAGAAAACACACAACGAACCATGACCGTCGAGGCGTTTCAAGAGCATGTCAAGGGGGCCGAGGCGCTTGCGGTGATGCGGGGGGCAGCTCAATTCAAGACACGGGCGGGGCGGAGGATGTTCTCCATGCTGTGCCAAAGGGTCATCATCAGCTGCGTTCAGCGAAACGAGCCCATGCCGGATTCCCTGATCGAGCTTTGGCACCAAATGTGCCAAACGGCCAAGGCCGAGCACCCCAGTAGACGATTCATGCCGCTCCTCTTCCAGGTGCTGCAGGTGCGCTCCGATATCCACAGCGGGTTCCTGTCGGATCCCGAAACCGTCGTGGACAGGCTGCTGGCCATTGACCAAGACTTGGAGGACCTGACTAACCAGCTTCCGCCGTCCTGGAAGCATCGCGCCTTCGAAGTGAAAATGTACCACCCGGCCGTGTTCGGCGGCTTCTGCCACCTGTACGCCTCGCACCACCACGCCAACGTCTGGAATCACATCCTCACCACCCGCATCCTCCTCCTCGAGACCGTCCTGTCCAAGATCTCCCAGAACCTCGCCGGCTTCTGTCCCACCCTCGACTCGGCCCGCTACCTCGAAGAGTACCGCAAGGCGCGCCGAAAGCTCAAGCACATGGTCCGCGACATCGTCGCCAGCGTGCCGCAGCAGCTCGGCCTCATGAACCCGGCCGACGGCAGCATCGACAGCGCCGACGGAGACTCGGCGCCCATCTCGACGGTCGAGATCCGCGAGACCCCCTCGCCGCCGACCTCGCCCTCGTCGCGGTCCTCAGACTCGGCGAGCGCCGTCTACAGCCCGCTGTCGGCCACCAACGAGCCGCCGCGCGCCGGCCATTACCACCTCCACTACCACCACCACCAGTACGCGTCGGGCCTGACCATCCTGGACGTCACCAAGGCGCGCGACGCCGGCGAGGACGAGGCCGAGCGGTACATGCTGCTGGTCTCGGCCGCCCGGAGCGTCGTCTGGCCGCTCTTCGTCGTGGGCATGTCGACGGCGTGCACGGCCGACATGCGCGCCTACGTGGTCGAGCGGCTGCGGACGCTGTACATGGAGACGGGGATCCGGCAGGCGGACGCCGTCGCGAGGCTGCTCGAGGAGCACGAGATGGTCGGGGATGTCTTGGAACCGGACGAGGTCGTCGCCGACGGGGTGGCCGACGGGGTCGACTGGTTGAACCTGCAGCTGAAGGGCGCCGGGCAGCAGCACGACGAGATGCCCATCATGGGGCACGAGTATGGTTTGGGCTTGTTGCACCCCATGTCGGTGCCCGAGGTGAAACTCGAGTTTGACATGGCTTGGGTATGAGGCGGACGTACAGGGTCTCTTGGATGCCGAGACGAAAAAAAAAGGAGTAGTCTTGAGGGCATGGACGGAAAAGGCAAAAGGAGGGCGGCGATACCAATGGATGGATTTGCATAGCGTGTGCCACTTTTTTCTGGCTTTCGTATATAGATTTGTTTGGATATCATGTTGTATATACCCGCTGCTGCAAGCTTGCAGGCGATGAATCCCAATTCTGAACCAGACTCCTGCTATTTCCCAACCAACGCCGCCGGATGCAAAGCTCAAAGCCCTAAAGATTTCCAATATGCCCAAAGGTATGCAGCTCACCACGAATCGAAATTCCCAAACCCGCCTCCCTTCTTCACCTTTTTCTTAGCCGGCTCCTCCCACGTCTCCACCACCTCACCACCACCACCACCACCACCATCATCATCACCCTGCGCTACAACCGCCCCTTTCAAGTACTTCCCCACGGCCCTCGCCTTCTCATCCTCCACCACCGCCCCATTGGCACGAATCCTCTTGCCCGTCCACGTGGTCCGATCGTCCTCGTCCCCATACCCGCCCCCGGCCCTCCTCTTCCTCTCCTCCTGGGCCCTACCCTCCTCCTCCCTCGCCCTTTTCTCCTTGAGAAACTCGTCAAACGGATCAATCAGCACGACGACGTCGCGAATCACAATCTCGTCGAGCGGCCGGCTGGACCCTTCCTCGACGGGCACGGCCTCCATGCGGGCGAGGGTAGTGTCGGCGCCCTCGACGACGCGGCCAAAGACTGTGTGCTTGCGGTCGAGGTGCTTGGCGGGCCGGTAGGTGATGAAGAACTGGGACGAGTTGGTGTTCTTGCCTTTGTTGGCCATGCTGAGCACGCCGCGGGCGTCGTGCCTGTGCGGGCCCTCGAGCGCCTCGTCGGAAAAGGGCTTGGCCCAGACGGACTGCCCGCCGCGGCCGGTGCCCGAGGGGTCGCCGCCCTGGATCATGAAGTTGCGGATCGAGCGGTGGAAGGGGACGGAGCGGTAGTAGCCGCGCTGGGCAAGCCGGAGGAAGTTCCAGACGGCTTTGGGGGCGGTGTCGGTGTGGAGCTCGAGGGTGAGGGCGCCGAGGTTGGTGTCGAGGCGGGCGAAGCCTTTGTGCTTGATTCGTTTGGGGTGGAGCATCCATTCCTCGTCGGAGAGGAGGGCGCGTTCGCCAGAGGTGGATGGGGTTAAGCCGGTGGAGGTGAAGGAGGCGGCTGCGAGGCCGGTCGTGTAGGCGGCGGCGTTGGGGGCGAGTTTCTTTTCGGTGATGGAGGGGCCGCGGGCGGAGGAGGTGGTGGAGGAGGATTTGGAGGACGAGACGAGGGTGCGGTTTATGTCGCCGCCGGATTGGCGGGCTTGGCGGGCGCGCTCGACGGCTTCTTTGGCGCGCAGGACTTTGTCGCCGATGCGGCCGAGGGCGTTGATGTTGATGCTGCCCTGCTGGCGCTGCTCTTCCTGCTCCTTGGTCGGGAGCGCGTCCTGGCCTTCCTGGAGGTACTTGAACTGGCTGAGATCGCGGCTGGCTGCGTTCTGTGGGTCTTGGAGGGTGATGATGTCCTTGCGCCCGAACTCGACGTCGTCGACCAGGTCCCGCCACATCTTGGCCTTGATGTTCATGCGCTCGACGGTCTCCCAGGCGAAGACGTTGGCGTAGGTGCCATGGCGGATGGCTACGATGTGCGTGTTGTCGGTGAGGACTTTGAATGTGACTGGGTCGATAAAGTCGCCCTTGCCGTCGGTCGGCGCGCCATCGGCGTCGTTGGCATCGGCGACGTCGCCATTGCGCGAGAAGTTGAGGCGGATCAAGTCCTTCGCGGCGAGCGGATCGCCGGTGACGGGGTTGGTATCGTGCTTCTCCAGCCAGGCGCCGATGACCTCAACATCGAAGATGACACCGTCTGGCGTGCAGACGGGGTTCTTGAAGGGCTGGAGGCTGGCGGCGCAGAAGTTGAAGGGCAGGCGCTTGAAGCTGGCATGTGCTGCGCCATCACGCTGGGCTCGCGCACCCGCATTCGCACCGACGCTGGCGCTGTAGGCATCCGACGACGACCACTCGGAGTGGGTGATGTACAGCTTGTCCGTGCCCTTGCCCATGGTTGCAACGGCGATGGCGGTGGGGAAGTCGATGTTCGCGGTCTTGAGGACCTGCAATTGATGAAAGCCGAAGGAAACACTCACGAACCAAGCAAATGACGGCGTCCCGGGAGATCGGTTATCTTATCAGCGGACCCCTGTCCATTGATTCCCGCACCTGCATCGCGGCTCGAGCGCGGCAACTTACCGAATTAACGAGCATGGAGTGTCCACTCAACATCCCTGAGGGGGTGGGACTGCGGACCCCACCGAACGGGTTCATGAGCTTGCGTAGCAACTGCGCTCGGTCCAGCACATCCGAGAGTCCGACAGACAACCTTTCCTTGGAAATTCAAAGAGACGGCTCTTGGATTCCCATCCCGACCACAGCTCGGTTCGAAATCTCCAAGCACCAGCATCACGACTCACGACAGAGATTCTCGGAATCGGGCACATGTCGAGTTCCAGCATTACGTCTTTGTAAATTTGGACACGTCGCTCCAACGAGGCTCGGAAGAACCGACACTCGACCCGAGAACGTCACAGAGGTCGACACCTCAACACACCCACAACAACCATGAGGCGCTGGGCGTGCTCACTACTCGCACTGCTGCTGTCGGCATGGACAGTAGCGGCATTGGAAATCAAGCTAGTGAGCGCCGCCCTTTAGCTATCCTTCTGCGTTACTTTCGTTGCAGAGACAATGCCTGCTAACAGGCGCAACAGGACCCGAACGAGGATCAACGATGCGCCGGTTTGTCCCACTCCTCACACCTTGCCTGCAGGGCAATACGCCAGCGAGGCATTCCTCCTCCGTCTGACATTAGGCAGGCATGTATAGCAAGAGCGCCTGGGGCGGGCCTGTCGACCCTTTCGTCCACGTCAAGTTCACCGACGTCGGCAAGGACCAGGGCGACGACCCCGTCGTCAGCCTGCTCATCTTCGACTGGATGGATCAGAGCCTTCTCGACGTGATTCCGGACGACCCCGAACGAGCCCACATCTGCAACCAAGACTATGTCGACGCCGGAAGGTGCAACACGACCGACATTGGCGAGTTCATGGTCTCGCCCAACGCCACGGCGCTGTCGAGAAACGTCATCTTGACCAAGGCCATACACCTCAAAGACTCGGCCCCGATCAAGTACCCCATCCCCAAGACGGGCTACTTCTGCGTCGTCGCCGAACGCTTCACGGCCGAGAACTTCGAGGCCATCGTCGAGTTCCGCAACGCCTACGGCGAGCTCCCTGCCACCCAGATCCCAAAGCTCCCGTTCTATGGGGGGATAACGATTGCCTATGCACTGGTGCTAGTGTATGTGCGACCAATGGATTAGACTGAATGTACAGACGCGCTGACCATCACAGGTTCTGGGGCTTCCTCTACTTCCAGCATCGGACCGACATCTGTACGTGGTCCGACCTCCCCCGCAAAGTCCCACCGCTAACTACCCGTAGTGGCTGTGCAAAACTACATCACGGCCATTCTCATTTTCCTCATGATTGAGATGCTGATGACGTGGGGTTTCTATGGTATGTCTCTTGTCCCGTCCCCACCCCACGTTCCCCAACACTGACTCTTTGTCCTAGACTACCTGAACAGGCACGGGTCCAACGTTGGATCCCAGGTGCTGCTCGTCGTCGTGGCCGTGCTCAACGCAGCCCGCAACTCGTTCTCCTTCTTCCTCCTGCTGATTGTCTGCATGGGCTACGGCGTGGTCAAGCCGACACTGGGGCGCACCATGATCTACGTGCGGTGGCTCGCCATCGCCCACTTCGTCTTCGGCATCGTCTACGCCGTCACCAGCCTGGTGGTCAACCCGGACACGGCGGGGCCCTTTGTCCTGCTCATCGTGCTGCCCCTGGCCGGCACGCTGACGGCGTTTTACGTGTGGACCCTCAACTCGCTCAACTTCACGCTCAAGGACTTGCGCGAGCGCAAGCAGCACGCCAAGGAGTCCATGTACCGCAAGCTGTGGTGGTGCATCCTGCTGTCCATCATCGTCATCTTTGTCTTTTTCTTCTTCAACTCGTTCTCCTTTGCCTCGGCCCGCGACCCAGACTACGTGCCCTTCCACTGGAAGACGCGCTGGTTCGTGCTCGACGGCTGGCTCAACCTCGTCTACTTTGCCGACGTCGCCTTCATTGCCTACGTCTGGCGCCCCACGGCCAACAACCGCCGCTTCGCCATGAGCGACGAGATCGCCCAGGAGGACGACGGCACGTTTGAGATTGCCAACCTCGACATCGGCAACCCGGACGAGTCGGATGACGATGATGAAGAGGCTAGGGTTGGGAGCGCCAAGAAGACGCCCGAGAATGGTGCCTCGACGGCGCAGGGGGGTGTGAGTGGTGGTGGTGGTGGTGGTAGTGCAGCTGGTGCTAGTGCTGGTGTCCAGGCTGGGGCGGGGAGTAGGCCGCAACCACAACAGCGACAACCGGCGCAGCAGTCCTCTTCGCAGCCGCGGGACTCGCTGGACGGCGAGACGATTTTTGCCGTGGGTGAGGACGGGGACAAGTTCTCGGATGATGACGATGATGATGATGATGACAGCGAGGAGGAGACGAGGCTTGTAAAGGGGAGGAAATAGAAGAGTGGGAGGGAGGGGGGTAGGGAGTGGCTGAGAGGAGCTTCTCTGCTGAGAGGTTCAAGAGTGAGTTCAAAACCAGGTCAGCGCCTCTTATCAAATCGCAGGGGGCTTATTCATAACGGCGGATGGCGTTGGGATGGGTTGCTTGTTTGATGGTATTTATTGCATCGTTCTATGCTACTTGGGGCATTGGGGCTTATTAAGAAGCATATATGACTCTAATTGCTGGATTAAACGGTCGATTCATGGTGATGATCCCTTGCCACACGTGGGGTTTGTTTTGTTTCGCCTCCAAGCATATCGTCGCTGGGACATGCCAAAGTCTTCGTCGCGGACGCCACGTACATATCGTAATTGTACAATACAACATCCCAAACACCAAACCAGGCCAACCTCAAAACATTTGTCTAGCAACATACTCATCATACGGGCCCAATTCCCTACGCAGCAACATCCCCCCCAAACCCAACCGGTCTCCTCCGCCCCTCATTCTCGGGCAAGATGGCCAGCGCCTTGTACACCTTTCCCATGCCCCCGGGGCCCCTATCCACCAGCCTGGCGCAAGCCTTCCTCACATCCTCGGCTTTTGTTTCCCCCGCCCCTCCTCCTTGCTCACCACCAACATCATTATCCATCATCATCATGGCCTTGGTCAGCTGCTCGACCCTCTCCCTAATCCCCATGGTCTCGAGGAAATCGGCCTGCGCGACGGGACCGTGCACCTCGACGCCCTCGCTCGCGCGCGTGGCCGCCTCGGCGAGCGCGGCAAAGTCGACGTCGGCCGAGAGGTCGGTCAGGCCGGGCTCGGCAAAGGGGCTCACGCGGCGGTGGCGGCGGATACCGCGCAGCGAGTTGGTCGGGACCGCGCCGTCGGCGGGGCCGTAGTCGAGGACCAGGGCCGCGCCCGAGGCGCGCGGCTTGGGGTGCTTGGGCGAGCCGCCGATGCGCGCGGCGAAGTCGGATGCGTAGAGGGATAGGTCCGGGCAGATCTCGACGAGGGCGCCGGTGCCGATTGAGGGTTGTTTGAGGGCGCGGTAGCGCGGGGAGGATTCGGGGAGGTACAGGGAGTGGCGGGTCGGTTGTTGGGAGATGGTTAGTTGGAAGTCTGGGGGTGGGGTGTCGCGGGACTGGGAGGGGGGCGTGTTGAGGGTGGCGTGGGTTGAGTTGGGCGGGGTCGGGGAGACGAGGAGCTCGCGCCACTGGAGGGTTGGGTGGGAGGTCTTGGTGGAGGGGGAGGCGGTGTCGGTTGGCGAGGGCGAGGTGGTCTGGGTGGCGGGGACCGAGACCAGTTGGAAGGCGTGGATGGGGAGGGCGTCGAAGAACTCGTGGGCCATGATGAATGGCATTTTCTCGGCGGCTGGGACGGGTTAGCAGGTGGTGATGATGATCAGAGTAGGCGCAGGCGCGGTTGGACTTGCCGATGGGAATTGACTTGATCGTGTCGGTCCACACGATGGGCAGGTGGTTGTACTTGCACACGCTGTGGTAGCCGACCTTGGATTCGGTCATGGGGGCGTCCTCGCCGCAGAGGAGCTTCTTTTGAACTAGTCGGAGTTCCGGGCTGGCCTCGACCATGTAGATGGCATCGATGCTGTGTGACATGGCAGGCCATCTTTGGATGGTCTGGCGGATGTCAGCAGAGCTGGTGGCAAGCTGGCCAACATGGCCAATGCAAGGGAGAATGGTAGTAAACTCACGCGAAGCATATCATCCATCAGCGTTCCGCGGCCAGGACCGACCTCGATCAGCTCGACACCCCGGCTCTGGCGGCCCTGGGCCATCCACTCGGCCACGAACCAGATCCCACAGAGCTCACCAAAGACTTGGGAAATCTCGGGCGACGTCACGAAGTCGCCCTTTAGGCCGAACTGGTCACGGCCCTCCTCAATGGCGCCCGTGTAGTAACCGCCAATGTCAGCGGTCAGACACATGCGCATGTAGCTGGCCAGGGGCACAGGGCCAGTGATCTAGCAACGATGGTCAGCAGCTCGCAGGTTGTATTTCGGGGGTAGTAGCTCAAAACACACGTCGATGGCTGCGGCCAGCTTCTGGGCCAGAGGAGTCGACCATCTTCTGCCTTGGTCGGCATCCGGCTCGTGGATCTCCTTCTGTTGGGTTGCTGGTGCGGAGAAGTCTCTGTGTTGTCGTCCTCCGGTTGAGACGCCCCGTTGGGGGAGTGGGCTTGAGCTTGAGCTCAAGCTGCGCAGCGGGATTGGCTCCAAGCTTCGATTTGACAAAGTATTTCGCGAAAACAGTCGCTTCGGCTGCAAATCGAGGCTGCAAGGGCTTCTCAGCGCCCGAAACAACGGGGGCCTCATGTTGAACAGTTCGGGGGGTTGATGGCACACATGCTTGGTTTGGGAGCAAAGGCAAGGTGGTTTGACGGTTATATAGAGATGCAACGGCCGAGTCGGTCACCGCACTTTAAAAGAATCCCATGTGTTATCAGCACAAGACGGGAACTTATCTTGTACCACAGCCCTAACCCTGGTCCGACCTGGGACAACATGAGATGAACCAGGCACCCAACAATGCCACCACTTGTGCAATACTGCTGTCTCTTTGGCCTGACAGGCTCACCCAGCCTAATTCTTACTTTCTTGAGATTTTGCAAGGTGACCTTCACCGGTACGGAGTACAGCGGTGCTCGGTTCGTAGACAGAATATACAGGGTTAGGGTTGTTCAATCGCTGCCACACTCCAGAGGTACCTCGTGATGTCAGTTCAACGGTGAGGCTCGTGCCACATGTTAATTACGGACATCCAACGGCGACAGGGCATTGCCGGATCAACCACTTCGACATCTACACCGCAACAATGGGTCGACTAAATCACGGCGACACGGCAACGCCGATGCCTCGACGGGCCGATCCGCTGACGGACCTGAGCATGCTGCTAAATCGGCTGCAGCGCACCATTCTGCACGCCGACGCCGACCGCGAGGCACGCCTGAAGGAGAGCGAGTTTGAGAGGGAAAAGGCACAGGCAGTAAGCAATGTCGCTTTTGCTAGGGGCTAATCATTTATCTTTGTGCTGACTCGTCCAGAACATCAATTATGCACGGTCACTCCTCACCAAGCTCGAGCAGGACGCCCTGACCGTCAAGATCCTCGTGCGCCGACAGGAAGCCCAGGCCGATCTGGTGCGGAAACGGGAGCTTCTCGACCAACTGTCAGAGCGGCTCAGCGATCTGGCCGAGCTTGCCGCGGCTGGCGGTAACGGCAATGGCGCCGACGAGGAGGACACCTCGGACGGGGAGGACATCCTAGCCGACATCATTGTCACGCCGAGCGAGAGCATGGACTCGACCAGATCGACCGACATGCCGCCAGAGGAACCAGACGAGCCATTAGCTCAAGCACCAGACCCGCTAGAACCACCATCCCCCCTTCCGTCACAACACCCGCAGCGTCAACACACCACACCCCAACCAGAGTCCTCATCCATCCCTTCAACCGCACCACCGCCAACAACAACAACCTCCCAAACCCTCCGGCCCCGCCACCCCGACCCAAACACCACCACAACACCACCACCACCACCAACAACAACAGCAACAACAACCAGCTCCCTCTTCACCAACCACCCCTCCCAAAACCCTCCCACCACAGCAACCACCACCACTACCACCGCCACCACAACAGAAGAAGCCATCCTAGACCACCAACGCGCCGAACAAGACGCCCTATCCGAGTCGATCCTCAAGCTGGCCTCGGACCTGAAGGCCTCGTCGCAGGCCTTCAGCGCCGCGCTCGAGGAGGACAAGGAGGTCGTCGAGCGCGCGGGCAGGGGGATGAGCAAGACGGGCGAGGTCATGGAGGGCGTGACGCGGCGCATGGGCCTGCTGCAGCGCATGACCGAGGGGGAGGGGTTCTGGGGCCGGCTGAGGCTTTATTTGTTTGTGTATGGGCTGATGGTGGGGATGGTGCTGTTGGTGGGGGTGGGGCCGAAGTTGAGGTTTTGATTTGGGCGGGGGGGGGGGGGAAAGGGGTTGGTTTGTTTGCTGTGAATAAGTATAGTGGGTGAGCAATGAGAGAGAGGGCAGTGTGGTTGGCTGTTCGAGACGAAGGGAAGGGATGGGGTTGAGGTAACGATGGAAAGCAACGTGTTGGGTACCTATCTATCGAGGGTCTAGCTATTTGCCTCGCTAACTCTGCTGATGCTGGTTATGAGATGAAGTACGTGACTGCCAGTCAGTCAGAAATCAACGGTGCGTCTCCAGCCGGTTGCGTCTTGTCATCTACAAAACCCCTTGTTGACATCGGTTGCGTTTTAACCGGCCTCCCCTTCCACCTTAAGAGGCACGTCCTCCAACCCTTACTGACAACCCCCACCCGTGTGCGTGTCGAGACTAGAATTGCCCGCCTCTAAGCCGTGAGTTCCATCATCGTGCAAGGCGTTGTGCCGAAAGTCGGCCAGCTGGCGGCAGGTGTGTCCACTGAGGGCGTCGCGGGACCGATCTGCTTCTCGTCTTCGTTTTTCTGCGGCATAAAAGAGGTTACCCTGATGCTCAGGTCGGCTCGCGGCGACGGAGCTGGGGTCATGAGTTGGTCGGTTTGGCCCGGGGCGTCTGACATCTCTGCGGCCACGGCGGCAATCTTGGAGAGCGTGTCTTGGCCGTTGTTGCCGTCGGTGTCTGTCGCCGCGGGAGGTGGTGTATCAGAGTCGGGAGTATCGTCCGTGGCCACATCTGCCGTGCCGATAACGGGGATCTCGGCTGGTATGTACTGGGCTGGGGCCCAGCCGACCGGCTTGCCGCCCGTCTGGGTACGCGTTAGCTTATGTGCCTTACCCTTCCACGTGCCTGGCCGTACACCGCGGAGGGAGTAGACCTACCGGCGGCTGGTACTGGAATCTGTCCTTCCCCGCCGTCCCCGCCTTGACGAGACGCTCTGCCCACGGGATGCCGGCCTTCTCCTGGAAGAAGTACTCAAAGTGGGCAAACTCGCGGGCAAAGACGCCCGGCGCGTGGCTCGGTCGGTGGAAACCAGACGGCGAGTCGCCCTTCTTCTTGTAGAACTTGGCCACGAACCAGTAGAGGTGCGGCTTGCCCGTATTGGATTCGTAGAGCTAAGGTGGTCAGTCAGGGGCCATCAGAAAAGGGGGAGACAGTGAAGGAAGTGTGCCAGAGTTTGCGGTGAGAGGAAGTGGGTGTATACAGGAATTGTTGAGAAAAAAGGGTAACATGGGATGAACAATGTGCTTCGCAAAGAACAAAACTCGTAACTCATACTCACCGAAAGGAGATGTCTCTCCTCCTGAAATACGCCCTCCTTTGCCACCCAAACCCTCCTCGTCAGAGCCACCTCGTACTGAAAGAAAGTGTGGTCCCGGTGAAGATGGTAGAAATCTACCCCGACCCCCAGTCAGCACATAAAATCCCACATGGAGGTGAGCACGCAGAGAGAAATACGTACTCGGATCAACCTCCTTCTCCGCTTTCTCCAGCCCCTTGATCGCCATCAGAGCCTTCTGCTCGCGATTGCGCTCCCTCTTGAGCTGCTCCACGTGCGAGAAGTCGTGCTCAGGCTGCCGCTTCTTCTTCAGCATCGAGTCCTCGAGCCAGTCGGGCGAGACAATCTGGCATGTCTTGGAGAGTTTGGGAGTTGCCGGATCTATAATTGCATCAGCTATCACTCCATTCCTCTACTACTCCCTCAGACCCCTTTCCAATTCCCCCCTCCCCTCCTACTCCTCCTCCTTCCGTCATCAGCAACCCCCTAAAACAAATAACCCAGCAGTCTTTTCCAACAAACCAAACCTCCACCCCCCAGCCAAGCTCCCTACGTATTCAAAAAATCAACCCTCCAAAATTACCCCAAAGAGAACAAAACGTAAAACGTAAAAAAAAAACACATTCACCTACCATGACCATGATTGAACCCACCCCTCCGCCGAAACTCCCCCCTCGAGCAGACAAGGTGCGTCACGTCCCCGCCGCCGTCCAGCTTCTCGCCCACATACTTCCCCCCGCGCAGCGCGACCCACTGGGCAACGTTGGCGTCGGACCACTGCTGGCGGCGGCCTTTCTTTGCTTTGAGGTCGCCCGCCCGGGCGATGGTCAGGCCGAGGAAGAGGGAGGTTTCCTTACGTGTGAGCTTGGGTTCTCTGTGGGTCACCATGTTGATAGGATCGTTTGGTTTCTCTGTTGCTTTTGTCGGGTGGGCTGTGGTCGGGGTCGGGGTCGGGGTCGTCGTTGTGTTGGGGTGTGTCGCCGGGAGTGGGAAGATAAAAGCAGAGGAGGGACGAGCGAGGAGAGTCGGAAGCCGGAGGAATGGAGAGGAGAGGAGAGAGGATGGATGTGGTTAGTAAGTGTGTATATGATGGGAAGTAGGCGTTTGAAGGAGGGTTGGATTTGTGGGTTGAGTGATACGAGGTAATGACTGAGCTTACGGGAGGTAAGAGGATGTGGAGGGTCAGCTCCAGTTTGAACGGAGGATAGAAAAGGAATGTCCTGAGGATGGAGCTGGAAGGCTAGTTGCTCGCAGGAGGAAGGCCGAGCAGTGCGAAGAGAAACTGGAAGGTTGGGTGAGTTGAGGACTGGAACGTAGAGCGTCTGAAAACCCATTCAACCTAAAAGGATGTGGTGAGGAAACCAAAGTTGCGAAGGCCGTCCTTGGGTCGGTGCTCCGAGAAAACATCTGGCAAAAAGAATTGGCGGAGACTGAGAATGTCGGTCTTGCCTAGCTGCCGAGTCACTCCAAGCCTAGCACTCCGCGAGAATCCGCAAGAATCAGCGAGAATAGAATGCCAGTTCAGATGACCAACGAGATATTGCCTTGTCCATAGCAGTTGTACGTCTCCAATAGCAACAAGATGGTCCTCCTATCTCGAGAAACTATAGTCGATGCCAGTCCCAGCCGAAGGAAAACCAGGCTCAAGCACCCTACTATTCCAACACAAGTCAGCCAAGTCCAGATTTTTGTCCTCCCGAGTAGCACAACAGACAACTACCGAATCGCCTTGGCCGCCTGCACAAACCCCCTAATCTTCTCCAAGCTCTGCTGCCCATCCACCTCAACACCGCTGCTCACATCCACGCCAAGCACCCTCTCAGCCAGCGGCCCCAGCCCCGCCACCGACGCGGCCACATTCTCCTGCTCCAGCCCGCCAGCGAGCAAGACCGACAAGTGCGGATCTCTCTCGAGCGCACCCTTCACAGCCTCCACATCGAGCAGCGCCCCCGACCCGGCTCCCGAGTCCAGCAGCGGCACGGCATGGTACCCACGCACTCCAAGCCCGATCTGCCCGGGCTTGAACTTGCGGACGACGGGCACGGGGATGAGGGTAGCCCACTCGAGCGGCTCGTCGCCGTGCAGCTGGACCACGTCGAGGCGGTACAGGCGCTGCTTCTCGAGCACGTCTTGCAGGGGCTGGTTCATGAAGACGCCGACGAGGAGGGGCCCCTGTTTCCGCACGACTTCGCCCTGGAGGGTGAAGAAGTCCGTTGCTGCCCTGGGTACGTTGATCGATCCGGAGCCGGAGGAGAGGGCGGCGGCGGCGGCCTTTTTGCTGTGGACCGCCTCGGAGATGGCTAGGGCCGTCTCGTGCGAGACGCAGCGCTTGGTGCCCGGGACGAGGATCATGCCAACGAGATCGGCACCGGCGTTGATGGCTTCCGAGGCGGCCTCGGCGCTTCGCGTCCCGCAGATTTTGACCAGCAGGGGCTTGGTCTCGGATTTGGGCGCTGGCGCCTCGGGTCCCGCGCAGAGTTCCCTGATGAACTTGGATGCGCCTGGCGCCCGCATGATGGCCTCGCCGACGAGGATGCCGTTGACGCCGTCGCGCTTGCTGTCGAGAACGTCTTGGTGCGAGTTGATGCCGCTGAGCGCGCACAAAAAGGTGTCCTTGGGCACCATGCTCCGGAGGCGGCCCGTTGTGCCGAGGTCGACCTCGAAGTTCTCCAGGTTGCGGTTGTTGACGCCGATCACCTTGGAGCCTAGTTTGATAGCAGTCGCCATTTCCTCTGCGGTTTGGACCTCCACCAGCGGCTCCATGCCGAGCGAGAGCGAGTACTTGTAGAGCCGTTCCAAGACATCAACCTCTAGCATCTTCACAATTAGCAGAACGGTGTCGGCGCCGGCGAGCCTTGCCTCGAGGATCTGGTACTCCTCAAAGACAAACTCTTTCCGAAGCACGGCGGGCCGATTCGGCATGCCGTTGAGGACTTGGCGAACGGCGCGCAGGTCCTCGATGCTTCCCTTGAACCACTCAGGCTCGGTCAGGACTGAGATAACGCTGGCGCCGGCGAGCGCGTACTTGCGGGCCTGACTGGGGGCATCGATATCAAGGGCGAAAACGCCTTTGGATGGTGACGCTCGCTTGATCTCGGCCAGCAAAGCAACATAAAACGGCGAATGGCGAAGGCGATCGACGAGCGAAATCTGGGGCGGTGCGAGGTTCAAGTTGTAGGCGGCCTGCAGGTCGGAAGGTCTCTGCGAGGGGATCTGTTTCTGAGCGGCGACGGCGGCTTTGCGATGGGCATAGATTTTCTGGAGAATGTTGTTTTTTGGTGGCGGTGCTGTTGTCGCGGCGCCCTGGTCGGTTGGGGCAGCCTTCTGCAGACGCTCATTCTCTGCCCAGGTGCCGCCCTGCATGTGCAGGAAATTCCTGAGCATTAGGCGCCCGTTGGCTGACAGAATGCTCTCCGGGTGGAACTGTACGCCCTCGATGGTGTACTCCTTGTGGCGGACACCCATGATGACACCCTTGGAGCCATCTTCGTTGGCGATCCAGGAGGTCACTTCCAGACACTCGGGCAGCGTGACGTGGGTTCCCGCGAGGGAGTGATAGCGGGTGACGGGCAGGCCTTGGGCCAGGCCGGCATAGACACCCGTGGAGTCGTGGACCAGGGGTGATGTCTTGCCATGCAGAATCTCGCCAGCGAAGCTCACGTCGCCGCCGTACACATCGAAGATGCATTGCCTAGAGTGGAGCGTGTCAGATACAAGTACAGAAGTGGTCGGCAGTCTCTCGGGTCAAGGCTTCTCTTCACTTACTGGCCCATGCACACACCGAAAACGGGAATCTTTCCGGCAAAGTGCTTGATGGCATCGCGGCTGATGCCCGAGTCTGTGCCTGGGTGCCCCGGCCCTGGGCTCACGACCAATTGAGTCGGCTTCTTGGCGATGAGGTCCTCGAGCGTGATCTTGTCGTTCCGGAACACGGCCACGTTGGCACCCTCCAGCACCAGGTACTGGTACACGTTCCAGGTGAACGAGTCATAGTTGTCAATCAGGATGAGGTTGGAGGCCGTCGAAACCAGGGGCGAAGGATCGGGGTGGTGTGGTGAGTGGTCGATGATATTCGAAGCGGCCGGCATGGTGGGTGTAGGCTCTGTCGATGTCTTGGACCGAGTTCGGAGGGAAGGGTTGAGAAGAATGTCCAGTTTTTGTATTTTTCAAGCTCAAGAACGGTTTGAACTCTGGGATGCCAGACAAGATAAACGGTGTCTGGGGTGTAGGAATCAAACAATTCCCTATCCCTGCTGGTCTTTCAAGTCAATCTCAAGCTTTGATCTCGTGAGTCACGTCCGTTTGTGAGGTCGGATGTTTGTGTGTATGCACGGATAAGATGGGCGTCTTTTGAAAGCAAAGTCGGACATTGAATTGCCGTGTACCATGTATCTTTCGTACGGTAAACTCGCTACGTCGGCTGCATACCGTGTAATGGATGCTGGTCCAGGTTCGAGGGTTGCTCGCTGGTTCTGGACACTCTATCAACGAAGTGCAGTGGATGAGGGGCAATGTCAATCCGGGCATCTGATCCTCAAACAGAACCGGGGGCGGCGACTGGCAGGGGCTAGATCTGCTACCTATTCAGACAGTGCGGCTACGGGAAACTGCAGCTTTTATCGATAGCGGTGACTTTTGCTGGAGCTGAGAAAAAAGCGGGCTTTCGACCGACCGCTTGGCAGAGGGAGCTTCCATTTTGGGGACCCGCGTTCGAAAGCGCGTCGGTGCAGAGTCCCAGCTTTGACCCCGGCTCAGCATCGACATCACCATCCACTCCATCTGCCACACCACACTCGCTTCCACTACCTGGACGGCGCCCCAGGTTTGTCGCACAGAAAAGATCTCCAGAGTTGGCCAACTCCGGCCCGGATGGAGGCCGTTGCCAATGGCTACCTTGACCGATAGAACCTATTTTCCACCCCTCGAGGAGTGTCTCGGCGGCAAGAAAATAATTCTGTGAGTTGCGTTGGCCCCTGGACGGTGTCTCTCGAAGCTTAGGTTCATTTGCTCTGACACGCTTTGCGCTCCACCACAGTTCATGGCGGCTTGTTGCTTCGGCCCTCGAGGACCTGTCATGCGACCGACTCACCAGCGCCGCCGTGTCGGCCTTCCTTCGAGACGCCTACGTCCACCAGCTGCTTAGGGAGCCCGTCAGCACATTTGCGCCGCCCACGAATCAGTCCAAGCTCGACTTCGAGACCAAGACCGGCGCTATCAACATCGTGCCGTCGCCAAACGACCCATACAACCTCGACACCATCAAGGCCGATGCACGATGGCTGTCCAAGAGCGCCAACATCAACGAGGTCGCCGCCCTCCGCATCGTCCTCGTTGAATACCAGTCGCGCGCCCACAGCCACCTCACCGGGCCTCTGTCCACACAGGATGTCGCCAACATTCAGGAAGCCGCCGGGGTGGGGGATGCCCAGGCTACGGCCATCCTCGCCTTGCTCAACGTGACGACCGCCGTCGATGCCGAGTCCACCTGGGCCGACTTTGAAGGCGAGACCAAGCGCCGTCAGCGCCTTCTGGCCACCTACCTCTCCGAGCGGCGATCTTTCCTAGCTGCTGCTGATGCCCTGCTCGCCTTTCTCCTGCATTCGCGCGAGTCGGGCACCGGCTCCGAACTGGAGCCCTTGCGCGACTCCGTCCTCAAAGAAGCCTTCAACTTCGATGAGAGCTCGGCGAAGCCTGAAACGTCCAGCCTTTACGCGCTTGCGCCGACGTATCTCGGTACGCTGGAGGACAGTTTCAACCGGACCCAGGCAGTTCCGGAATCTCTCGACAGGGGTGTGCTCGATGACCAGTTCGAGGTCGACTGGATCAGGACAGCGCTGACCGAGGCTATCCACGCCATGTCGCTGGCATTCCAGATACTGGATCTGAGATCCTCCATGTTCGCAGCGCCCGAAATAGTCACCCAGTGGTTCGCCCTGATGGACGCCTGCGAGTTTTTCGAACCGGTCGTTGGAGGCCACGACCTCATTGCCGAGCTCGTCTTGCCCCTCCGCAGTCTGATTGCCGCCATCTCCCTGAAGCTTCTCAACATTGATCGGACGCTCTTATACCTAGACCAGGACGTCGACCTGGTAGAAACCGAACAACCATATCTCGCTTCATCCGACGCCCTTACCCAGATCCACACCACCATCTTTGCCGCTGCCAATGCCGGCCTGACTACGACAATGCCAGTTGTTTTTGCCTGGTCTCTCATTCTGCACCACATGCACCTCGGGTACCAAGAGCGAGCCGAACGGCGCGATCTCATACAAAACCAGCGGGCACAGGCCGGATTTGAGCTCGAGTACGAGCCCTCCGGGACTTCCGGTCGCCAACGGAGGAATTCGTCCGGGAGTATCGTCTCGATCGAGGCGTCTCCTTACGATGTCTTCCTTGCTTCCCAGCAGCTGGAACGAAGCATCGAACCAGCAGAAAACATGGCCAGGGGGGCTACGGCTCAAGGACAGGTTTACGACCTGATGGCAGAGATGGCGGTATGCCTGGGAAGTGGCCAGGTAGCCGCATTCCGGCCCGTCCTGGGTGCCCGCGCCCGCTTGACTTTCCAAGATGTTCTGAAACGGAGTTCCCATTACGTGGGATACCAGTCAGAACCGGTCTCGTGCCTCCTATCCGTCCTGTCAGGCGGCGGCCAGTTCTGGGACATCACCCCAGAGGCCCCCGCGAACAAAGAGACCCTCAATATCTACATTCGCATGGTGAAGGACGACACCCTCAACTTCCGATACACCTCGCAGTCGCAAAGCCGCTTCCCTTACGAGTTCATCCCTTTCTCCTCCATTTGCCGCATCTTGTCGGCTGCCTTGACCTCAGACAAGGAGAACTGCGAGCTGTTCACCTCGATGTTCCTCAAAACCCCTAGCCTGACTGTCAATTGGGATCCGCGGTGGGACAGATCGTACGAGCTGGTCTTTGAGGAGGAGAACACCAACTCATTCCGTCTGACCAGGGATCTCGATCTCTTTGAATCGACATCAAAATCCAACAGGCAGTTCTCGCCCGAGGAGAGGTGCACAATATCCCGAGGAACATTCGGCCGCTTTATCACCGATGTGGGGAGGGTGGCGAAGCTGGACTTTGAGCATTCCGCCTTGGCTCTCTTGGGGAAGCGCCTCGAGGTGAATCTCATGGCTGGCGCCTACGACAGCGCGCTGGGGTACTTGTCGGTAGACGAGATGGTCGAGGGGATATCGCTCGTCGCAACAATTCTGCGAACCGCGACCCTGAGGTCCTCCAAGACAGATCCTGATGGCGGTTTTGGAATACTTACAGAGGCTAGCCGCTTGCTTCCCCGCGGCAAGGACATTATCAGCATCGTCTGCGACACTCTTGACAGTTTGGTCGAGGAAGAGCTTGCTGATCTGGATGGGCCCAAGATCGGTGCTCTAACATCTTGTCTCCAATTCCTGTATGCGGCACTTCCGGTCTGCCCTGGCCGGGTCTGGGCATACATGGCACGATGTGGTCTTATCAACGGCGACACCCGTGCTGGGCGCTTGTCGAGGATCACAGTCAATCTCGACATGTTTGTTGAGAGAGTCGACCTGCTGTTGTCTGCCGTGAGGCTCTTCTCCAGCCTCGTCGAGAGCGCCATGACCAGCGCAGTGCAGAGGAGGACGGGAGGTGGCCTCCACAGCCGCTCAAAGGGAGAAGAGAATCCGTGGCTCGGAGCTTCCGACAAGATCATCTCGCGGGTCTCCCTCTCAATAGCACAGACCGCTCTCGACGTCTTTGAGAACTCCGCCACATGGAGATTCCCCTCCGAGGTCGACCGCAGCGTCCTAGTCCGGGATGTGGTAGGCATCATGCACAGCCTTGTCTCCTACACGCACGGTGTTGGGCCGGCCGATGCGTCCAAAGGGTTGACGGGGCCCCTCGCACCCGCGGCTGGATACATCCTGGACAGCTTCCTTGCCAGTTCGTCTAGCTCGCTGCGCTTCCAGCCTCTCTTGACCACGCTGCTGGCCGCCTTCCAGATCCCCGACTCAATTCTCTACCGGCGGCGCACTCGGATCGTGTCGGAGAGACTTACAACAGTCCTTGCTTTTGCTACCACTCTTCTCCGGGTTGCCGACTATCGGGAGCAGCCCTCTGGTGCCGTGCAAACGCAGCTTTTCAAGTCTGCCTGCATTGTCGCGCGGCTACCAGCTCTTATGCATTCCTTCCGGATGCCCGCCATCTCCCTCCTGAGTGCGCTTGTGGAGAGTGCCGGCAAGGGCAGCGGCGAGCCCCCATCGTTGCTGGGCTACCTGGGCCCGCAAATATCTCGGTCCTTCATCCAGATCGCTTCAGAACTAGATAAGCCGTTCGACAGGATACCAGAGATGGCTAGCACCTGGGGGTTCTTTTCGACCATCCTGCGGAACCGGCAGCAGTGGATGGCGAACTGCCTCCTCACGGGCAAAACGCCGCGGGAAGCCCTCAAAGGCGACGCCAAGATCTCGCAGCTCTCCGCCGGCTCCGTGCTCTCGACGGCCATGGAACGGCTGCGCGCCATCAACAAGATCTCCAGCCAGGAGAGCCTGGCCGTCCTCGACTTCTTCACGTCGGCGCAAAACTACTGGCCATGGACAATCTTCGCCATGCAGAAAGACAAGGCCTTTTTGCAAGATCTCCGATCCCATGTCCGCGAGCTCAAGAGCCCCGCGGTCGTGTCCAAGGTCGACCCTGCCGAGGCTTGCTACCAGGCGAGGATAGCAGCCTACATTGCCGAGACGTTCGCCATGCAGCTGTACCATCTGCGGCAGATGCGCCAGGAGCAGGGATTCGCGACCGAGGTGGTGAATGACCTGGACTACTTCCTCCGCGATGGGGTCCAGGTGTCGGATTACAACTCGTCGCTGCATGCCAACTTTGCGCGAAACTTTGCCAAGCGGTACCCGGGGTGTTCGGTCGATGACTTCAAAAGGACTCTCTTGGTGCCGCGGGATCTGGGGTCGCAGTATTACTATGCCCTGGATTCCGCCGAGGCCATGCTCAGTTACGATGCTGGCTGGGCTGGGTCACGCCAGAACGGGTTCAAGCGGGAGATGGAAACGGCCAATATCAATCTCTCTCTGGTGGAGGCTGAAGTGGTAAGTTTTTTTGTGCTGTGTTCTGCCCATGAAAGGCTGTCGCTAATCCTTCTAGGCGCTGTTCCATGCCTGGGAGTACCTACTCCTGGAGCTCAGTATCTGCCTGCTGCCGAAAAACCAAGCCGTCGCGAGGCAGATGCGACAGGTGGCCAAGCAATGCTTGGAGGCGAACCAGCGGGCTCAGCCGCCAGAGAACATCTTTGTGGTGCTCGCTCACTCGCGGGCAAACCTGGCCCTGACGCTGTTGCAGCGACTGGACCGCTCCCTTTTGCCCAAGGACATATCGGAACTCCTCTCGCTCATCGCCGCCACCATCAATGGCGTCGAAAACCCCTGGAGCGCAGCACGAATTCCCTACTTCCGCAACCTTCTCAAGATCCTCTTTGTAATCCTGCGCGGAGCGAAGCTGTCTACCCATACCGCGTCGCAGAAGTCCGCCTCGGCCGAAAGCCCCGCCGCCGTCACGCAGCTGGTCCTCACCATCCTCGACCGGGTCGTGGCGCGCTCCTTCCGCACCCTCGCCGCGCTGGTGCACGAACCGGACGCAGCCAGCACGCCCGAGGACCTCGCCCTGATCACGGCCATCCTGCAAGCGTGCCTCATCATCCCGGGCGTCGAGCAGTGCCAGCTGCAGGTGCTCAACATCATGTCGTCGCACGACATCCTGCAGGTGGCGACCTCGCTCTTCTCGTGGGCCGACCGGCTCGCCGACAAGAAGGGCGACCCGGTCTACGGCGAGCTGGCGCTCCTGCTCCTCGTCGAGCTCTCGGCCCTGCCCGCGCTGGCCGAGCAGCTCGCCTGCGACGGCCTCCTGGGCCACCTGACGTCGGCCAACTTGTCGGGCTTCATGCGCCGCGCCAACGTCTCCCCCTTCACCGACAAGGCCGGCGCCGCCCGCTGCTACGCCATCTGGGCCAAGGGCATCCTGCCGCTGCTGCTCAACGTCCTCGGCGCCCTCGGCGCCACCATCGCCCCCGAGGTCGCCTTTGTGCTCAACCAGTTCCCCAACCTCTTGCGCTCCGCGGCCGAGCGCCTCGAGGCCCCCGGCCAGAGCCGCACGTCGTTGTCCTCGCGCGGCGGCGGCGAGGCGCTGCCGCCGCACCTTGTCGCGCTCGTCGCCGTGTCCGAGGTGCACTCGCTCGCGCTGCTGACGAGGGTGCTGGCGGCGCTGCGGGCCAACAACAGCCGCGACATCCCCGAGGTGGCCGGGTGGGACGCGGGCGCGGTGCTGGAGAATGTCGAGTTCTGGCTGGCGAGCCGCAAGGTGCTGAGGGAGAGGCTGCTGCCGCTGGGGGCGCGGGAGGCGGAGTGGAGGGCGACGAGGGCCGGGGAGGGGAGTGGGTGTGAAAATCGGCTCGAGGAGAAGGCGGTGGCGTTGCTGGAGGGGGTGAGGGATGTGTTGGCTGAGGAGGCTGAGTAGAGTAGAGGAGAGTGGTGAGGTTTTTGTATTCTTGATTGTGTGTGTTGGGTGGGTGGGTGGGTGCGTACGTGCGTGTAGTAGGATGTTTTGTGTTGTTGGGAAATTAAATGGTTTGCCTTGTCTAGTGGTGTCTGCTTGGGATTGGTGATATGTTGTCACTTGTCCAGGGTGTGGTTGAGATTTGTCCTTTATGCCTGACGCTTATAATACGGTCTGGCATAAACCCCCGAACCGGGCAGAGCAGACGCCATGGTATTGTTACACCAGACAGTCCCAACTTCAGAAACCCTGTCTATCCGTATCCCAAATCGGTTTCCCACGGTTTGTATTGTACAGCCCAACTCACTTCCCACTTCCCATGACCTCCGGTATATGATGTACACACAACGTGTTAGAGTCGAGATTTCCGTTCTTCCCCCACAACCCACCAAACCATCCTTCTATCTCCCTGATCTTCCATAGACAACGGGGTTGTACGAAGTACTAATGGGTTCTTTCTAAGGCGTCGCAAAACAGAGGGAAATCACCGCTTCTGCATCTCGGCCGTCATGGAAGCGTTGAGCTCGGCGAAGCGCTCGCCCAGCCGCGCCTGCGTCGTCATCGACTTGGTCACGCACCGGCTGATGCAGCCCGACTCGCGGCCCGAGAGCGCCCTGGACGTGAAGTCGTCGACGCACGAGCTGAAGCAGGTGTCGACTAGGCTGCCGAAGACCTGTTGTGTTGGTGCCAACCAGGGCGGTTGTTAGCACAGGCGGGTGGGTTTTGGTTTTGGTTTTGGTTTTGGTTTTGGTTTTGGTTTTGGTTTTGGTTTTGGTTTTGGTTTTGGTTTTGGTTTTGGTTTTAGTAGTAGGGTTGGGTAAGGTAGGGATGTAATTCCAGCCGGTCGGTGGGCGGAGGGAAGAGCCTAGTAGGCGGAATAAAGGTGCTCGGAAACGTACGCTCATGAACTCCTTGACTTGGCGCTTCTGCAAACGCCCCTCGAGCTCGCGCTGTTCGCTTTGTGTGAGGCTGTTGAAGGGGAGCTTGTCAGCTTTTTGTGCCGTTGAGGTGGTGTTGGCGCTGGAGGAGCGTACCCAGTATCCATGGTGTTGGAGTTATTGCAGGTCGGGGCGGTAGTTTGGTGTTGAGATCGGGGGGTTCTTGTAGAAGGCGAGCACGTTCTTGTGATAGCACTTCAGTTCCTCTTGGCCGATGATGGAGTTGACGAGACGCGGATGTCTAGCGAACGTTCACTTATCGGCGCGATAACAAATTCCTCTCCCTCAAAGGCAGCTGGTCCGTGCACTCTGCCCTCTGGATGCAACAGATGATGAACATGCGGCAACTTCCATTGTTCTTGAGTTGATTGATGAATCCGAAGGGCAAACTATCTACTCTAACTTCCCCGGCTCAAGAATATCCTCTGAGTCAAATAAATTGTTTTTGAAGACGAATTTTCCTTGAGTTTAGGCCTGAGCAATTGACTGTGTCAACGTGAGTCCAAGGTGGGGTTCACGTTGATGCTTGGTACCGAGCACGGAGAGGTCCTTTGTTACAACCTCTTCCCTAAAAACGGTACCAAAGCCTTGAGAATCAAGTGTACAAAAGTGCGAGCCCCCTTCCATACTCGAGCAAATGTCAGCTTGCCACAACGGGGAAAACAAATCCCCGACTTCAGACCTTGAGTATGGGAGCCAAGTCCCATGTGACAGGCGGGCAGGAAACTTGAGTCAAAGGAGTTGACATCTGCGAATCAAACAGGCCAGACACCAGAGGCCGCATCGACACCCCTCGACCCAGTTCCCAAACCTTTTCAAACAAACCAATGCTTTACCTTACTGTGTAGAGGTAGTGTACGTATGCACCCCCCCTGTGTTGCAGTGCGTCGATATGCAGAGGGGCCCTGGGGTTACATACGTCATTTGGTGCTTCCAGACCCTCGCGGCAACGGCGCTTAGCTGGATCGCACTCGAGAGCCAAGGTTCTTGCAAGACTTACCTATTCTGAAAGAATATGAAGGAGGTCCATGGCATTTCTTCCCTCTTGTCCAGTGTCCTGGAGAAATACCCCGCTATGGGGTTTCAATCCACGGAGCAGTGTTGAGATTGCCCTCCTCTACTTCCATTGAAACCACTTGGAATAAAAACCTGACGCTGAAGGGACGTTGTATGCGGCGATCTGCAGTGAGGATCGTAACTGCCCTTAACTACATCAGGGATCTGGCATAACGTTGTGGTTCAGGGTGCAGGGTCCCGTCCTGTTGCCATGGCCGAGCTTGAAACAGCAGCCAGCCATTCTTCCGTCGATCCTTTGGGACATGTGTGAAAGCCTTGGAAAACGGACAACATTCAGTACCGTACTCCGTACCGTGCATCCAGGCCCTGTGGATACCGTGTGGCTCCATACAGGGCATGGTGTCACCACCAGTCAACGCTTCGTGAAGACCCCTGTCCAGTTGCCCCAGTCCAGTCCCATGCGTTTTCGAGAGCCAGACTGCCCGCTGTTCCTCCTTCCTGCCGTCGCACGCTGAGTCGCCCACCCCAGGCTCACTTCGACTCAAACCCTGAAACTTGCATTCGCTGAATTGTAAGCCCGTCTCGTCAAAACAACAACTCCACCGCTGATTGCGCAGTGCCGTCCTGTTCGCCAACCCATCTTGCGGTCGGCAAGCGATAGACATTCATTCGGGAGCCCGTCCCCTCGTTCGACCCTGGCCAGCGGCCGCTGCCCAGAAACGGCCCAGCCGAGCCCTGATCGCGTCGCAGGAAGACAATCATCTGCCTCCTACCGCATCGCGATACATCCTCTTGGGAACCCTACGTGCTTCTCCGTTGCGTGTCTTGCGCATCCTTCTCTCTCTCCCCCTTTCTCTGTCGCAGTCATCTTGATCCGACCATCTATCTTAAACCTGGCGACACCGAGCAATAGCAGGTTGCCCATCGCGGCAGCATCCCATCTGTCGCCAACCACCGTGTCGTCGCAACCATGACGTCCTCGGGGCCGCCGCCGCCATATTCGCAACAACCTGCGACGCAGCAACACCAACACCAACAGCGAGCGAACGTCCCACCCACTCCCAGCACGCCCGTCGCATCCCAGATACAAGCTGCTGTGTCGCCGCCCAGCAAGCGCGATTTGAAGTCATGGTGGAAAGGCTTCAAGCTACCTTCCAAGCACCACGAGACTCACGGTACCGAAGCCCCGTTCTTCACGCGTTTCCCAAGATCAAAGCTCCAGAGGAAGGCCACGCTCTTTGCAGAAGACATGGACGGCAATCTCAGCCAGACCCCGCCTGCCGTGGCTCGGCTCGGAAACCTCGTGTCGGACCAAGCAAAGAGCGCGGCTCATCGGGCAAGTGCCAGCATGAGCCAGCCGCCGCCCGCAACATACCATGGGCCGCCCAAGTTGAGCGCTCTGAACTGCACTGGGGCCTGGCCATTTGGCAGGCGACCCCGTGAACCGCGGCACACCCCGCCTCCAGCCAGAACCAAACTGACCGTCGCAGAGCACCGGCCTCAAGGAATATTCGGTGTCCCATTACGACAGAGCATCACCTACGCCAACGTCGCCATTTCTCTCGTTGACGAAGACGGCAAGAGCTATATATACGGCTACGTCCCAATTGTGGTGGCAAAATGCGGAGTGTTTCTGAAAGAGAGGGGTATGTACTGTCTTCTCCGCTCCCCCTGGACTTATACAGCCCCCTTGTCGTTTTTGTCGGAGCTTTTCCACTGACACTCAGCGAAGCGACCGAGGTGGAGGGCATCTTCCGCCTGAGCGGGTCTGAGAAGCGCATCAAGGAGCTCAAGAACATCTTTGACTCGCCAGACAGGTACGGCAAGGGCCTGGTCTGGAATGGTTACACCGTCCACGATGCCGCCAACGTCCTGCGCCGTTATCTCAACGACCTGCCCGAGCCGGTCGTGCCTCTGGACCTCTATGAGAAGTTCCGGGAGCCACTGCGCGGAGCGACAAAGCTTGGGGCCGGCGAAGAGGGCCCTCAGTTTGTCGACAATTTTGACATGGATGCCGCCATTGTCAGATACCAACAGCTCATCACCGAGCTGCCGCCCCTGAACCGTCAGCTTCTGCTGTACATCCTCGACCTGCTAGCCGTCTTTGCAGCCAAGTCGGACCAGAACCGCATGACGTCGCAAAACCTGGCCGCCATCTTCCAGCCCGGCATGTTGTCGCACCCCAACCACGCCATGGCGCCAGAGGAGTATCGGCTCAACCAATGTGTCATCATATTCCTCATTGAGAACCAGGACCATTTCCTCATTGGGATGCAGGGCACAGCAGCCGACGAGAAGACGGTCCGAGAGGTACAAAAAGGGACACCGGCGCTTAATCCACCCTCGACGCCAACTGCAAAGGTGGGCATCGTGCGGTCTGCGTCCACTGCAAGCGCCGGGGCCGAGAGTGTCGCCAAGGACGGCTCGATCCGCAGGAACAAGTCGACGGCATCCAGATGCTCCTTGCACTCCAACGGCGCCCCAAGCCCGGCCAGCCCGGTTTTAACAACGACCCCTTCAGGCGGACTGGCTAGGAGCAACACCGTCCCGAGCAAGAAGTCTCCGGCCCTACAGTCGGGGAGGTTCGCATCCCGGGGCGACGCACACGTGGCACCCTTGACCCCGGTCGCGCCACCAACAACGGCCGCCGCCGTGTCTCCACCGCCTGATGTGGAAGAGTTTGCTACGCCCCCAGAGGAGAGCGCGGCGTCAATTGGGACATCGACAGCACCGTCGAGGTCGGAGCTTCGTTTGACCGTTCCAGGTGCACCGAGCCAGGAGAAGCTCCTCGAGTCCCCCACCCCGGAAACCACGACTCCATCAAAAGAGCGAAGACTCCCGATACTTTTCCAGAGGCTAGCGTCGGGCGAGAACGACGGGCGCCAACCGAACAAGCTGAGGAAGAAGCGATTACCAGGTAGCGCAAACCCCAGCGCTCACAGTTCGACGGCTTCGCTTCCCCAGTCCTCTCCCAATGCCGAGGCCTTGAACCCTCTCGAAGCCATACCGTCGGTCTCTCAGATGCCGGCCGCAGCCCGGTCGGCCGAGGCACATTCAGCGGCGACGCCACGGACACCGCAGGTTTCTCCCAGTATCCCCGGGCCGAGTAATACTGATCCGGACAAATCCGGGCCAAGCAATGTTAACCCCACGTCCGACCTCGCCAATAGCACTACTAGCCACACCCCCACCGACACATCCCCTTCTCGCCATATCCACAGCGACGCTCTTCATCCCGGCCATAGCCACGCCGAAACCCTCCATCCAAGCACTGCCGGGACGCCCCTGAAGTCCAAAAAGTCACCACCCACTTCGCTACACAGCTCGTTCAACGAAGGCTCGGACCTCGACCAGGTCGACGAGCAGGCGGCGGCAGCGGCGGCGCCCGCCGAGGTAGCCGTGCCGGACACGCCAAGCGAGAAGGATAAGAAGCGGCGATGGCGGCTGTCGCGCAAAAGGGACGACGCCCCCCCGCTGCCGTCGTCGCTCACCTCGCCGCCCCAGCGCCCCGTCACCACCACCCTCGGATCCAACGCGACGGCCGGCGCCAGCGGCACCTCGATCAACAGCTCGCTGGGGAAGCTCGGCCCGACGAGCACGGCAGGCGGGGGTACGAGTGTCACTGACGCGTCGGACCGCACGACGATTACTACTATGGAGGGTGCGGCGGCGCCGCTGGTTCAGGTGTCGAGCATGGAGAGTGGTGGCGGTGGCAGGGACAGGGACAGGGAGGAGCCGCAAAAAAAGATATCGACTTGGATCAAGAACAAGTATCGGGAGCACAAGGAGAATGTCGAGCAGCGGCGGAACAAGTCGCCGCCTCCGCCTGGCGCTGCTGGGTCGGAGAGGACTGTCTCGTTGGGGTCGAGCTTGATGTCGGGGAGAGGGAAGAGCTTGGATCTCAAGCGCGGTGGTGGTGGTGAGGAGGAGAGGCCTGCCGTGCCGGTTGCGCCTGTGCCGGTGCCGGTGCCTGTGCCTGTAACGGTGCCGGGGGCGGGGGCGGGGGTGGGGGCAGGGGTCCCGCAGGCTCAGACGCAAGTGCAGTCGCAGTCGCATGATCCACAGGTGCAATGATGGAGGGAAACGTTCCGCCTCTTTGTAGCAGAGGCCGGGGGGGGGGGGGGGGATGGCCTGGGGTTTTCCCAGCCGACGATGTTTGAATGCCTTTATGAAAATGACCCCAATGTGTCAGACAGACAAGATCATGTCTACATGTATGTAGCTCTTGTCTTTTATTTGTGTTTTTTTTTGTCTCTGACTTGAAGAAAGAACAAAAGGGGAGCGCAGTGTGCAAGGAGTCGGGAGGGTAGTTACAGGTAGTTACCTTTCTTGCCATACCTACCTTAGGTACTGATGTATGGAGGGAGTTGTTGTTGGTAGCTTAGATATGGAGCGTTGGCATAGCATGGCATGGTCGTGTGCTTTTTTTGGTTTTTTTTTGGTTTTTTTGGTGTATTCCCAGCGATGCACATGGTGAATGTGGGCTTTAAAATCTATCATCCTCGGGTTCAATTTGATATGTGTCGTGTGGATGGGGGCGTGATCTTGACACAGGCGGATATCACTCAAGGATTAAGTATTTTCATGCCCATTGGTGACTTGGTTTGTTGGCAGGGTTTTGGAGTTTGAGGACGGAAGTTGGTGGCCTAAGGGGTGAGATGCCTCCGTTCCATGTCGTTGTAGAGGCTGTGCGGTGAACAGGAATCTAGTTTGAGCAGTAGCCTTTGCGCGAGAGGCCTCATCTTGATACTGCCTGTACACTTTATTGATTTGGAGTACAAGTCGGTACCCAACCACCACCCCATCAACATGCGCTGGTCGCTCATACACTTTGGTCCCCAGTGTTTTCAAGCTTCAGTCCTGGTCTCAAGATGGCCGGCTGTATTGGGTGTTGTTAAACGCTACCCGACATTCAACAGTTAGCTGCATGTCGGATACTCCGTGTCCTTGGAGTGCGGAATGGATGGAATGCAAGGCCGCTGCAAGCCGGCGACGCTTCCAAGCAGTCGGGGCGGGAACGATGCGCGCCGAGCTGGAGCTTGTTGAGTCCCGTCTTCCCTTTCTGGGCTGATTCTTGATGGTGAATGTTGGGGTTGTGAGGGGCGCCCACTTTTCCCCGCAAATTCGGTATCTGTTCCCGCCCCCACTGAATGGAACCCTGTCGGATAATCAGGTGCCCCACCGGGGCCTGGCCAAGAGGGCTGCTCCTCAGCTGACCTTGAAAAGTCTTCCAGGCTTTGATGAGGCTTTCGACGGGAGATGCTAGCTGTAGATGGAGATAGCGCCGAGGGATGGATGATTGCATTGCACGTGTTTCATCGGCCGTTCAGGTTTCCAGGTTGTGGAGGTTCTTGGAGGCACTCGACACTTTCTCCATCTTCTCCTCCGGTTCCTCGCCGGGGCCCAAATGTATTGTACAATACAATGCAGTACGGAGTAAGTCCCCGGGCCGAATTCGCAGCTTCTGGCTCATCCAACGGCCTTTTTACTTTCAATTCTTTGAAATGCTTGAGGGGGACGCCCCGGCTTGCTTCTTCTGTACAAGGAACGCGCCACTTTCGGGTGAGCTGAGGCCAATTGGCAAAGAAGGTCAAGTGAGTTTTTGGAGCCGTCAGTGGGGCAGGTACGGATACAATACGGGCGACCATCGCATGCAGAAAACATCGAAACGATACTGTCAGTCAAAAATCCACTCACCCTTCATCAACCAACGTTCTGGAACCTGTTCATCAGCCCGTTCGCCCCGCGAACTAGTAAGGGACGATGAAGCCAAGAGCCAACCAGGAGATGGAGGTGTGAGGCTGACTCAGACTTTGCTTGATTCCCAAACAGGAATCATCTTGCATCCGTTGTGGTCCCCGGCCACTCGCTGCTGCATGGATACAGTACATCGACCTCGATCGATCGGTGGCGCAAGCCACCCGGAGCGCCGAAGGTTCCATGTCGGCGCCGGCCGTCGCAGAGTCAACTTTGTTGAGCCGCATGAGTAATGGAACAGCGGCAGCAAACTACGAGGCCGATGGATCATCATCCATGCTGACGGCATCCATCAACGGGTGGACAGTCTCGACAGTGTGGAGATGTTCCGCTGCTGTCGTCTCCATCTTCCCGCACATGGTTCCCCATAGCCCCAGGTGTCTTGCCTTGATACGGAAGGTGGTTGGCAATGCATCCCCGATCCCGGGCCGGTGTCTCCCAGCATGCGGAGGCAAACGCCGATCAAGACGCAGAGGCACCCGAGGCACCGTCGCACAACCCAGTCGGGACCGGACATATCGTTGTGCCGCCTACTTAAAATCTCTGCCACGTCGCCATGATCGTCCTCCGAGTCGCCCACCCCTCCCAGTCGTCACCAGCTTCCCACTCACTTCGAGGCCCCGACACGTCCGGATAGCCGTCGGAGAGGGTCGTCATCACAGGCGGCAGCACTAAAGCTCTGCTGAGCCGTAGATCATCAAGATAGCAGCCATGTCTGATCTCAAGCAGAGTATGTTGATCCTCATCTGGCAACAATCAACCTGACCTGTTTCATACTTTGTTCTGTCCTCTTATTGACACCCCTTCCCCCAACTCCAGTCATGGGCTCCCACTAACACACCCGACAGCATCAGACGAGGAGTATGGGAAGGGCGCCGGCGCCGGCAACGGCCCTGCCCTGGCCCAGAAGGGCTTGGCCTCGGCGCCCTACGACACAGCCTCGACGTCCTCGGGCGAGGTCGTCTGCCCGGCGCACACCACCGAGCGCAAGATCACGACCAAGATCGACCTGCACATCATTCCCTTCGTGTCCATCCTGTACCTGATGGCCTTCCTGGACCGCGTCAACATCGCCAATGCCCGCGCCTTCGGCCTCGAACAGGACCTCGGCCTGGGCGGCGTCGAGTACAACACGGCGCTGACCATCTTCTTCGTGCCCTACATCATCTGCGAGATCCCCTCCAACATCCTGCTCAAGCGCTTCTCGCCCCGTGTCTGGCTGTCGCTGTGCTGCATCGGCTTCGGCGCCGTGACCGCCTTCCAGGGGCTCGTTCAGAACTACGCCGGCCTGCTCACCACGCGCTTCCTCTTGGGGTTGTTCGAGTGCGGCATGTTCCCGGGCTGCTTCTACCTGCTGGGCGCCTGGTACCGCCGCCACGAGGCCCAGAAGCGCTTCTCGCTCTTCTTCTCGTCGACGTCGCTGGCCGGCGCCTTTGGCGGGCTCGTGGCGTCGGGCATCGGGAAGATGGATTATGTCCAGGGCTACCGCGGCTGGCGCTGGATCTTTATCCTCGAGGGCTGCTTCACAGTGCTTATTGGGCTGGTCTTCCTGTTTACCTTTCCTTCGTTCCCGGAGCAGACGGTACGTTGTGGATCCTTGGTGTTTCCAGTGGGAAGGAGTAGGTGTGCTGACACCTGTTTGAGTAGACCTGGCTTCGCGAGGACGAGCGCGAGTTCGTCAAGGCCCGGCTGCGCGCCTCGCAGGGCCACAGCGCGGCTGAGCGCAAGATCACGCTCCGCGACGTCAAGACGGTCATGTCTGACTACAAGATCTGGCTTGGCGGGTAAGCGTTGGTGCTCTTTGTTTGTGGATTGTTTTTACCCCCTTATGGTGTTCTCGAGCCATCCTACTCCCGAGACTGCGCCATGCTCCCGTGACCCACGGGGCATCTCCGAGATAGCAACTTGACAGCTGACATCGATGCAGTTTCATGTACTTTGGCCTCATCGTGCCGGCCTACTCGTACGCTTACTTCGCGCCCACCATCATCCAGAGCTACAAGTACGACGCCATCACCACCCAGCTGCGCTCCGTGCCGCCCTGGGCCGTGTCCTTTGGCTTCTCCATGATCGTCGCCGCCCTCTCCGACTGGGTGAAGCACCGCTTCCTGTTCATCATTGGCGCCATCTGCATCGCCATCACGGGCTTTGGCATCCTCATCAACGTACACGACAACCTGCCCGTGCAGTACGCCGCCCTGTTCCTGACCTGCATGGGCACGTACTCGGCCATGCCCATCATTGTGTGCTGGTTCAACATGAACCTGGGCGGCCACCACCGGAAGGCTATCGGGAGTGCGTGGCAGATTGGTAAGTTTTTCTCGCCTTGACTCCACACACATGCGCAGCTTATTACGGTGTGTTTGAAAACAAGGCCGAGATTTGCTGACTTTGGGTTTGTGTGTGTGCGTGTGGCGGACAGGCTTCGGCAACATTGGCGGCATCATCGCCACCTACTCGTTCGTCTCGAGCGACGCGCCCTTCTTCACCAAGGGCTATGCCATTTGCGTCTCGTTCATCTGCCTGAGCGTGCTGTCGTGTGTCGCGTATGCCGTGGCCATCACGTGGGAGAATAAGAAGCGGGCGAAGCAATTGCACAGCCTGAATTTGACCGAGAGCGAGAAGATGGATCTTGGGGTGAGTGTGTCTGGTGGGGGAGGATGGCCCGATGTGAGTGTGAGGAGGGGGTTGCTGACGGGCGATGCAGGATTTGAACCCCGAGTTCAGGTACATGCTTTGAGCGTGGATTTCGCGGTTTCATTTCGATGTGAATGGCACATCGAGCGGCTTTGGCTTATATATCAGCGTACTGCTACGGTCGAATTCCAGCCTATTGTATCAAGTCAAACGCACTTTTCGTCCAGCACTGATGTGAACTGCCGCAACTCCGCATCTACCTCCTCCTGTGATGGCCCTACAGTTGGACATAGGCCTTTACTTAGTAGGTTGCTTCCAATTCCCGATCAAGAGACGAGCCAAACAGCTCTGATGTCAGGGCTATCGGAGAAAACGCTTTCTTTCCCTTGGGGCTCCAAATCGGCGACTAGTTGCTCGTCAAGCTCCACGATTCGGTCTCGATAAGTTGTGTGCTGCAGAGCGGCGCCAACCACCACCACCACCATGTCAGAACGCAACGACGCAACGGCACTCGTGCATGTATGTATGCATCCGGAAACGTAGCACCCAGGGTGGGGAAGCGACTGGGACTGAGACTCACAATGACAGCAAGACTCCTGCGGTTTTCTTCGGTGGTGCACGATGACGATATTTGCTGGAGCATGGCGCAGGCTACGGCGTAGGCCCTGATGGCGCCCTCGAAATCCTGCGCGATGTCCAACTGGGTTGCCGCGCTGGCCCTTCGCAGCGCTCTCTGAAGCGCTTGGCGGGTGGTGGGCGATACGCCCTGCTGGGGTTCCTCGACCGTGTCTGCCTGCCCGAGAGTGCCGGCGTCGGTCAAGTCGGTAGGGCTGGTGGTGCCCTGGGCTGTCGTCGACGTCGTCGTTGTTGTTGTTGGCCCATCAGGCGGGGCAGCTGTGGCTGTCGCCGTCTGGGTCTTCTTGGTGACCTGCGCGTGCACGAGCTTGCGGTAGGCCAGGCTGTTGATGACCACGTCGTCAAAGTCGAACTCAAGCTCCGACGGCGCCACGACGGAGGCGGCATCCAGCAGTTCGCCAGCGGGAAGAGGGAGGGGATGATCCGCGTCTGCTCCCCCCCGCCGGTAAATGGACTCGGCGACCTTCAGGCTGCAGGTCGGGTTCCGCTCGCGAAGGGACTGCGTGATATCGGCGGATCGGCGCAAGGCGTCCCCCGTGCGCTGCAGCGTGTCGTTGATATCGTGGAGCGTGTTCCTGCCCTCTCGGCCGTCAGCTCAGCCCAGCCATGACTTGGCTTGACTTGTCATGCAAGGTACGCGGTTGAGAGGAGCCGGCAGAGTGGCCTCAACAAAAGACTGGATGGACGCACATTTGAAGCACTTGAATAAGCAACGTCATGGCCGTCTGCTGGCCGCGGATCGACGTCAGGAGGTCGTTCAGCTGCGACTCGCTCCACATCAGGCGAAGACGCGGCCTCCAGCGTCTCAGGGCGGCGGCTTCTGGGCTGCGGCCCGGCGCGCCCGTGATGCGCTGGATCTCGGCCTCGAGACAGCTGAAGACCAGCATGCAGCCCGTGAGTGCCTGGTCGAGGACGGCGGGGAGGTCGGTATCGGTCCGCGATGCCCCCCACTGCTGCTGCCGAGCGAGCCCCGGCCTCTGGAAGAGGAGGCTCTGGAGCTGGGCCAGCGACGCCGATATGACCGAGGACTCGGATATGATGGCCGTCACCACGGTTGGCGCATCCTTGAACTTGGCCTGCAGGTCGTACAGACTCTTGATGCTGGCCACGCAGATGCCCGTCGTCTGTGCCTGTTGGCGGTGGACCTGCCATCAGCTAGGTACGCCCGAGCAGCAGAGTGGGGTTTACTCGTACCACGATAGATGCGATGCTTGGGGGGTCCATGGCTCTGGCGAGCACTAGAACTGGAGCGCAGCGGTTAGTGTACGAAATTCAAGTACGATGACGAGACAGTCCTTGAAAGGTGTAGAAGACGGCCCAAAGCTTAGCCTCGGGGGCTTCTCCTCGTTGGTTGCCTCCCCTGTGGCTGATCAGCTGCAGTGAGCCAAGAGCATCCGATTTGCTCCCGCCTTTGGCGCCGCTGAGGCGTGCAGGCGAGTCTCGGTAAGCCCTCCAGAGACCGAAGAGGCAACAGGTTCTACATCGCCGCAAGCAGCGTTCGTGATGCAAAATCTGGTACTCCCTTCTGGACAATCCAAGAGAACGAAGCGAAACCAAGGATACCTGTACTGTACCTCTCAGCCGGGCTCAAAAACGGGGCCGAATGTAACCCTGAGCCGACATGGATTGTACTGGGTGCCCGCTCAGAATGCCGACTGCTCACTCACGAGAAGTGTGGTGTTGGTTGCATAAGACGGTAGATGCGGTGCCGCTTGACGCGGCGGACCTCGTGTGGACGGGGGGCTAGTCGATTTATTTCAAGTATCATGGCGAAACGCAAGAGTGTTGGGCTGATTGCGACATGAGCAGACTAACTTACCCGAGACAAACTGCCTCCTGATCAAACCATTGAGTAGACGTACTCTCGTCAGAGAACAGACATTGAACTCAGGGGTTAATACCTTCGTACAGCCTGCCCCTTAAGTATTGAAGATACCTAGCGCCTCAGCACAGTGAGCCCCTGGATGATACCTCCCCCAGAGGCATGGCAAGGCAGGCAGGGACCACGACCGACATCATCCCATCCAAGACCGTCCCGCGCGGCCCCCCTCAGAAAAATGATGCATCAAGTTCAGATTATATATCGGCCGCTTATAGGTGTATCATTCTCCCGGTCCAGACCGCAACCAACCAAGCTCACTATGCCATGCCATGTCACGCCCACTGTAATCCCAACTCCACCCCTTCCCTCGTAACCCCTACCCCAAACCCCATCCCATAGGTTCCCTACCCCCTTTCCTCAAAACCCATCCCATGCCCCAGGGTTGTCAACCAGTTTCTCAACGCCTATAAACGTCAGGGAATAGCAAACAAAACAAGCCAAACGCCGTATCCAGAGCCTGGGTAAGGTAAGTAAGGTAAGGTCAGGTCCGTCCAAGTGCGCCTAGACACAGACCGAGAAAAACGGGGGAAAAATCCAAAACATGCAAACGATGAGGATAAGAATAAAACAAACAACCAAACAGACCCCCGTGTGACTCAAAGTACTCCATGCCCCAAAACGCCATGGTTTCCCGCAAGAAGGACGAAAAAACAGCCCATTGCACCGACCCATCGATGATAACAACTCGACTCGATCAAGTTGGCAGTTGGGTTTGGCCAGAGTCCCCTGCCGAGAAGATGATGTCGCCAACTTGAAAACGACACTCGCCCCATGATAAAGCCAAGCGCCAATTCCGATGCATGAGATACCCCTAGAAACGTAATTGCACAACGAAGTAACGGTCCCCCCTTCCCAGATTGGACCACGAAAGTGTCAGTAGAGGGGCCAGGCGAAGAAATGCCAGCCGTGCGGTGCGGGGCATGAGCTCCCAACAATAGTACGTTGAGCCCCTTTGACATCTGCGCCCGCACTCCATTGAATCAAAAATATTCAAGTCAGCAACCCTCAGCTGGGTACACTCCGCGGCGTGACATCGCCGCTGCGTCTCCGTGCAGTCATCTGCTGCTGCTGCTGTTGCTGCTGCTGTGTTTGTTGCTGCTGTTGCTGTTGAGCCTTAGACGCGGCAGCAATCGCATGCATCCTCTTCCGTAGGCTGGCAAGTCTGCCGTTGATCATCTGAATCACTGCGGGGAAGCCGTGTCAGCATTATGACCCCAAAGGGACCTGAGCACGCAAGATGGAAAACCTCACTCTTCTGCACCGTCTGCTTGTCGTCGCTACTCATGTCGCCCGAGGCGTCCTGAGCAGCGACGGGCTGCTTTTCCTCCCTGGACGAGCTCGAGACGCGCCGTTTGGCAGGCAGGTGGTCGTCGTCGCTGTCGAGCACCGCCTCGAGCATGTGAATGGCCGTCACATACGAGATCTCGCAGCCGGGCAGGTCTTCGCTCGCAATCTCGTTGATGGCGGCTGTGCGGCTCATCTCGATGGCCCGGTCGTACATCAGCTTCTCGGCGCTTAGCCCGGGCGAGAGGCACACCCCCTCGGCGCCGGCGCCGCCGCCGCTCCCCACGCTCATCTCCGGGCCATGGTTGCGCGGGTGGCTAAGATGCTCCTCGGGCAGCTGCTTCTGCGCTTCGATCAATTTTAGCCGGACAATCTCGGCCTTCTCCAAGACCTCGTTGAACCGAGACCTGATCCACTGCACCGCCGCGTTGATCTTGAGGCCCAGCGCCTGGCTGTTAACCGACTCCCTCGTGGCCGAGTAGACGCTGTTGCTCGACTCGGCCTTGGCCTTGCGCGACCACCACATGCTGGCGATATCCATCGACTTGGCAAGCAGCGAGAGCGCCTTGACGTAGAGGACCAAGGCTTCCTCCGACAAGGAGACCACCGCATCCATCGTCAGCCCCTCGGCTTCCTCCCCCATCCTGTCGGCGGGCACGCCGCCTAGACCGTGTTCGATCGATGGCGCTAGGGGGACGAGCTGCTTGTACTTGACCTCGGCGAAGCCATAGACGACGTCGCTCCGAGTCGCGTACTCCTCGATGCACTGCGAGACGCGCGAGTCCTCGTCCACCGGGGTACTCTGCTTCCCATCCATGATCAAGCCGGCCGGCACAGACGGAGTTGGGTACGCCGGGAAAGGACTGTAGATCTGGGGCGGTGATTGCCCCTTGCCAAGCAGTTGGGGTGGATACTTGAACCCGAATAACCGAAGGCTGGCGTCTTGGATAGCCTTGGAGATGACAGACGTTGCACCGCCCGGACTGCCGGACAGGGTCTTGTCATAAGACACCTTCCGGTAGTGGTCGTTGCGCCCCGGCTGGTTTCTCGACGAGTGGCTGGGCACCGCACCGGTGGTCGAGGTCGGATTTCCCTGCTGGGTCGCTCGCCTAACAATTTGACCAGACTTGGGCGACCGCGACTGGGGCGGGTACAGCGAAATTTGATCCGCCAGCGCGTTGACCTCAACGGCCGTCTTGTCGATGAAGATGTAGTCCCGCTCAAACGCCACGTCTTGGGCAGACTTCTCCTCTTCCGTAAGGGGCCGGCTCGCCGCGCTCTTGGTCCTGGCACGACTTGTAGGTTCCTGCGGCGGAGGTTGGGCGTCGCGGGGGGCCGCCTTTAGAGAGGCGTTCGAATACCGTCGACTGCGGTCAACGTACGAAATGGCGCGTACCGGCGCCGAAGTGGACGGTTGGACAGTGGCGGGACGCCGTATCCCCAGGCCTTCTTCTGTTTCTTGCTGCGGGAAGTAGCTCAGACGAGGGCTAGATACTTGCTCCATAGGATTCGGCATGGGCTCAACAGACGTCGCGAGGGGCGATGACCGGCGCGGCGTGGGTGATGGAGGAGTCCCAAACTGACGACTCGGATCTTGCTCTGCGGGATACCGGCGGAGCGATGGTTTTCGTGATAGCGCCACAAATTCATCGGCTTTGCCGGAAGCCCTGGATTCCCCCGCGATTGGGCGCTCTTGCCTGGGGATGTCATCTTCGACAAGACCGGGGATGGGACCGGAGATGACGACGTGGTCGAAGAACTCGTCGAATCCTACCCGTTCCGCGGGATTCCGTTTCAGCAAGGCGCGAATCAAAGCCTTCATATCGGTGCTGACGATGCATTCGCGTGGGAACTTGATAAGATCCTCGGTGGCCTCGATCTTTCGGAGGAGTTCCACGTGGTTTCCGGCTCGGAATGGCGGCTTTCCTGTTGCCATCTCGTACAGTACGGTCCCAACAGACCACAGGTCCGCTTTGGCATCGTACCGCTCGTAACGGAGAATCTCGGGGGCCATATACAAGGGAGACCCACAGAGGGTCTCGGCGAGCGAGGTAGATGGGAGCACGCGGGCAAAGCCGAAATCTGCCAGCTTGAGCATCGGAAGTGAAGGCAGGCCCGTGGCTGGGGTGAGAGAATCGTGGCTGGCGCTGAGAATCTGTTTGGCCATCTTGTTCGCCTCGCGGTACTGAGGCGAAGGTAGCAGTAGTAGGTTCTGGGGCTTGACATCGCGATGGATGAGGTTGGCCTTGCGCAGGAAACTGAGGGCACTGGCGAGCTGCTTCAAGAAATGGCGGGTGACGACCTCGTTCAAACCAGAGTTTGGCGCCACGGGGTACTTGCGTGCGAGCTCGTGCGTGGCAGGGTTCGTGATGAGCCTGTCCCGCTTCTTGATGAAAAAGGACAAATCACCCAGCTCGCAGTACTCCATGATTAGGTTGATGTGGGTCCCCGACTCGACGCAGTCATGGAGGGCGACGATGTGAGGATGCCGAAGCCTCTTGAGAATCTTGATCTCGCCATACAGATTCTCTTTTAGTTTCTTGTTGAGACGGGCCAACTCGACGGACTTGATGGCCACAAGGGCGCCGGTGACCTTGTAGGGGGTGTTAGCGGGCGCTACAAGTGGTGGTGGGGCGCGGGGGGGGGAAGGGACGGCAACGGCCCAAGCAGGGGCCGAGAGGGGACGGATCATTCATCGAGACTATCACCGCTAGCTGCAGCCCGAAATGGAGCTCACCTTGTGGCGGCCAGAGTAGACCTGGGCAAAGCTCCCCTTTCCAATCTCCTTGTCGATGACGAAGTTCCCGATGGCGTCATCGCTGGCCGGCTTGGCCCGCCTCGACGAAGCGGATGATGTTCGTTCAGCCATGGCTTCCTGTAAGAGTTGGCAATGACGGGAAGCCGGATGGGAAGGACAGCCCGGAGGGCAACGATGTACGAAAGACGTGGGCGGCCGGCTTGATCGTCATGTATACGTTGGGCAGTTGGGATGGATCGCAAGTCGGGGCCGAGGAGAAGAGGTAACGACGGAGTAGAAGGAATGCGGAGGTCGTTGGTGCTCGATATTGGCGAGTTCTGGAGGTGTGTCAGGCGCAGGGTCGAATAGGGCGTGCTGCCTGCCAGTCGGCCAGTCTGCCAGCGGATGGCGGCGGCAGGTATCCGATAGGTCGGGGAGAAAATAAAGGCAGGGGTCGCGTTGCAGCCGGCGACCGTGGACTAGGCGAAGAATGTATCGTAGGTACGGATATGCTGTGGCTTGTCCTTCCTGTGAGAGGTCGGCCGGGAAGGGGGGAGGTGGAGTGTGTAGACGAGTCGAGCCAGGCGTCAACGAAGACAGAGCCGAGTTGGCAGGGTGGCGGCGGCAACAGCAGCAGCGGCTTCGAATTTCGGCCGACGAAGGAGAGACGGCGCAGCAGATGCCAGGAAGCGTCGGTTGTTGTTTGGGTCCGTACTGGTAGGGTTTGGGTTGTCGCGTCGGAACGGGAGTTCAGGTAGGGGACGAGAAGCGAGCTTAGGCGGCAGTGGATGGAAGCTATCGCGGAGCTCCACACTGCACTCTGACGTCCAAGGTCAACCGAATGACTCAGACTCGAGCGGCCGTATAGGGAATGGTGTGAGTTTCTCAGTTTCCCGACGACGTGAGGCTCGGGGTGAGGTAGTGTTGACAGGAGAGTTGAGATCCAAAGGTGAGATGATGCTGTCGGCGCCGTTGGGTAACGACGGGAGGTAAGGTGTGACAGAGAGAAGGGGAAGATGGTGGGATCAGGGACCAAGAAGACCAACGAGGTGCAGAGGTGGTAACGATAGGTAAGTTACCGGGAGCTGCTCTGGTTATTGCGATTGTCGAGGCGCGCACTGTGCTGACGCTGTGGAAAGTCGCTAGGGGCCGCGTGCTGTGCACAGCTGCCAGGCGGCATCCGGTGTGCCTGGAAGCTGACGGGGCAGCTGTCTCTAGCAGCTGCCTGCACTGGACTGGCACTGCCGACAATCCGAGTGGGAATGACAGCTGACACGGTGCTTGTGATGCAGGAAAGCTCACCAGCCATCGTCTGAGACGAGCTAAAATCACGATAAGGGTCCCGATAGCTTCACCTGCCACGGTCCTGTCCGTTCGCCATGCTCATCATCGACCACGCGCTAGGTACTTGCGTCTTCGGAGGCAATGATGAGATAAGCACAATCGCCATTGCGGGCTGCTAGGAGGAGGCTGCCGAACTCGGCGCCTCGGTCAGTTGGTGTTCCACAGCTCAAGGCATGTTCCATCGGCCAGCTTCCTCGCATCGCCGGCCTCGAGCTGGCCTCCCCAACAATCGTTGATAATGCAACAATTGCAACAAGCCAGCTATCAGGGTGGACGTGGATGAGGACGCATGGCAAAGGATCCACCTCGGGCGCTCGGCAGCCCATGGGGTCGTATCCGGCCACTGGCGCTTGCCCCCACTCGGCTCACAGTCGACGGTCACGCACCCACACCGAGACCACTGACCACAGATGCACCCACTGCCAAAGACGGAAGCCAGCACGTAGCTGAGATATGAGCGCGCTCTGTCCAGAGAAAGAGAATGGTGACACAAGGAGTGCCGCTTTGACTTCCCTACCGTCGCAGGCACTTATTTATAGGTGCTTGAGCAGTATCATCAATATAGGTACCCCAAAAAGCCCAGATGAACGTCCAGTACGGGGAGTCTTGGACCCTGGAGAGCATGAAGCATGGGGTACGGTCAGGTGGCCAACGTGCCCATGCCGCTGCACCACTTCTCAGGAACCGCTACAACTAGGGGCCATTGATTTGTTGGAGTGACGGAAAGGGGTCTTCCGTCGGTTCTGGGAGCAGTCTTGACAGAAAGCGCAAAAGCAACATACAGCGGACGGGGAGCCGGAAGATGGCTCCAACTTGGCCCTGCATGCTTCAGCATGCATCAGTCGGGGAGTTTGAAGTGAACTATTTTGGATAACTACTGTGGTAGTTACCACGTTAATAAAAGCACCGAGATTCGGTCCAGGTACCTTGACGTTATCAGGTTGCCAGCTGACCTCGACGTTAACTCATCACCGGCTAAGGTACCTGGTAGGGTCCTCCGTATCGTCACTGGTTTGCCTCCGCCTCCGCCGTACTCAAACGTCGCCAAGCATCAAACAGCGGTGTTGCACATGGAATGATTCGACCATTCGACCTTTTTTCCGAGCCTCGTTCTTCCAGGGTCTGGGTTCTGGAATCTGCAACCCGGAACTGCCGCGAGGCTCGAGCAGCAGCCATGGTTGCATTCAAGTCCTTGCCGGACAGCCAGGCGCTCAACGTTCAGGCGACCGGACAACTCTTCCCTTTCCAGCATCATTTCCCTTTGCTGACCGCACCCAAGTCGTAGGCAAATCTTTTTTTCAAACTCAAAGCTGCTCGTCGACTATTGAGTCTCCCCTGCTTTGGTTCCTATTCCACCACACTCTTCCACAACGCTCGGGTCAAGAACTTGAAGACCAGGCAGACCTGCGGCATTCTCCCGAAAGGGAAAAGGTGGCAAAACTGCCTCCTCAGACCAACCACTCACACCAAGCCAATGCGGCTATTCACTGCGGCGGCGTCAACCCCACACAGAAGGCTGCCGAGCACAACAGACAGAACGGCGTGGTTGTCTGGGATCAAGAGCGTGCACGTTTCGTTTCCATCCATCCATTGGTCCGTGGATCTGTTTCTGGTCACCTGCTCTGCACATGTCGCTGCTACCTCGAGGTCCTCCAATTGTCAGCTTGCAGCATGCAAGAAATGGACCACATAGGAATCGAAGAAAGCACCAAGTTAATCAATCGCCTGGTCTATTGGACAAGTCAGTGACCTCTGCGCCGTTGAGCAGGCACAGCGCTCTCGCTGGTCCCACTGCAGGCATTGAGGTAGGGTGACGCTCAGAGCCTTGTGAAATCAAGGTGACTCTGTTTTTGTTTTGCTTCACCGAGAGAGGGAGGTAGATCTCTTACAAGATGAAACCAATCACTCTATCCTCCCGCTCCGAATCCGTCCAATGCATCTCCAGAAAACGAACCACACCACATGCCACAGGCATATATGCGCGACTTCGGCAAAGCCATGTATCGCTTGAAGGCCCCTTGAATGGCCACGAGCCTCTTTCATTTGCGCATGTGGATACTTGGCCGATACTGAGGGGGTGAGAGGGGAAGCCTACAAGGCACCCACCGGCCGCGGCCTGGGAGACGTCGGTCCGTCCTCAGATTGAGAAGTTCAGTGATTCTGCCCCTTGGATTGGACAATGGTTGCCAGCCAAACAAACTGATGAGGGTGTTGCCGCCTTGTCCTGCCTGCCTGCCTGCTTGCCTGCCACCTCAGAAACATCCCCGCGTGTCGGCGTCTCGTTTGCAACTCTGACTTACACCCCATCCGACCTGCCTTGTTGGGCTGGGCTGTCGAAGCCTCGGAGTGCACCTTGATAGCCGATTAGATATCGCGGCCACTATCTAGGTATTAGTACCTTAGGAAGAGACACCGGCAGCCTACACAGTAACCCGACCAACTCACTTGATGTCCTCGTTTTTAAAAGCCTCCGAGTCTCGCACAAAACCCTCTCATCAGTACAGGACAACACACAGATCGCATGAACACCTCACCCCAACCCTTCACCGCCGAAAGCCCACCTTCTAGAAGAACCTCGCCAAAAAAACGAGGCGAGATCCAGCCGAGGCTCGCCTAAGGAGCGTGCATACCCGACTAGTATTGTACATGACACTGGCATTGCAACCTCACAACCTTGCCCGCAGCCGAGCCGATCCGTTGTACATACCAACGACGGTATAAGGGACCGCTTCCCGAATCCTGCAGCCGGGCCCCGCCCGCCTGCATTCGACCACGCTGGGGGGAAGGACGGGACGATTTGACGGCTTGCTTGTGGTTGTTGAGCCTTTTGCTCTGGCATGGAGACAGACAGCCTGTCCTGGACCCCATTGTCAGCGCCGTCGCATATATTTTCCCATGTATGGTTAAAGTACAAATACTAAACAATCCATCGAGCACATGTTCCGGTGATAGAGATTTGTTGGGTGCTTGAATATTTCGACCTTTCTCGAGTGTCAAGTGAGAGAATAATGGTATTTTTGGTTGGGTATTCACTCTCTATCTTCTCTGATGCCGATTTTGGTCTCACAGATGAAGGCGTATCGTGTAGTGAGTGGGCGAGTTCTTCCTAAAACAACCGCCCTCCGTCCTGCTCGGTGGAAGTCCATCTCACTGGGCACCCATCCAAATTCCAAATCTAGGTCCATGCTCACAACCAACCCCAAGCCAATATGTTCAATGCGGTGGTATCAAAAACGGAAATACCCAACATCAGCAGACGACCAATGGCCACCCCCTATCCGATCCTTGCCTGTCCTGTTTTCATAACCCTCCCTCAACACATCCGAACCCCACCCTCAGTGAGCCTCGGTCGTCGGCGCCGTCGGCAACTCCGCCAGCGCCTCCCCAATGACCTTGATGGCGCCGCGGAGCTCCTCCTCGGTGATAACCAAGGGCGGCGCAAACCGGATGATGTTGCCGTGGGTGGGTTTGGCCTGGTATTATACATGTCAGTTTGGTTACATCCATAGCACAAAAAAATGTCGAGGGTAGGGGATTGAAAGAAGACGCCAAAAACTCACCAGCACGCCCTTCTCCTTCAGCAACAAGCACAAATCCCACGCCGTCCTCCCACCCGCCTTGCTCTCGTCAATCACAACAGCATTCAGCAACCCCTTCCCCCTCACAGTCTGCACGACGGGCGACCGAAAAGCCTCGACGCCCTCCCGGAACACCCTCCCGAGCCTCTCAGCCTTCTCAACCAGCCCGTCCTCCTCGACCAATTCCAGCGCGCGGATCGACACGGCGCACCCGAGCGGGTTCCCGCCGTACGTCGACCCGTGCGTGCCGGGCTCGACGACGCCCATGACGGCCGCGTCGCCCAGCACGCAGCTGACGGGGTACATTCCCCCCGAGATGGCCTTGCCGAGCGTCACCATGTCGGGCCGGACGCCCTCGGCCCAGTCGGAGCAGAGCATGCGGCCCGTGCGCGCGATGCCCGTCTGGATCTCGTCGCAGACGAGCAGCACCTTGTGCCGCCGGCACAGCGCCGCCGCCCGGGACAGGTAGTCGTCGTCAGGTACCACCACACCCGCCTCGCCCTGGATCGGCTCGACGATGAAGGCCGCCGTGTCGGCGCCATGAACCGCGAGGACAGCCTCCAGGTCGGCGATGTTGTTGTACCGGATCGGGGAGCCTGTCGTCGGGTTGACGGCGCCCACGTTGGGCAGGTAGGGGCCGTAGTTGTCGCGTGACTCTGGGTCGAGCGAGAGGGAGATGGCCGTCATCTGGGTGCGGGAAGTGGTAGTCAGCAACCGAAAAAAGGTTTGTTGGAAGAGGGAGGACAAGACGAAAGGAAGGAACTCACGGTCCGGCCGTGAAAGTTGTCGGCGGCGCTAAAGACGAGGGCGCGCCCCGGGGCGACGCCCTTGACCTTGTAGGCCCACTTGCGGGCGATCTTGACGGCCGTCTCGACGGCCTCGGCGCCCGTGTTCATGGGCAGCACCATGTCGTAGCCGAACAGGCTGCGGACCTTTTTGGCCCACACGGGGAACACGTCGTTGTGGAAGGCGCGCGAGCTCAGCGTCAGGCGGCCGGCCTGCTCCGTCAGGGCCCGGATCAGCTCCGGGTGGCAGTGGCCCTGGTTAACGGCGCTGTAGGCCGACAGGAAGTCGAGGTAGTGGTTGCCCTCGGGGTCCCACACGTGCACGCCCTGGGCGCGCGCAAACACGACGGGGAGCGGGTGGTAGTTGTGGGCCGCGTACTCGCTCTCGGCCGCGATGGCGCTCTTGGTCGACGAGGCGTGGCGCCGGTCGTTGGCCGCGGGGCCGTCGCCGCTGCGGGCCTGGGCGTTGTCCTTGTCTGCGTGCGGTGCCATTGTGCCACGGTGTTGCTTGGGGCGGTTGCTCTCGATGATACGGTAGGAAACCTTGACAACGAGGAAAGGCAGGACAGAATGATCTGGAATAATGGTCAATGGAGGGGTCGTGTGCGCCGACAGTGCCCCACTGATGAAGAGATAAAGAAGCGGAATGGGCTCCGAGGTTGTTATCGATAGTGTGATAAAGATCGGGGTATCAATCTACGAGACTGCGACGGTCAATTGGAAGCGGAGTAAAATCAGGACCCCTATGAAGCAGTGGGAGACTGCTCGGGCTTATATAAATGTTTGCCTCTCGGCCGTCATCGGTCTCGAATGCAGCAGGAAACGCGTGCCGGTGGATTGTGTGAAACGCCACCATACCCCTAAGTGCAGGTAGAAGCGGCGCCGTTGAGAACATGACGGCAGCGAGCCACCTCACGTGGACCCAGATCCCAGAGCATCCCCGTGTGCCGATGCAGAGCGCCGCCGAGGATTCGGTTCTGGAAGGTGTGCCGCGACCGACCAACGCGGGCCTCCGTGTTCCGATTGTCTCGTCCATGGTGTATTGTACCAAGTACAGCGCCATTCCATATGGATACGCTGAACAGCCTGGAAAGGCCAACGACGTTGTTCAGAGCCCATGACGGCGACAACCGGCCCGCGCTGAGCCCTGGAAGTCATGGATGGATGAGGCGAGCCGGAGGCGGGGAGTTGACGGTGGACCCGCGCGGCGCCGGCACTGCAGGGGCTTCGAAGCCGACTGGCCAATCGTCTCAGGCGATTACACATCGGGCTAAAAGTGGCCAATCAGAGAAGGCAACGGCTACAGCGCTGCCTGCAAGGGTCCTACCACCTGGCGACTCTTGGTGGGCAGTGCCAATGTTTCATGAATCGTGCATGGATCCGGACTTCCAGGTTCCATTGCTCTGCGGATACAGCGACCAGTGAGTGATGGACCATTGATCACACCACGAACTACAACCCGTCATGGAGTCCAAGCCGGCTGCCAAAGGGCTGCGCGAGCGGGAGCGGGAGCGGCACAAATGGGGTTCTGACTTTTCTGCAACCGAATCGACGAAATCGAAAGTGTTGAAAGTGCACCCCCAAGTGCTAGCTGCCCAGGTTAAGGACGTCTTGACCCTCCTCCTCGTCTTCCGTTTTATCAACGCGCTCTGCGTGCGCACCTTCTTCCAGCCCGACGAGTACTTCCAGGCCCTCGAGCCGGCATGGAGCATTGCGTTTGGGCCTGACAGTGGCGCCTGGCTGACCTGGGTACATACTTTGAACTTTTTTTCTCTGGTGTTGTCCAGCATGGAGGGGTTGACACTGGATAGGAATGGCAACACCAGCTGAGGTCCTCTCTCCATCCCGCCATCTTAGGCCTGGCATACAAGGCCGTCGACGGCGCCATGGGGTTCTTGAATCTGTTTCCGCCTTTCAGAGCATTCATCCTGGTCGCTCTGCCGGGGGTGCTCCAGTCTGTATTTGCCGCCCTGAGTGACTTTTACACCTGGAAGCTGGCCATTGACATCTACGGCAGAGAGAGCAACGCCCCATGGGCTGCGGTTGGTTTAGCTTCCCGCCCAGCCTTTCGCCCGCCTGGACACTGACCATTTTCTTCCAGCTGTCGATGTCGGTGCTCAATCCCTGGCAATGGTATTGCTCTACCAGGACGTTTTCCAACTCACTCGAGAACACTTTGACCATAGCCGCGCTCGCTTACTGGCCGTGGGAGGTGCTTGCTGGAACAAGAGCGTACAAGGGGGCGCCGTTGCAGGGAAAAGGCAGGGTGACCAGGTACGTTTTACGACACAAGATAATAGCTCGCGTCAAGCGTGGGCTAACAACAACAGTCTCCGTGTTGCCCTCGTGCTTGCAGCTGTTGCTGTGCTGCTGCGGCCGACCAACCTGCTGGTATGGCTGGCTGTGCTGGGTCTTTCCCTCGCACGGCTGACCCTCACCGGGGGATCGCCCTGGAACTCATCCACTCTTGTGCTCTTCAGAGAGATCGTTGTCTGCGGCACTGCCGTGCTGGCCGTCTCTCTCGTCTCGGACCGCCTGTACTTCGGCTTCTGGACCTTCCCGCCCTACAAGTGGCTTTACTTCAACATCTCTCAGTCGCTTGCCGTCTTCTACGGCCACATGCCATGGCACTACTATCTCTCACAGGGCATCCCACTACTCACGACCACGTTCCTCCCGTTTGCCCTGGTCGGCCTGTACAAGGCAGCTCCACCCCTCAAGAACTCGGCCTCCCTTCAATGTAGTATAATGGGCACTCTCAGCGCAGCCGTACTCACCATGGTCACCACCCTATCCTTGATCTCGCACAAAGAAGTCCGCTTCATCTACCCGCTCCTCCCCATCCTGCACATCCTCGCAGCACCTTACATCATCGCCTTCTTCACCCAACCCACCACCGCCACCACCACCACCACCACCACCACCCCGTCCCAGCAGTCCCTCACCAGCCCAGTCACCCTCCGCCACAAACGAACCCTCGCCAATCTCCTCTCCCTCAACCTCCTCCTCGCAGGCTACCTCTCCCTCTTCCACCAGCCAGCGCCCCTCTCCGTCCTCACCTTCCTGCGCACCGAGTTCGAGCGCCTGCACCCGGACGCCCTGCATTTCAGACCACAAGACCACCACCACAACAACAAAGAAAAAGAACAGAAGGAGCTATTCGCCCTCTTCCTCACCCCCTGCCACAGCACCCCCTGGCGCTCCCACCTCGTCTACCCGGCCCTCCGCGCCCGCGCCCTGACCTGCGAGCCGCCCCTGCACACCGCGCCCGGCTCCCGAGAGCGCGAAGCTTACCTCGACGAGGCCGACCGCTTCTATCACCGCCGCGACGATGGCAGGGAGTATGGGGTGCGGTTTTTGGCGGACGAGATGTGGCCTTTTTCCTCCTCCTCCTCCTCCTCCTCCTCTCTCATGGTGGGGATGACGACGCTGGATAAGGAAATGGAGATGGGTAAGAGGAAGGAGGAGAGGGAGGAGAGGGAGAATGGGGGCGGGGAAATACCGCGGTATATCGTCGGGTTCGAAGGGATTGAGCCTGTCTTGCAGAGCTTCTTTGGACAAGAACAAGGACAAGAACAAGAACAAGGGGATGACGACGCCGCGGCGGCGCCGGGACGGGGGATGGGCGTGAGGCTGACAAGGGTGTGGTCTGCGTGGAACGGGGCGTTCAACGAGGACTGGCGGAGGCGGGGCCGGTTGGTGGTGTGGGATACGGGGGTTTATGAGGGGTCTGGGTCGCATGAGGGGGAGGGCAAGCTAAGCTAGGGGAGGAGATCCGAAAGAAGGGTGAGATGAAGAAGGGGGAGGTGAAGAAGGGGGAGGTGAAGAAGGAGAGGGGTGTAGGTGGGCTTTAATAGATGTAAGAGGGAAGGGTGTATATGTAGGGTAGGGGGTTGTATGTATGTAAGATATGATCTGCCGACATCAAAATTAGATGGCTATGAAAGATTGAGGGTAAGTAATCACAACGTTAGCAAGGCCTGACTGAGTTTGTTGCTCCTCTCCAGCTTAAAGGTGTACATACATAACCATAGCTCATAATCCAAAAAAAGAACAGGTACTTGGACAGCCGACGTGATGTTGGCGTGGCAAGTTCACAGATGATATCGTATGTCAGAGACAATTATTAGCGAGCAACTGCTGAGGAACTTACAACAAGATCAACCATCCAATTGCGCAAACCTCATCTGTACGAAGTTCTGGTATTTGCTCGGCTACCTGTCCAGGGAGAAAAAGCCAGCGCGAGGTTTCCGACCAAGCATTTGCGCGCCACCCATCATGAACAATGCAGCGAAATCTCCAACGAGCCGCCCATGATACCCAGTCAATGCTCATCAAACATCCATCATCGTGCCCAGTCAGGAGGCTGGCTATCTAAGCACTAACCCCCCTCCCCCTTCTCTCTCCACCACTGCCACCCTCCATCTTTACTACCCTCACCTCATCTTTCACCCATCCCACCCATCTACCCCACCCACCCCATGCTACATCTCATCTCCATCAAGACCTAGCAGCCTCCAGCTCCAGCTCCAGCTGCCGGATGCGCTCGCTCTGGTCGACCAGGGAGCCGCCCGCACCGCCCGCTCCCACGACCCTCTTCTTGAGCGTCTCGACCTCGGCCGTCAGGCGCGTAATCATCTGCGTCTGGGCGAGCATCTTCTCGTTCTGGGCGCCGATGAGCGTGGCCTGCTGCACGAGCAGCTGCTTGATCTGCTCCAGCGACGCCTCGACGGCCGGGCTGGCCAATGCCGGGGCCGGGGCCGGGGCCGGAGCCGGAGCCGGGGCGGAGGAGGAGGAAGAAGAAACAGGCGCCGGGGACTTGGCGGGGGGTGAAGCGGGCTTCGCTTGTTGGGGGAGGGGCGCATTCGTCGAGGCGGGTTGCGGCGGCTTGGCGGGGGATCGGATTGGCAGGCTACTGATACGGGGCGCGGGCCGGGATATCTCCTCGAAGCTTGACGTCTCGGCGTCGTCATCCGCTTCGTCCTTTTCTTCTTCGTCATTGTCTTGAAACTTGTTCGCCATGGCCGACATGGACGTCTTCTGGTCGGCCATCGTGGCAGGAGCACGGACAGGCGCAGGAGCTGGCTCGGGCTCCTTCTTGGGGGCGGGCGCCGGCGGCGGGGCGGGAGCGGGAGCTGACGCGGCGGCGGGGGGCTTGTAGTCGGCAGGTACCTCGACGGGCGCATTGCCCTCGTAGACGCTCTCGAGGTCGATCTTGGGTGGCACCGCCGTCTTGCCGTCGAACCATTCCTTGGCAGACATGGCGGGCTTGAGGCCGACGGCGGGAGGGAAAATGTCGGACTGGAAGGTCTCTGCACGGCGCGGGACGGTAAACGAGATGGGCTCGATGTACGTGTCGTTGACCGTCTTGTACGCCCGCATCACCTCGTTCTCACGCACGTCGACGCCACGGCGCGGCACGAAAGCGACACCGCGCTGGGGATCGGCTGACTTGTATTCGGACAAGAACTCGAACTTGTCGTTTTCGTACTCGAAGTAGCGAATGTTGCCGTCGCTGTGGGGTAAAGCGTGAGCATATATTCGATCATCCGGGCACGCAAATGGATCGACTTACCCTTTTCCAGCAAGATAGAGGCAGTTGGATCCGTCGTCTGCAGTACTTGGTCAGAAAAACTAAGTCGCAAAACCAGAGGGTCTATCGAGCTTACCCCAGAAGGGCATGCAGACGCCCGAGATGGAGTCGAGCGAGGTGAAGCCGCCGATGGGGTCTTTCCGGCCGGGCTCCCACAGGCCGATCTGGCGCTCGCTCATCCTCGAGAAGCCCGTCGTGGCAATTCGGTTGTGCTCGCCCATCCACACGGCGCGGCTGTTCTTGGCACCTTCATGGCCCGCATGCTCGTCCACGGGCTTCTCCTGGCGCACATCCCAGACACGCAGCTTCTTGTCGCGGGAGGTCGTCACCAGCATCGAGCCATTGGCGCTCCAGGACAGACTCTGGACCATGTCGGGGTGCCTAAGAGTGATTGGCGCCTGGCCAGTGCTAATATCCCACAGCTTGATGCTCAGGTCGCCAGAGGAAGAAGCGAGGATGTTCTCGGCGGCGGGGTTGAAGAGGACATGTCCGACCTTCCTAAGAGGGAAGTGAGCACTGAAGCACGGACGAAGCAGAAAGACAGTGCAGTCCTACCTCGAGTGGCCAGACAGTTTGCTGACCGGATACACATCAGGAACCTCCTCGGCATCGGTGTGCAGCGTGAAGCCCTGCGGCACTTCCCAGATGAAGACCTTGCCGTCGTCGGACGCCGAAGCAAGGATACGGTCGTTGTGAGGATTCCTGGCAACGTTTTAGCATCCGGCGTCTAAATTCCTATGAGGCGCGCGCCATCATGCGCTTGCGACGCACCAGTCGGTGTCCAGCACAGCAGCAGTGTGGCCTCGGAACAGCGGTATTTGATCGGGCAACTTGCCGCGCTCGTTTAGGGGGATAACGGCAAATGCGCCGCCGCCGCTCGACTCCCAGTTGACGGAGAGGTACTCGGGGTTGACCTGGTGGGTTCCGAGGCGTGTGTGTCAGCAGTCAGCTCGCCAGACGAGAGTCGGATGAAATCAAAGTTGCCGCGGGGCAGGGGAGGCGACACACCTTCACCAGGTTGGTGTCCCAGGCATTGCGGCTGATGTGGATGTTGTCGTAGCAGAACTCCTTCTTGGTGGGCTTGCCAAAGACGTGTCCTGGTCAAAGGGTCGGTCAGCAAGTGTCGTGTCGAATGCAATGCCGCCGGTCGCTCTATGCTGTCGCATCACAGCATCACAGCACAGCGGAGCCTGGTGCACGCGAGCGGAGCAAGGAAAGGACGCCTACGGTATTTCGACGCGCGCACGAATCGGCCGGCCATTGGATCGGAAAGCAATGCAGGCGACAAGCCAGAATGTGCGGGTGCTGTAAGGAATATTCGGAGACGGCAGCGACCAGAGTTGTTTTATGGATGTACACAGTAGCTCCAAGCTTATCAGGGGCAGAGACAAGATCGACAAAGTTGGGGAGAAGTCACTCCTTGAAGGCATCGGATCGCATTGGCGAGGCTGCGCCAATGCCCCATCGAGTTAGTCAACTGACCCACTTCCTCCCCCCCCCACCTTCTGAGGTTGCTTTCCAACCACCAGGCCTGAGGTGGTTGCCTGTCTGGGCAACCTGGAAGTCCTCACTTTTACCAAATGAAACCAATCTGAAAGCCAGCAACAAAACTTTCAAAGAACCTCGACGAGCAGGCTGAGAATGTCACTTGGTGGAGATAAATAATCAGATTGGACAATGCACTCTATTGTCAAGCGCCCACAGTAGAGACGGGCTCCCCATGCTGGGAACCTCGTAGAAATCGCTTGCATTAAATTGACTACACAGGGCGCTCGCAGCATCGATTGCCTCCAGTCTACTCCGTAGCTCCGTACCTCACCTCACCCTTCCACCGTCTTGGGAACAGCCTTGGAAATCGAAGCAATCCTCGCAGCCAACGCCTGGATGCTGACCGCGCCCAAGACGTCAAACAAGCTGACCTCGGCCTGCAAACACGCCGCAATCCAGTTGCGGACCTCGACAGCCATCAGCGAGTCAATCCCGTAGCCATGCAACGGCCGGCCGGCATCAATGTTGCCCGCGTCCGTCTGCAGTTCCCGAGCCAGCCGGTGTCTCAGCGCGCCGCTCACAACCTCGGTGGCCTGCGCAAGGGACTGCACCCTCCCCAACTGAGCCGCGACCGACTCCTCCTCCTCGTTGCCGTCCCCGTCTGCGGCGGCGGCGGCGGCAACGACGACGTCTTTCTTCCTCAGGTACGCGAAGCGCGGGTCGTCAAAGTAAAACGGCCGCTCCAGCTTCTCCGACTGCAGGATGCCGCCCGTGGGCAGCCCGCAGATGATCTGGGCCGGCAGCGGGTGCCCGGACCAGGACCCGACCATGGCGGCCGTCATGAGGCGGTGAAGCTCGCACTCGCGGACCCCGACCGCCTCCCACTTCCTGAGGTTGGTCGCGCCCCCGCGCTCGGCGATGAGCCCGATGCCCAGCATCAGGCCGAGGTCGACGGCGACGGCCGGCAGCCCCCTGCGGCGGCGGTAGTGGGCCAGCGCGTCCTGGTACGTGTTTCCGGCCGCGTAGTTGGCCTGGCCGCGGTTGCCGACGACGCCCGCGATGGAGCTGAGCATGACCAAAAAGTCCAGGTCTTCGTGGGGCAGGAGCTGGTGCAGCAGCCAGGAGCCGTGCATCTTGGGCCGCGTCGCGGCCCGCCACTGGTCGTGATTCATGTTCTGGTAGACGGAGTCGTCGAGCACCGCCGCGCACTGGATCGCGCCGCGGATCGGCGGCAGCCCGTCGGCCGCACAGCGCTCCAGCACGCTCCGCATGGATGCCTCGTCGGATACGTCGGCCGCGTAGAGAAGGGCCCTGACGCCCGTCGAGGCCAGGTCTCGGGTGAAGAAATCGGCGTTCCGCGCCGACGGCCCCGATCGAGACACGACGGCGAGATGGCGGGCCCCCCTGGCAGCGAGAAAGGCGGCGAGGTTCGCGCCCAGACCGCCCGTTCCGCCGAGGAGTAGATAGGTGGCCTCGGGGTTGAGGACGAGCGGATTGGCCACGTCGGCCGTGACGGGAACCGCGTCGTCGGCGTGGAAACACAGGATGGTCGTGTCCTGTGTGTGCGAGCGGGCCCAGTCCAGCGCTTCTCGCACGCGTGAGGCAGGCCATGTCGTGCGCGAGGCGGGCTGGTGAAGACTCTCCTGCGGCCGCAGTTCGGCTACACGGCGCAGAATGTCCCCCAGCTTCGAGGGATCGTCACGCATGAGTTTGTCGGCATCAAAGATGGAATAGCGGGCTCCTCGCCGCAGACGGGGCGCTGCTGCTGCTGTTGCGTCGTCGTCCTTCCTGGGCTCCACATCCACGACGACGCCAGAGGCAGCAACGCAGCTCGCCAGGCGTTGGAGCACTTTCCGAGTGGAAGTCTGGTGCAGAATCATGTCGACTCCATTCCCGTGGGTGAGACCGGCGACGGCCACCTCCAAGTCCGGGTCCTCTTCCTCCAGGACATGTTCGGAAGCAACCCCCAGATCCTGCATGGCCTGGCGCTGCTCTCCGTTGCTCACCGTTACCAGGACCACGGCCTTCAGGTGTCGCTGGGCCAGTTGAACGGCAAACTGGCCGACGGCACTGGAAGCCGCCTGGATCAACACCGTCTGACCCTCGAGTACATTGCCCGTGTCCACCAAGGCTCCGTGCGCCGTACCCAACGAGAGGGCCCAGCTCGCGGCGTCATCCGAGGTGACGCCCGGAGATATCAACTGGCAAAGACACTCGCTGGCGCGGAGGACGGTACGAGGCGCATCTGCGGCCACGCATCCCCAGACGGCATCGCCTGGGCGGAGACGAGAGCAGGCGCTACCGATATTGGTGACGACCCCGCTGAACTGTATCAAGGACTGTGGCTGGGCATTGACGGCCATGGCTGCGACTTGGACCTCGACCTCTTCGGGGTTTATCGATGAGGCTTGGTCATCGGCGGCGGCGAGGAATACCAAAGACCCAAGGCCGAGCCTCAGGGGTGTTGTTGCGTCGCCCAGCCGGAGACGCTCCGCGTCATGCTTCGCGTCCTCGTCCCCGCCCGAGGTCATCATGATGCGACTGAGCCGGTCATCGTCGACCCAGCGGTTGATGCAGAGGCGCCCGTCCCGCTCCACGTATTCCCGATCTGTCGTGGCCGAGACGGCCAGGGGAACCAGCATCTGCTCGACGACGACGTCGGTTGCCGAGCTGCCGCCGCCGACTCGGTCTTCCAGGAGCAGGTACCGGGGGTCGAGGTTGATGTTCTCGTTCTTCAGGACGCGCAGATACCCCACGGCTGCCTGCATGGCTGGGTCCTCGCCCTTGGCCACCCACAGGACTCGCGCGCTGTTGAGAAGCAGGGTCTTGAGGGCTGCGTAATCTTCGACAGAGATGTCTTGGAGGAATGGTGCCTCGGTTTCCAACAGGGAGATGAGTATCTTGCCCTGAAGACGCTCGAGTTCGAGTTCTGCTGACCAGCGGACTGTCTCGGTAGCTATCTCGAATCCGGCGAGCTGCGACGATAAGGCCTGGGAAAGTTCCGAGGCTTCGGAACTGGGCTCGGCAGGTTCGATCAGTACCACCGTCTGGGCGGTCGCCGAGGCGGCCATCTCAGTCTCCCTCCTCACGAGGGACCAGCCTGACGTTGGCGAGTGGTAGATGAGCGACCAGGGGGGCTCTGATGGACCGCCATCTTGCTGAAGCTCTCCCTGGACGAGCAAGGTGCCTCCAGCGCGAACACAATTCTTCAGCTGCTGGATTTCCTCGTCGCCTAAGACACCGCTGTGGACAACGACCAGATCGTACATGCTTTCCGCCTCTGTCTGGATGAAGGCATGGTCCGGTTTGAGTACGTCAAACGATAGCACGTCTGACGACATAGAGAAGGCTTCCTCCTTCGGGGGAGGCACTGTTGTGTCTGCACGCTCGGGGACCAAGACGGTATACCTCGAGCATCGCAAGTTCGTGTCCCTCTCGTCGTCTTGTCCGCAACGCAGGACGGGCAACAGCGAGTCGACAACAACACCAGACGGCCCAATCTCCAGGATGGCCATGTCCGGCGTCTTGTGGGCAGCAAGATCGACGATGCACGCCACGTCCGACTGGATCCCGCGTGCCTCCTCCTCCTCAACGTACGTTCTCAGCCTGGCCTTGTCGAGCAGTGTGAGGTCGGGCTTCCAGACCAGCGTTCCCACAGGTGCCTTGACTGTGGCAGTAGTACTAGCCGAGCTGCTCCGGGAAGAAGTGCCCGATGGCGGCAGTTCCCTGCATCGGATTCCCTTGACGATAATCTTGGGCTCGTTGAAGTCCGCGTCGGACGAGACATTGATGTCTGCGACGAGATCACCCGAGCCGTGGCGCTGGATGCGGCAGCAGCTGCGCAGGTGCTCGCCGGCGGTGTTGGGGATTCCCGTGTAGAAGATGAGGCTGTCGAAGGCAATGGGGATCGCGGCGCGCGTGAAGTCGAGCTTGCCGTCCTGTCCGTCCTCGGTCATGGCGGCGAACATGGAGTGGAAGATGACATCGAGCGTGGTCGGGTGGATGAGATGGGCGCTCTGGGCGCCCGCCGGCATGGATCCCTGCACGTCGGTGATGCTCACCGTGGTCGCGCACCGACCCGACCCGGCCGCTATCGCGGCGAGGCCCTGGAAAAGGGGCCCGTACTGCAGACCGGCGTCGTTGGTCGCCTTGTAGAAGTCGGCCGGGTCGATGGTTTGCGTGCAGCTCTCGAGGGCCGTTTGGTACTCTGCCTTGGCCGTCTGCCATAGTAGCTTCTTGCCTGTCGTCCGAGTCCGTTGCTCTTCCATTTGCTCGTCAGCAATCGACCCATACCGCACCGTGACGCGGCCCGAGCTGGTCGGGTCGAGGGAAGCGCCGTCTGAACAGCTCTGAAGGGAAAAGTCCCAAGCGTCCTCCCTGTCGTCGCTCCAGTCGTCCTGGTGATTTAGCTGCAGCACAACCTCGATTCCCGCGTGGTCGTCGGGAATCACAATGGCCTTGGTGATGCGCACATACTGCAGTTTGATGCTTTCGATCTGGCGGTTCCCGTTCGAGGCGAGCTGCTGGACGGCTTCCAGAACCATGGCGAGGCTTCCCGCGCCGGGGAAGAGCATGCTGGACTGGACGACGTGGTGCCGAAGCCAGGGCTGCTCCTGGACCCGGAGGATGTTGCGCCACCGAGGCTGCTTCGCGCTGGCATCCGCCGCCGGCGCCCCGAGGAGGTCGTGGCGGCCGAACTTTCGCAGGCGGTAGTTTCGACTGAGACGCGACTCGGCCCAGTACCGGAGGGAATGGTCCCATGGGTACGAGGGCAGGTCGACAAGCGGCTTGATGGGTGACGACGGGGTGGCCATCGGTTGGTTGATGGACTGGACGCGGACGGGAACACCACGAACGTAGAGCGCGGAAGCCGCACGGATTGCCGAATCGACAGCTGTCTCCTTACGGAGCAGGACGGAGACGTAGGGGACCGTTGAGACGCTGTGGTGCTGGAGGATCTGACGCAAGGGCCCCTTGAGCGCCGAGTGAGGGCCCACTTCCAGCAGCAAGTCGAAGGCCGGTTCGCCAGAACGGGCACGCCGGCGGCGTTGAGAAGGGTCGTGCTGCAACAGTGTCGCCAGGGCATCCGTAAAGAGGACGGGCGAGACAAAGTTCTGCACCCAGTAGGCCGCGCCAAGCTGCTGAGGGGTGGAAACGAGCTGGCCGCTAACGCTGGAGGCCATCGGGATCGAAGTGAGTGCCGTCTTCGCCGGGGTGATGTTCGCAATCCGCTCCTGGTAGGCGTTGGCGATTGGCTTCATGTGGTGCGAGTGGTAGGCCTGTTCGACTTGCAACTTGCGGGCAAAGACCCCCTTGGCGGTGAGGATCTGATGCAGCTCATCGATCCCCGTGGCGTCTCCCGAGATGGTCACCGACGAGGGCGAGTTGATGCAGGCGACAACCACGGTGCCTGCCGTGACCTGGCCAACATACTCGCCAGCCTCCTCGGCCGACAGCCCCACGGCCATCATGGCCCCCTTGACACGCCCGGCATCGGCATCATCGCGGCTCAGCTCGCCACAGATCTTGCCGCGGTGGTAGGCCACCGTCCAGGCATCCTCACGCGTCAGAGCGCCACAGCAGTACGCCGCCGCAATCTCCCCGCTGGAATGCCCGACAACCGCCGCCGGCTCGACGTTCCACGACCGCAGCAGCTCGACCAGCGCCACCTGCAGGACGGTGCACAGCGGCTGGCTGAACCGGGCAAGGTTGATCTGAGATGTGGCCGCATCTTTCTCCAGCTCGGCTACGACCGACCACTCACTCCCCAAGCGTTCGCGCAGATGCCTGTCCGCGTCCTGTACGCTCTGGCGGAAGATGGGATATGCCCGGAGGAGCTCAACGCCCATCCGAGCCCATTGCGCCCCTTGGCCTGTGAAGACAAAGGCCACACGGGGCGGTTTCTTGGCAGCATGAGCTAGCATGTAGCTGGAGGCGTCGGTTGGTGGCGATGACGACGACGATAAGTTGGTGCTGAGTTCGTGCAGGGTCCTTGCCATCGTGACGGCTTTCCATGGAAACTGGGACCGCCTGTCGCTCAAGGTAAACGCCAACCGGCCGAGATAAGTGTCATCGTCGTGGTCGTCCTGTTGCTGCTGCTGCTGTTGTTGTTCCTCTGCTTCTCGCTTCTTCGTCAGAAAGCTTGCCGTCTGTTTCATCATCTGGCGCAGAGCGGATTCCGAAGCGGCGCTGAAGACAAACAGCCTCGGTGGCGTGTGGTGGTTCGGCTTTGTGACGACCCCTTGGAGCCTCAACCGCGACAGCGACAGGGTGGCCAGGAAGTCATCTGCGTTGTCGAGAATGGCATGTGCATTGGTGCCTCCGTAGCCAAACGAGTTGACGCTGACCCGCAGCCGCCGATGTTTTGGCCAGGGGATGACCTCGGTGGGCACCTTAATGTTCCACTTGTCAAAGGGGATGCGCTTGCTGGGTTGGTCGAAGTGGATGTTGGGCAAGATGACGCCTTTCTCAAGCATCATGATGCACTTGATGACCCCGGCAAGACCAGCGGCGCCTTCGAGATGTCCTATCTGCGTGGGCTGTTAAATATCATGTTCTTCCATCAGGAAGCGGGTTGGGAAGCATATCAAATCCGACACTCACGTTGGACTTCACGGACCCAACATATAGGGGCTCGTCAGGCGTCCTCGCAGCGCTCATGGCCTGGTATACAGCTCCGAGCTCCAGAGGGTCGCCGACCCCCGTCCCTGTGCCGTGTGCTTCAAAGTAGGAGGTTTCTGAAACATCGAGTCCGGCGGACCGGTAGGTAGACCGAATCAGGTCTGCCTGGGCGTCCTTGTTGGGCACCGTGATGCCGGTGGTGTGGCCATCCTGGTTGACGCCAGTGCCCCTGATGACGGCGCGGATGGGGTCCCCGTCCCGCAGGGCGTCGCGCATGGGCTTCAAGACAAGGGTGGCGATGCCCTCGCCGCGGCCGTACCCGGTGACGGCATCGGCAAAGGATCGCGAGAGACCGTCAGTCGAGGTCATGCGCAGATTGGCCAGCCACATGCCCAGATCCGGGCTGAGGATGAGGTTGGCACCGCAGACGAGGGCGACCTTGGACTCGCCGTTGCGGAGGCCCTGGCAGGCGAGGTGGAGGCCGACCATGCTGGAGGAGCAGGCCGTGTCGAGCGTCATGCTGGGCCCGCACAGATCATAGAACCACGAGACGCGGTTTGACAGCAGCGAGAAGCCGGTGCCGGTGCCCGCGTACATGGGCGCCGTCTCGGCATCGCGCATCAACATCTCGTGGTAGTCTCGGGTAAAACAGCCGACGTAGCAGCTCGTGTCGCTGCCGGCGAGCTCCTCCATGGGCAGTCCGGCGTTTTCCAGGGCCTCGTACGTGACTTCGAGCAGCATACGGGCGGTGGGATCCACCGCCGTGGCTTCTTGGGTCGTCATGTTGAAGAAGGGGGCGTCGAGAGCGGCGACATCCTGGTCAAGGAAGTGCCCCCCGAGGGCACTTAGCGTGTTCAGCTTCTCTCCGGCTGCGTGATGGAAAGCGTCCACATTATAGCGAGATTCTGGGGCCTTGGTGAAGGCCGCTGCAAGGCTGGAGTCAGCACCATGTTCAGATAGGAATGAGAAATTTACTTGCATCGTTTGTTAGAAAGGAGCTCCCAGAGATCCTGTTCAGGGCCGCCACCTGGAAAGCGACATGCCAGGCCTACCACTGCAATGTTAGCAGGCTCGGCTGGCGATGCAAAGCCCTCAAAGATACCCATGTTGTACACGAAGTCTGTGATACTATTAACAGTGGTGTATTCGCTACCACACAAACGAAGGGTTGACTAAGGTACGGAGGGTATCATGTCCGAGTTGAGAGTTCTCAGGCCCAGCATGAGTCCAACTGTATCTTTCTGATATACTGCACAATAAGGTAGGTAAGTATCTCCCCCGCCGCAGAGGGCGGCCTCGCATGTGTCCATTATGCCTTGAGTCCCGATCCAGACGCTCCATCTCAAGCGAGAATCCCATGATAAGGTTGATTGGTACCAGTATGGCTCCGCATAACGAGGAACTAGAGGAAAACCAAGAAAAATGAAAATACCGCACCCATGTTGAATTGGCTCAGTTGGGGCTTTGTTGGATCGTTGATGCTGTTCGAATTGTTCAGCTTGTCAGACATGTCTCGCTTCCGGCTTGGCACCCTGATACAGGTGCATGCCGAAGCTCAGAAACCGTGTGATTGGGGATGATTGTTTTCAGGGTCCAAGTCGGAGCTGAAAAAGTTTTGCATGTGAGTGCGTTCCGTAAAAGTTCCAAGATAGCACGCCAGTAGCTCCGGCTGCCAACCCCCACGGGGCCACGTATCACTGGACGAAAGAGCCCCACACGCTGCGTGTTCAGCTCGCGCTCGAGACCCTGGAACCTCGAAAGCCACGCGACTCGGAAGCCACCCGAAGCCACCCGAGAAGCCACTTCAACCACCCGTTCACGCGATCTAGGACAACCCTTCTTTCAACCAAAAGAAATCCCAGTTTTGTCCAACGAACTCGAAGCCAAGTCAAATTGCTTAAGGTATCAATCCCCCATACCTTTTGACTCTCCAACAACTCCATAGTTGGAATTTTCCAGCGCCGCTTGGCAACGTCAACACTCTTCGCTCCTCTATACGCCGTGTACGGCGACAATTCGACCACAACACGAGCAGTCCACCCACACTGTATCCTTCGGGCTGCGGCCGCCGGCGACGGGCCCCCCGACATGTCGGAAGCTGCATGCTTTTCAGCTCAGCTAGGGAGTCCTGAAAAGGAGCCCTCTCCAACCACACCCGCCTGGGAATTTCGCAAAGCGCCCACGTGTCCTCGTAGGTAACCTAAACCTCCGAAAGGTACAATACCAAAGTACCTAAGGTACCGTACGGTCCGTACCTTCCAGAGGCTCGCGGGTAGGGTAGACAAACCCCTGTTGCGCCCACGCCTCCGCTTATTCCTGGTCCATCATGGCGTCCAGCTCGGTAGCCTTCATAATCCGACCATCGTCCGGATCGATCAGGTACAAGTTCTCTTCGCCGCATTGCCATTTGGTATAGTGTTCCTCGATAGCGGCATGCCACGCCCTCACGCCGTCGGCACAGACGACAAAGATTTCCTTGACGTTGAGAAAAGCATACAAATCGTTGACTTCCCAATGGTAAAACGACTCGTCCGTATTTGCACGCTCAAACTTGAGGCGCTTAATGAGCGGCGCAGACGAGTGGAAGTGGCTAAAATAGCTTGTCCCAATCGAGCTGATGTCCATGTCCCAGTTGACCCAGACATAGCGGCCGTCGGCACCGACCTCGGAAAAGGCACGCTCGTAAAGCCGTAGGTTCCGGGCTTCGCGGCAGGCTTGGAGTGTTGCTGGTAAGGGCGTCGAGGAGACGAGGTGTAGGTGCGGATCATCATAATATGGGTTGCGGTAATGCACTCGGACCTCGACGGTACGGGGCTCGACGGTGGACTGCCAGATGAGAGCACGAAGCTCGAATGGGAGAAGTGGAAATAAGTGGAACGTGTCCATACTGCTAGTGGCAGAGTGCTGCCTGAATAAGGCGCTCGAGGAAATGCTGACGGTGAACCGAAATTGGCACTCTCAACCGTCAGGTCGATTCGGGTCGAGTTGGAACTTGGAAATTGCCCGAGGGAGGTATCAAACGTTTGAAAATCTGACGTTGGACTTTGGGTCGAGATAAGACAAAATCAATACCGTAAATACCCACCAATTGTGTTCTCCATTTTTGACCCAATTCTTTTCACACTTGGATTTTTCTCCTGGATTTTCATGAGAGGTGGGTGAGGGCAGCACAATCACAAGCGGGTCCGACTGCAGGACAGCAGGGCATCCATGGAGGCAGCCAAGGGCAGCACAATCCCAGCCTTCACAGGCGAGGGCCGGCAGGTCGGCAGTAGTTCTCATGCGGGCGAGATAAACCAACACCGTCACGGCAGCGGGCGTTGCTGCTCTCTGAGGACTGCAACACAGCCCCTTCAAGGTTCAAGGCTTCAAGTTGACCATTTACCACAACCTCCCCGCCAGCATTTTTCCGACACTATCAGATCTACCGTACACACATACATGCGACAGTACCTCGCTCCGACCGGAGATAGAAACCACCTTCAGTACCGTCAACTACCCGTCATATCGCGGTATCAACTCGACCCAAACCGGCAACAATGCGATTCCTGTGTCTACACGGACGCGGGACCAACTCCAACATCCTGGAGGCCCAGCTGGGTAAGTGGTGTGTGGAGTCGAGGATGGTGAAACTGGAGCTGATGAACATACACAGCACCGTTAATCAGCAGGCTCAGCGCCCAGCACGAGTTTGACTTTGTCGACGGCGAGCTCGACTGTCGCGCTGCTCCCGGCATGTCGAAACTGTACCCGCCGCCGTATCTCTGCTGGTACGAACGGGGTCATCCACAAGAGATCCAAGCTGCCCAAGACTATCTGCGCTCCATCATCGACCAGGACGGGCCGTACGATGGGGTGATTGCTTTCTCCGAGGGGGCTGCGCTGGCTACCAGTCTGTTGCTGTCGGACGAGGCTGCTGGCGAGCCTCGGTTCACGCTGGCGATTTTCTTCAACAGCGTGGTGCCCCTTGTCCCGTCCGGGTCCGAGCATCTGGGGGGTTCACTCCGTGAGATTGTTTACGGACATCAGGATAGTTATCTCGATCTGCTTCTCCCCGAGGAGCAGAAAGGGTCGGCCACGGAACCGGAGAAAAAGGCGGCCTTGTCGCAGGCCTTGTGCTTTTCGCCCAAGCTGTCGAACAGGATTTCAATCCCGACAGTCCATGTGATTGGGAGGAGGGATGCCTTTGCCGAGTCGTCGCGCGTAGTGGTGGATTTGTGTGCCCGCGACATGGCTCAAGAGGTTTTCCATCAAGGCGGCCATGAACTTCCCAGGGACGGTTCAGTTCTGGATGAGTGTGCTGAGATGATCGAAACGGCCATTCTTTTTGCGTCATAATTAGTCTCATAGAAGGATAGGAACTGGTAGACTAGGTAGCAACTAATTAGTCGAGTTAATCCAACGAATTAATGTACATAATACTCGTTACCATCCATATTTACCACTTACGGCTCTTTCACACCATCTGCAGTGTAACCCGATCATTGAGGCCAATCTGAGACACCACTGCATTGTACCTTCCTCCCTTGGGCCTTGAGCCTTGGTGTGACCCACTGCACCTTTAGTCTGCGCTACTGAAATAATAAGGCCATAAATCGGATCCTCCCCGCGCTTCGCCTTTGGCTCGCATGCTTGCAAGTCTCTCTCAGACTCAAACCAGGCAACCCAACTCACCATGAACGGAACCGAGAGTGGTGCTGAGAGTGAGAGGGGACAGCTCCTGCCCGCCATTCTCGACCGTCGTGCCCAATCAAACCCTGATCGAGTCTGGGCCAAATTCCCCGGGTCGTCGACCTCGTACGACCAAGGGTTCAGGGCGGCCACGTACGGCCAGATCTGCAATGCCGTCAACCGGGTAGCTTGGATGCTGGCCGAGACTATCGGGCCCAGCGCCGAGTTCGACACGCTGGCCTACCTCGGACCGAGCGACCTTCGCTACCACGTTGTCATCTTGGCCGCCATCAAGACGGGGTACAAGGCCTTTCTCCCATCTCCACGCAACAGCACCGTCGCCCAAAAGGACCTGCTCACTCGCCTCGAATGTCGCGTCCTGGCCACCACAGCGGACCCGCAACCACCCTTTGTGTCGAGCATCCTGCGCGAGTATCCGGTCCAGACCGTTGTGAACATCCCTCCGCTTGATGAGTTGCTGCGCCTGGGAGCGAGCGACCATGTCCGCCCATATCCCTACACCAAGTCCTTTGACGCTGCCCGTCACGACCCCGTCTTCGTGTTGCACACGTCGGGCTCGACGGGTATCCCGAAGCCCATGGTCTACACAAACGAGTTCGTCTGGCGCATATTCAAGGCAAACACGCTGCCTGCCCTGCCGGGGACCACGCGCGTGGATGACCTTTTCCTCCGTGGCGAGTTCTTCTCATTCTTGCCCGCCTTCCACGTAAGCTGGTTACCACAATCTCCCCAAAAAGTTTTGTTGATAATAATAACGAGTTGTGCAGGTTGCCGGCATTGGATGGGGTTTGGTGCTGCCCATGTTTTCCGAGAGCATCCCGGTCCTGCCACTCCCTGGACGGCCACCATCCACCGATGGTTTCCTCGAGGCCCTAAAATATGGCCGATTTGACTGGGCCTTTCTCCTTCCCGTCATCATCGACGACGTGAGCAAAGATGACGAGGCACTCGAGCTCGTCGCTTCCCAACTAAACTATGTGTTTTACACGGGCGGCGCGGTGCCGGGGCCGGCAGGGGAGGCGGTGTCCTCCAAGATACCCATCTTCTCCGGTCTCGGCTCCAGCGAATGCTCTGCTCTGCCTCAGCTGCGCGTCTTGGATCATATCTCCTTCACCGACATATGGAAGTACCTCCACATCCACCCGGCCTCCGGAGCCGAATTTCGCAGCTATGTGGACGACTTGCACGAGATGGTCATAGTGAAGTCGACCGCCTGTCCGGAAGCGCAGCCGGTATTCGCCATGTTCCCGCACCTGGACAAATACGAGACGCGAGACCTCTTCAGTCCCCATCCTAGCATTCCCGGTCTCTGGCGGCACCGCGGCCGACGCGATGACATTGTGGTCTTTTTGAACGGGGAGAAGACGAACCCCATCTCTTTTGAGCAGGACGTCTCGCGACACGCAGCCGTGAAAGCCGCGCTAGTGGCCGGAAGCCAGCGCTTTGAGGCCTGCCTGTTGATAGAGAGCTCCAGCACGGGCATCCTGTCTGATACTGACAAAGCGGCACTCGTCCAAGACATCTGGCCCGTGGTCGAAGACGCGAACCGCCATTGTCCTGCACATGCACGCATCTCCAAGGCCAAAATTCTCATACTCGATCCGGACAGGCCCATGCTGCGCGCCGGCAAGGGGACAATGCAGCGAGAGGGGACACTGCGCCTGTATGCAGCCGAAATCGACGCTCTCTACTCCAAAGCAGAGGGTCAGGGTCAGGGGCAGGGGCAGCCACCGCGGGTTCTGATATCCAGCCTGGAGGATGTCGTCAAGTCCCTACGCGCCCTGGTTGCTGATGTGACCTCCTGGAGCCACTTTGACAACGACACGGATTTCTTCTCAACTGGAATGGACTCGTTGCAAGTATTGGGACTAAGCGGCGCAATTCGGTCCGGCTTGGGGATACCTTCTGTCTCTCCAGCAGTCATCTACAGGAATCCGTCCATTGATCTCTTGGCTAAGGAGGTCTACCATGCTGACTCTGGCACGATGGCGACGGCAGAAGATACTGTGGACAGCCGCACAGCCACCATGGAACAGCTCCTTCGGCATTATGAACAGAAGATCGATCAGATTGCCACCAAAGGTCTGACACCGCCAACAAACGAGAGTACCAGCAGCATGCCAACCTCAACATCCACCTCACAGGTTGTCTTGCTCACCGGCTCAACGGGCACGGTAGGATCCTTCCTGTTGAATCGACTCTTGACCGACAGCAATGTATTTCACATCTACTGCCTCAACCGAGCCCATGATTCCGTCTCTCTGCAAGCCGCTCGCAACCGCCAGAGGGGACTGCCCTGCGACGACTTCCCCCCAGACCGAGTCACCTTTCTGACCGTCAACCTTGCCCGGGACCATTTCGGACTGGACAGCACCACCTATACAACCCTCGTGGACAGCGCAACACAGATCCTGCACGCTGCCTGGCCTGTCGACTTCAACCAGCCCCTGCGATATTTTCAGCCCAGCCTGGACGGCCTCGTTGGACTGCTATCCTTTGCCCACGACGCCAGGCAGCGACCCTCCCTCTTGTTCCTCTCCTCCGTCAGCGCCGTCAGCTCCTACCAAGCGAGCACCATCGAGTCTCGTCTCATACCCGAAGAGCCCATCCCCGACGTGTCCTGCCCTGCCGCCATCGGCTACGGGGAGAGCAAGTTCCTCGCAGAACGGCTGCTCGCCTACGCGGCAACAAAGGAAAGCCCGTCTACCCGCCGCTGCTCGTTGGGAGTGGTACGCATCGGCCAGGTGGCGGGGACAGCGACAGACTCGACAGCAGGGCGAGGGCGAGGCTGCTGCTGCTGGAACCGGACGGAATGGCTGCCCAGCCTGATTCTGAGCTCGCGCCATCTCGGAGCACTGCCCGACTCGCTTGGCCAGGGGGGCAGCATCATGGAGTCTATCGACTGGGTGCCCGTGGACGAGCTGGCTGGCATTCTTGTCGAGCTGTCGTTCCATCTCTCTGAGAAGTCAAAACCAGACCCCACAGCAAGTCTGGATGATCTTCATGTTTTCCACTGCATCAACCCTCACCCTACTCCGTGGGCGGATCTTGTCCCTGTCATTGTCCGGGTCTTGTCGGCGTCACTTGGCAGTCAGAACATGATTGACAAGACGGGGACCGAGGAGCAACAGGAGAATCATGATGCCATTTCGGTAGTCGGGTTCAGAGAGTGGCTGGCTAGATTGGATAGCAGTGCGACCTCCACCGAACAGGACGGCGCCGGCGAACCATCCTCCTTCGCAAAGCAGCTGGAGAAAAATCCAGCACTGAAACTGCTGGACTTTTATCACCAGCTCGTCATCGACAGCCGGCAGGGGGACGCGCCATCGGCAAGGCTTTCGTCGCTGAAGACTGTTAGCCTTAGCAAAGCTCTGGCTGACTTGGGCCCAATCCGGGCGGAGTGGATGGGTCGCTGGGTCAGAGACTGGTTGGTGGAAGGTTGACGCAGAAGAAGTGTGGGAGGTGACGTGAGAGAAGAGAGGTACAATACTCCGTACAATGTACATTTCAACTGAAGGCGTCCACTTGGCCGAGCAGAAGCTTCCTCGTTGCCATGCAACAACGCTAAGAGGACACACAGCGGTTGAATACAAATCATAATTGAAATGGTAGCCACCCACTTTGTTGAACTTGGGGGTGGGAAATTTAAACGAAATCAAATCGCTTGAATGGTGATGAAGCTCGGCGGAACCGTAGAACGAGAGTTTTGCTTTTTGGAGAAGCCCATGCAGCATAATTTACAATATAGTTGCAAAATAAGTCTACATATTATAAATCTAATTGATGGAGGGTCGACTGGTGTAGTGGTTATCACGTCTCGTTCACATATAGTTGAACACTGCTGGAAAATTCCACCGAGAAGGTGCCAGGTTCGATCCCTGGGTCGATCATCATTTTGTTCCAGACCCAGTCTGAGCCTGCTTTTGCTGTCATGATAACTCGATTGAACATCATTGCACTGGGCGTGGTGTCCTGTGGTGTTTGGCCTCCCTCGGCTCTTGATGAGCTTGCTTTTTTGGTCAAGTTATGACAAGCAGGCAGCAGCCGACGAGCCAAGTAGAAGCTTGGACCAACTAGGAAATCCCCAAACATGACGCAGCCTGGAGCTTGAGCCGAGCAACCCCATCCCTCGATTCCGTCTGAACTTCTGAAGCTCCAAACCTCAAAACATGCCGAAGGTACCCTCCTTTCGACGGCCGGCTACCAAAAGACCACACAACTGGCCCTGAGTCGTCCGACGGCCTCGGAGCGGACCGTCCTACCAAAACCGACGAAGTTCCGATCCAAACACAGCCGCGTCCCGGTTCATTCGATGCGATGGCAACCAAGGCCAAGTCCCGCTGGGCCGACGACGAAGCCGACGCAGCGCTGGAGGCCCAACGGAAAAAGGAAAAAGCGGAGAAGAAGCGGCTCAAAGCCGAGAAGGCGCGCAAGCTCGAGGCTGAGAAGCAAGCTCGGGATGCCGCGCCGCGAGAGGCAGAGAGCGCAGACGGTCGACCCCCCGCGAAGCGGCGGAGGATATCACCCGAGCGCGAGCCAGCACAACCCGCCACGGGATCCGACGCGCCCAGCAGTGGCCCTAAACTGCTGCGCTTCGAGAGCGGCGCTTTCGGCAGGTGTCGCAGCGTCGAGAACTACGACAAGCTTAACGACATCGAGGAGGGCGCATACGGCTGGGTGTCGCGAGCCAAGGAGATCGCGACCGGGAAAGTAGTTGCGCTCAAGAGGCTCAAGATTGACCCCAAAGATCGCGGGGGGTTGCCAATCACTGGTCTGCGCGAGATACAGATTCTCAAGGACTGCGAGCACCGGAATGTGGTCATGCTCCAGGAGGTGGTCGTTGGCGACGACACGAGCAGGATTGAGAAGTAGGTTCTCGGAACCCCCACGCAAGATCTCAAGAGGGTGCTAACAAACTGACAACACTTTTGCCCCAGCATCTTCCTCGTCCTCGAGTTCCTCGAGCACGACCTCAAGTCCATCCTTGAAGACATGCCCGAGCCCTTTCTTGCGTCCGAGGTCAAGACGCTGCTCGGCCAGCTCGCCTCGGGCGTGGCCTACCTGCACGACAACTGGATCCTCCACCGCGACCTTAAGACGTCCAACCTCCTCCTCAACAACCGCGGCCAGCTCAAGATCGCCGACTTCGGCATGGCCCGCTACGTCGGCGAACCCCCGCCGCCCAACCTCACCCAGCTCGTCGTCACGCTCTGGTACCGCGCGCCCGAGCTCATCCTGGGAGCGAGGCGCTACGGCCCCGCCGTCGACATGTGGAGCGTCGGCTGCATCTTCGGCGAGCTGCTGACGCGCGAGCCGCTGCTCCAGGGCCGCAACGAGGTCGACGAGCTGACAAAGATCTTTGAGCTGTGCGGCGTCCCGACCGACGAGACGTGGCCGTCGTTTCGGCGCCTGCCCAACGCGCGCGGCCTGCGCCTCCCGTCATCGGCGGCGGGCAACAACAAGGCCGCCACGGGGTCCGCGATCCGCGCCAGGTTCCCCCTGCTCACCTCGGCCGGCGCGGCCCTGCTCGGCGGCCTGCTGGCGCTGGACCCGGAGAGGAGGCCGACGGCCAGGGAGATGCTCGCGCACGAGTACTTCCGGCAGGACCCCAAGCCGAAGCAAGAAGCCATGTTCCCCACCTTCCCGAGCAAGGCCGGCCAGGAGAGGAGGCGGCGGCGGGAGACGCCGAACGCGCCCGCGCGGGGCCAGCAGGCGGCGGATTTCGGCGCCGTCGATTTCACGGGGATATTTTCCGGGAGGGAGAGGGAGGAAAGGGGGGGTGGGTTCTCGCTGCGGATGGTGTAGTGCTGCTCCCTCTCGCCGTTGTGGCGGACTGGATTGATGCCGAGACTGGACCAACAACTCGGACCGAGGCAAGCAAGGCTACTTACTCAATACCACTGCCCGGGTCAGAAGAACGCTCCATGAAGCTACCTGATATATATGCAGTGTATGATAACCAAAAACAAACAAAACCAGTACAATGCCAGGCAATGCCCGTTACCCTCACCGTCTTCAGACTTTTTTGCCAGGCGAGATTGATCCAAAATGAAATGTTAGCAACACTTGATCCGCTCTTTAGCACCCCGACATTACCTAGTGCCGAAACAGACCAGAAAAACAAAATGCTGATGAACCTTCAGCTGCCATGTCTCAGTCACCCCAAACCAAATTACAAGACGTAACTCCGCTGCCGCCGCTCCCGCCCCTCTCCTCCGCCTTCCCCACTCCTCCCCCGTCTCGTGCAAAACAGACTCGGCTCAAATCATTAGTTTAGACAAACGCTCCCACCCCCGCAACAAACCAAGTGAAGCTGAGCACGGTGACGGCACTCATGACGACAGCGACGCCCACGGCCTTCTGGTCCAGCCCGGACGGGGCGGCGGCGCTGCACGAGGCGCACTGCCAGCCCTCGTCCGAGTTGGTGTAGGGCTGGCGCTCGTACATGCCAAAGTAGAAGCCCGAGTAGGGGGCGAGGTAGCCCGGCTCCGGGGTGGCGCTGATGCCGCCGTCGGCGTCGGCGATGACGAGCGTGTACTGCTCCGTCAGGAGCGGGTCGGCGATGTGGCTGCTCGCAAAGGCGTCCGTGTCCCACGTGTAGGACCCGGGCTGGGCGAACGTCATGTTCTGCGTCAGCGTCCACGGCTGCGGCACCTTGCTGCACCGCACGTAGATGTCGATGGCCGTCGGGTCCGCCTGCAGGTTGGTGTAGTTCCACCCCCACGTCACGAAGTCGCCGATCTTGTAGAGCTGCGTGCCCGCCGTGATGGCCGGCGTGATCATGACCACGCCGCCCGCCGGGTCCTGCGCGTTGAACGTCGTCTTCTTGGCCGCGCTCGTCCGCGTGCTGTTGCCCGTCTGCCGGACCGTGCCCGTCGCGGACCCCGTTTGGGTGATGCCGCCCGTGTTGAAGTTGGTCGTGATGGGCTCGAACGGGTTTCGGGACTGCGACGCCGTTTGTGTCTCCTGGTTTTCCTCGTCGCCGTTCGCCGAGTTGGTTGGTGCCGCTGTTTGAGTGGCAGCAGGAGGATCTGGTGGTATGTCAGAATGAGGTGTCTATCGCAGGGTTTATGCGTCATACCTGATGTAGCATCTTCTTGCCGGACGACGAGTGTGTCAAGTTCTGGGAGCCATCTTGGCCATGACAATGCCGAGGCTACTGGGGACAAGGAGAGTAGGGCGACGGCCAGGTGGCCTGCGGAGAGATGCGCCTTCATGACTGGCGGCGTGCTGGAGAGTTTGCCGGGACGACCAAGACCACGGACGGAGCCCAGTTTGTGGCCCTCCTCCTACGTCACGAAACACGGACCAAGTAGACTCTTGTTCGACTCCCGGATATTCCGATCTGTGGTAAATTACGGTGGTGGCCCGGGACGTGGCTCGGTGTTTTGCTGGCGGCAACCCCTATTATTGGCCGGCCAAAAAGCAAGCCCGCGCGAAATGGCGATGGAGAAGGCAAGACGTTTGACAAAACGGGACGATCGGTAGTCTCGGTCGATAGAGCGTAGGGGTCGCGGACGAGGGAAGCAGACGAAGCGAGCGTACTGGTGTGAAAGCGAGCGTGGTTGCAAAAGAAACAGGTTGGAGTGCCAGGGACCCGGTGTGGACTCTCCTTTGGAAGCAGGACGATTGATCGGGAGACGGTTGGAATGCTGATGCCCAGGCCCAGATTTCTTCTCAGCGATCCATGCGAGTCTCAGGGCCAACTGATGGATTCGCTGGGTTCGCTCGGAGTGTCCCAGCCAATGGGCAGGCGCGACTGGCCCGGGCTGGGGCTGGCCGGGGGGCGCAGGTTGCCGCATTGAAATGCTTGGCCATCTCCAAGCCAACACGGCATTCGTATTGTCTGCACTTTAGGAAGAGTGGCAGCCATGACAGCATCCTTTTATTTTTAACCGGTTCTCGGACCCGTGGACACGAGTTTCTTACACTCTTCAACCTGAATTCGCAATGCGTAACTTCAAAAGCTAGATTTCCCGTCCATATCTACTGATTTATCCTCCCGTCTCTCCCCGTCATACAGAGCATGTGGGCCTTTGCCTAGGTAGTTACGGCGTTGGTGAACGACCACAACACTGCTCCTCGCTGCTACACGACGGCTGCCGAGCTTCCAACGGATTCGAATTCTGTGGAGACCACAGAAATCGTGAAACTTCCGCCGCACCTCCGTCATCCGGGTTCGCGCTCCGAGATGCTGTGTCTTTCTTGCTGCCTGGGCGCAGCAGTGAGAGGCTCAGGGCATGTGCCGCCGACACCATGCCAAAGGCCGCTGTGTGGTTGCGGCATGCCAAGCGATGCTCCGGCTTGCATTCCAGTCGCGCAGGATGGGATTGAGCTGGGCTGTTTACAGCGATGAATCGACGTGTGAAGTGTAAACACTTGGCTGACTGATTGGGTGCAGAGAGACAGACCAGATCTGCTATATCAACAGTGCTTCCCTTGAACCATCTCGATATTGGCTGGAGTTGGTGTGCGCTATGGAGAAGTACATCGGACGGGGATATCTCATCACCATCCGCGACATGTGCGGCGCAGCCCCCCGATTCCAAGTTGGCCATTTGGCCCGGGTGGCACCACATCAGATCAGGGACGGTAGATGAGACGCTGGGGCGGATATCAACATCTGGAAGGTTCGGTACCCGAGGTCGAAGCGCCTGGATGCTGTAGAGGGGAAAGGCGCGGCTAGCCTCACTGAGGTAAGGTAGCTGCGTAGGCCTGGCCTTCCATTGTGAAAAGTGGCTCTGCCAAAGGGTCCTTGAACATCGATTCTAACGTCGATTCTCAGATCTGCTCCAGGTCTCAACATTAGATGTGGTGGTTGTTGGGCTGACAAAACCCGACCCCTCGCAGCCTCAGCTTTGAGTGATGCTTCCATTGTAAGCTACATCAATTGGCTCTTGGCGGCCACTCCGGTGAGCTTTTAGCGCCAAGGAAGCCAAAGTGCGATCCCTATCGCACGTGAAGATAACTAACTAATCCGTACTCTGTAGAGCAATCGCGATTCGCGACCAACGATAGGCCGGCCGGATAGCTTACGCGCCCTGTCCTGCACTTGCTACCCGCGTTGCTGCGGTCCTCCTGCAGTGCGCAATCTGGAAGCGGTATCGCTGGGACGGGAAGGCTGCCAGTTTTTGGGCAAGGCCTCTCGCCAACAGGAGATCCTCCTCCAACTCTTCCTCATGTTTGTCTTTTTTCCAGACATTCTCTTCTTTGTCCCCAAATTGCGGGCAACATGTCGTCCAACGGCGGCGCGGCCACCATCGGCCGCGATTATTTCGATACCCTCGTGCAAAGGTACGTACGTCTTTCTCCGTTGGTCCTGCATCCGTCTGCCTTGTCATTCTGCTCCTAACGAGAGACCTGGACACTACAGGGCGCAATATGTAGGTTCCGAAGCCCACTCACATCGAATCCGAGTATCCTGACCATGGCAAGAATACCGAACCAACAAAGTCCAATGGACATCTCTCTTCTGTGGTCATATCGCGGGCTGAGTATGACAATGTCATGTTGATGGCCAAAAGATATGGTATGCCGATGCCAATGCCAATGCACTGGCCATCGCCGCTGTGGCTGACTGGTCTTAGGAAACCTCAGGAGAAACCTGCTTCGCGGCGGCGTCGGGGAGGAGACGATCGATGTATGGCCAGGGCCGCTTTTCATGCTTGGAGCCAGCAGTTAACGGATCATAACAGCTCCTCAGCCAGGATGATGCGACCATTCAGACGGGGCACACGGCGGCCTCATCCCAGATGGCAGACGTGAATCAAGAAGGGGGCGCCCGGCTGGACTCCACACCGCAAGCCCCGCCTGGCGCCTACGATCAGCAGCGGGACACGTCGCACAACAGCCACTACGGTCGGCACCACGAGCGCTCCACATGGGCGGACGGCGAGGCGGACGAGGACGAAGTCGACGAGAACGCCGCGAGCGAGGTAGACTCTCACCTCGAGACCCCCCCTGGCGCCAAAGCACACCATGTCAGGCACGAGGGCCAGCGCCCGCAGTTTGAGCGGCAGTGTGCTCGCACTCTCCAACTCTCGAACCTGGCGGATGGCACGACGCATGCGGATATCACCAACGCCGTCCGGGGCGGGATGCTCCTGGATGTTTTCCTGCGGACCAACGATCGCACGGCTACCGTGTCTTTCCTCAACTCGGCGGACGCCAAGAGGTTTTACGACCATGTGCGCCGGCACGATCTGTACATCAGGAACAAGAGGGTGGGCAGGCCTAGCCCCGTGATGCTGTGGCTGTTGTTGATTGTTGATTTGGCGAGCAGGTCGAGGTCAAGTGGAACGATCGCCAGTTCGTCCTGGCGGGGCACCTCGCCAACAAGATCGGTATGGGCGCCAGCCGCAACCTAGTGATTCAGGGCTACGACGGCAGACATACCGAGGACGTGATCCGAGAAGACCTGGACCACATCCACAACCTCGTCGTGGTCAAGGTCGATTTCATCGGCGGCAATTGCTACATCGGCCTGAACTCGGTCCACAACGCCGTGTATGCGCGCCAGTGCATGCTGAGTCGGCTGTGAGTAGCTACGGTCCCGCTTTCCCGCTGTCCGGCTGCCCTTGGAAAGCTGACAGAATACGCAGGAGGTACAAGGGCAAAAAGATCAACTACGAGGTCGACGAATGCGCTCAGCCTTATCCACAGCCAGCGCTTAAGCCGCGGAAGGAGGTGACGCCGCCCAAGAAATCGCTTACGGCGGCACCCAACCGCTTCCATCTCTTGAATCTCGACGATGGCGACGAGGATGAGATTGCAGCCACTTTCCAGGCCAAAAACTCGGTAGGCATCACCGCCTAGCAGCCGGCGTCCACTACCTTTCTGGGCTTTGCTTCCCGTGACAGTAGTGCGGGCGGTAGTAAACTGTGTGCTGTTGGACGGTATTGATGGCTAGAGGATGGATGCTCTGGATGCCGAGCCTTTGGGCTTTGCGAGATGGATCGCTGGACGAAGCAGGGGGGAGGTTTATTCCCTTGCACCCGCGGCAAACGTTAAGGATACCCCATGGTTAGTCCCCTTCCCAAATGTAAGTTTTATGGCAATTTGCCCATAGGCGGGAGTCAAGTAGCCTTGTGAAGGCCCTTGAGAGGTCTCTTTGGGCAAATATAAGCGACGCTGCCATTTGGTGCCTATGAAGTCGTGTCGTTTTGGCGACTTCGGATTCTGATGTTTCATATATACCGATATCTGGTCGGGACCGTTACAGTTGAGGGCCCGAGAAACGTTCCTCTCGCTGTGTTGATAACCGAGTAGAGTAGACTTGAGGCCTAATGGAAACGTTGACTTTGAATAGGTAGGTAGGTGAAAAACAACGCCTCCTGGGTGTCGTTAGAACGTCGCGGTGGATGTATGACGTTGATGTTTGTGACGATGGTGATGGTTGGCATGCTGCAAGAAACATAAGGTAACAACCAACGTTGCGGAATTATCTGTCACCACAAGAAGTGCTTTTATCTAGTGGTTTGGTCCCTATAGGTACCAGTAACTGTTAGCGTACATCAGAACATATTCCGCACGCCTCATTCCTCGTCACCCTCCTCCTCCTCATTATCACACTCCTCCTCCTCATTATCACCCTCCTCCTCCTCTTCATCACCCTCCCCCTCCCCCTCCCCCTCTTCATCGTCGTCCAGCGTCATATCAATCTGCACGCTCCCGTCACTATCACTCTCATCCCCGCTCTCGTCACCCCCCTTCTCTCGAACTGGTTGAGCCGCCTTGGGCATGATAGCCACTTGCACCGTCGCCGCGGCTTCCTTGCCGGTATCGACCCGCTTCGGCGGCTTGCCCGCGCCGGACTCAAACAGCTCGCTCTTGCGCTTGAGCGGGGACGCCGGCCGCCCCAGCTCGTGAGAGTTGGCGGCGGCGGCGGTGTTTACCATGGCAGCAAAGGGGTTGGAGCTGCTCTCCGGCGCCGTCGACGTCAGTTTCGAGGAGTAGTCATCATCATCAAGATCCATCTTCTCCCCACCCCAACCACCACCACCACTCCGACCTGCCTTCCTCCCCTTTCCACCCTCCGCCTCCTCCTCCTCCTCCACCCCCTGCCGCCGCCCATCCTCATCCCCCATCTCTTCCTCACCACCACCACTTTTCCTACCCTCCTCACCCTCCTCCACCTCACCGATCCCACCACCCAACACCCCCCACCTCTCCTCCACCCCCCCAATATCCCTCCCCACCCCAACAGCCCCCCAACGAACAAGATTACTCCGCAGCACCTCAACGCCTTGGTCCCTCGGAAACCGCCTCACGACAAAGGGCAGGATGCTGGGGTAGTAGCGCCCGCGCGAGTCCCGGTACGGGTGCAGGCAGCTGGCGAGCATGGTGTCGCGGGCGTGGGAGAGGACGGCGGTGCGATCCAGCAGGGCGCGGAGGTCGGGCGCTAGGTGGGGCTGGGGCAGGTGGGAGAGGAGGAGCGGGAGGAGGGACGTCGCTGCTTTGGTGTGGCTGGTGGTGGTGGGTTGGGCGGGGTTGGTGGTGGTGGTGAGGTAGGCGTCTGCGTTCGTGGAGGCGGTGGTGTTGGGGTTGGGTTTGGTGGTGGTGGTTGAGGATTGGGGTTGTTGTTGTTGCTGCGCAGCGGGGAGGGGGGGTTCGAGGTGGCCTGTTGAGAGCAGGATGTCGCGGCAGGCGGACTGGATGAGGGGGGTGATGGAGTCGACGGTTAGCTTGGGGAGGATTGGGCCGCAGAGGGAGAGGAGCTGGCTCGTGAGGGCGTAGGCGGTCTCGCGCATGGCGGGGAGGTGACGGCTGGCGGTGGAGGCGCGGACCATTTGGTCGAGTATCTCGGTTGCGAGGGGGACGGCGTTTTCGCGCAGGCGGCGGATGGTCGCCTGGTGCAGGCGCAGGACGGCGATGTGGATGTCCGGTAGCACGCTCCATAACTCGGCCTTTTCGTCCCTTCCGATGGCGGGATTCGTCTGAACGGAGTCCTCTGGTCCGGCGGGAGCCGTCACTAGTGTTATTCTCGACGCTAGATCAAGCAGCTCGCCAAGCGGGACTGTGACGGGCGCCTTGGTGGGGTTGTTAAAGTATTCGGCCAGGAACTCCAGTAGGCCAATGAGCCTCTCGGCGCCGGCCTGTACACCGGTCCAGGTGGGAAACTCTTGGGCGGTATCGCCTCCGCCGGATGGGTCTGCCCCGGAGCGTGCTGCTTGGCCTCTGTAGCCGGTAGTCGACTCCCAGGACTCAACGACGGCGCGGAAGATTTGGTCGAGCGTGTCATGGCAGTGCTGAACGGTTGTCCGAAGAGCCTTGGTCCATTCCTCACTGCTGCCGTTCTTGGCTGCCGTGTACGAGAGAAGAACAAACAGGCGGCGACAACTCTCCCTAAGGCTTTGGGGCACAACGAGATGATCCGACCAAGTGGGAGCAACATATGCGCGGAGGGCGGCCTTCATGTCCCCGGCGGACGGGCGAAGAGTGGTTGGGTAGAGGACCACAAGCCTGGACAGGGAGCAGGCAACGGTATCGACGAAGGCTGCGGGAACCTTGAGCGGTTTCCCCGAAGCCGGCGGCTTGACGAGCTGCAAACAGGCCAACACATAGCTCGGGAGGGTTGGGGTGGCCATCTCCCGGATCAGGGTCGGGTAGCCCTGAAGCAGCATGTAGATCTTGGTCAGGGCCACAATGCACAGCTCCTTGGTGGCAAGGGGGTCGGGTTTCTGGGAGAGTATTAGCAGACACACAACCTTGGCACCATCTGCTTGGGCAACATACCTGCAGCATCCCGATCATGTGCCTGAGCCACGGTTCAGCTGCCCGCAGGCACTCCCATCCGCCGACATCGACAACGGCCTTGATCAGACACACGGCGGCGAAGCGGCCTGGACGGTTTTTGCCCGTCAGGAGTGTGTTGATGCGTGTTCGGAACTTGTGGACCAGCATTGACGTCTCGGACGACATGTCTTTCGCCTTGGTGTCCTGAGGCGCCGAGAGAGCCGTGCCGCAGCGCAACACATGACTGGCGAGGAGCGGGCAGAGGCGCGGGAGGTCGTCGACAGGTGTTGCCTCCAGCCGGCGGCAGAGAACCCTGAGATCGGGCGGCGCAGCCATGTCGACGAAAGAAAAAAATAATGACACGAGGAGTTGTTGGACTTGGCGTCTGTGAAAAGCACTGGCAACTAAAATTCATGAACTCGAAGTCAAAATGTGCACCCTTGAGCTGGAAGTTGGGGATTTTGCATGGCCAATCGTCCCTCTGCTGTCTCTACACAAATTTTCTCAGCCTGGTAGTTGGACGGGCGAACATCACACCGAACGAAAACACCGATTGCTTGGTTTGCATGTGAGATCCAAAAGATGGAATTCCTCTTTTTAGAAATTTTGGTGTTGAACTTTGTCCATCCCACCCTTTGTAAGCGACTTCCCGGCAACAGCTAACGGTCCAATCACCGCCCGTTGTTGGCAGCTCCATCTGCCGTTGCGGGGCCCATCTTGGCTTCCAGGGTCGGGCGGCCAGGATCCGGTTCATCTGGAGCCTGGAAGCCAGAAGCTTTCCAGGTTTCATTCTCGTCGTCGACCAGTGGCCTCCTCATCAACCCACTCAACACACACCGCCTCCATGCTCGCAACACCATCGCGGCACAGAACATTGCAAGAAGCCCCGTTTGCTCTCATGTCTTGTGGGATCAAGTCATCGTAGTGCGAATTGGCTTTCCGACGAGGCAACATGGTAATTGCACCTGTGCATTCCATTCCCGTCTTCCACAAGTCGATACCTTAACCTAAGACACCCCTTTGCTGACGGAGTCCGCCAACATGCAGCCCGACGCGGTCAAGGCCGCGCATTACATCCAACAGCTCGACGACGCCCGCTGCGACGAGAACTGGGATGCCGTGCCCGAGCTGATCCGCAAGGTGCGGAAGCACGCCCCTGACCGGGCCTGTATGTCTCGATCCATCCCGCAATATAACTTGCCCCTCTCAGTCCAGCCATCCACTGACTCCATTTGCCCTTCCGCTCCCTCTAGGCCTCGCCCTAACCGCCGAAACCGAACACGCCATCGCCAAAGCGAACCTCCAACCCACTCCGGCCATCGACAGCACCACCCGCCCTGCGACCTCCGCAAGCCCCTCCGGCAACCTCGACGCACACCTCCCGCCCCTGCTCTCCGCAATCGAGACCGAAACCACCCACCCGACCGACAGCTTCCAAGCCCGCGTCTGCGCTGGCTGGCTGCTCTGGGTCCTCCGCGACTACCCATCCGCGCTCGCCCAGCTGCCGCTCAGCAGGCCCCTCGACAGCAGCAGCGAACACGACACCCCCGACAACAACAACAACACCAACAACAACAACAACAACAACAACAACGACAACGACAACAACAACAACAACCCCGACAGCCTACCCGCGGACGCACCCGTAGCGCCCTCGGGATGGACCAAAGTGTGCGCCCTCAAGGCCGCCTATCTGCGCGCCAATTGCCTCGCCCGCGACGGACGGCGCGACGGCGCCCTGGCCGCCTTTGACGCCGCGCTGCCCACGCTGGGGTCCGTGTGGGCTGCCGGCCCGGCGGCGGGGGCCGGGGCCAGGCAGCAGACGCGGTACTGGGCCGAGCTGTTCCTGACCGAGCACTGCATGCTCGCCGCGCAGGCGCTGCGGGACGGGGCCCGGTCGCTGCGCGAGGCCGACTGTCTGGGGTGTTTCCGGACTTGGCTTCGGTACTGGGCCGCTGCTGGTGCTGCTGGTGCTGGAGCTGGAGTGAAGAGTGGAGGCGCCCCGCTGCCGGGCGGGTATGGGTTCCGGGGTAGCGTGCCGCGGCGGCAGGTGTGGGCCGAGTATTACTTTGCGCTGTCTAAGATTTTGCAGGGGGATCTGCCTGTGCCGACGGGGTCGTTTTCGACTGTTGGCAGCCGGGAGACGTCGGCGAGGAGCCAGCTGAGGTCGGAGCTGAAGAGGGTCGAGGGGATTTATCAGGGGCTGCTGTACGGCGAGACCAAGTTCCCCCGGGCGGACGAGGAGCGGGCCGAGGTGGAGGCCTTCGTGGGGCGCATGATGCAGAACTGGGAGATTCTGAACGGGCGCGGGTGGAAGGAGCCGGATCTGGGCGCTGGAGGGAGGGACTCGCTATGTCATGGGACCCTGGACAGCCTGTATGGCGCCGCGGGCAAGACGTACCACTCGACGGCGATCCTGAGGCACATGTTTACCGTCCACCTGGCCGTGGCCGAGTTCGACCTGGCCTTTATGGCCTTTGACTCGTGGTTCGAGCTGGTCAAGAAGGGCAAGGCGAGAGTGCAAAAGACGGGCCACCGCGAGCCGGCGCTGGATAACGATGCGACCGTGCTCGAGACCATCTCGGCCTGCGTCGCGGCCCTCTGTCGATTTGGGAGCAGGGAGGCGGCTGAGAGGGCACACAAGCTGGCCGGGGAGCTCGAGGATATGGTTGACAAGGTAGCGGGCCGCGATGCAGACAGCACCGATCCCTCAGACGAGGTGCCGTCAAGCATATTGGCCGTGGCGTGGCAGTCGATCGGCCTCGCCCAAGCTCAATGGGCGCGTATGACGTACGAGTCAGAAGACCGCTCCGTGATGCAGGAGAAGGCGATTCTGTGTCTCCGGAAGTCACTGTCGCCTGCATTCGGCCGCGCACTCGACGCCAGGGGCGTGTTTGCGTTGGGATTGCTGTACGCCGAGCAGCGCCAGCTGCCGGCGGCGATTGAGCTAGTCAAGACGGCCCTCCTGGCCGACACCCCCGCTGCGCCCAGCCAGGAGCTGCGCCTGGGGCCGTATTGGCGCGAGCGGTCTCTTATTCCGCTCTGGCATGTGCTGGCGCTGATGCTTAGTGCACGGCATGAATACGCTATGGCCGCTCGGGCTTGTGAGGGCGCTATCGAGCAGTTCAAAGACCCACACGTGCTGTTTGGGAACAGGCACCTGAATGCGGGATACCGGAGCGAGCACCTCAACGAGGCGGCAGCGAAATACGAGAAGGCCGGCGACGGCCTCGTGGATGAGATGGACGACTACGAAAAGGAGAGCCTCTTGCAAATCAAGATGACGCAGCTTGCCATTCTCGAGCTGATGGAGGGCCCGGCTGTCGCCGTCAATGCCAGCACAGAGCTGCTTACCCTGTTCCCCCGGCTGTTTGGCGACCCGGAACAGAAAATCGAGCTTCCCAAGCCGGAGCCGCCCAAGACGGGCGCCACGACCCGGAGCTTCAGGGGCAGCGTTTTTGGGAGCAGATCGGAGAAGGCGGCCCGTGCCCGCCAGACTGTCGTGGACAGCAACAACAACGAGAAGCTGACACCGATAGCCTTGCGACCGCAGACTACACACACAACCCAGACCCTCGCGACCTCGGTACTGTCGCCGCAATCCTCCAACGAGGCTGCGGCTGATGTGCACTCGAGCCGGAGATCGACCAAATCGGACGGGCGGAGCCGCAACAGCTTGCGCAAGCGGGACAGGAGCGGCAGCAGGAAGCGGGCGGTCAGCACCGGAAGCCCGCCGGTTCCTTCTCTCGACAAGTTTGCCGCCTTTGACCAACGTAGTCTCCCACATTATTCGACGCCCAGGCAGACGGTTGAGCCGCCGAGGGATGGGGCGAACCATTCTGGAGCGGCAAGTCCGCCGATTGGCGGGCCGTTCACCCCGCTGCTGCCGTTCGTGCAGTTCTCGCCGGATCATAACCGGCGGCGTAGGAAGGCGGTCCTGGTCAAGGTGTGGTTGGGCATCGCGGGCTTCTACCGCCGGGCGGGGCTGCTGGAGAATTCCAACAAGGCGATTGCCGAGGCGCAGAGGGCGGCGCATAGCTTGGAGGCGGATGCTGTCAATGAAGCGTCGGGGGCGCCGCCCGTGCGGGAGGTGGGCTGGGGGATGGAGAAGAGCGTGGAGGAGGTTATTGCCGACGTTTGGGCTGAGGTAAGGCGCTCCCTGATAAGTCTTGGCTCGGGGACAGATGCTGACAAGGCGCAGAAAGGACACCTGTCTGCCGCCCGCGGGCGGCCGTACCAAGCGCGCAGCGACTTTGAGACTGCACTGATGCACTTCCCAGACCACCCTGGGGCCATCGTCGGGCTATCGAACATCCTCCTCGATATCTACGCAGAGAAGCTGCTCCCGCCGCCGACCGTGCCGGGGCTGGACGACGGCATCTTGGCCTCTGCCGCCGACGGGGCCATCACCACTCCCACTCTTGCGCAAACAAACAAGCAAGACAAGTTCCCTCTCCTACCGTCAGTACCGCTCGGCCTGGGACCTACAAACCCAAACCCAAAACCAAACCCTGCCGAGCCCAACGGTTACCCTCCTCCTCCACCGCCACCGGCGACGTCGCCGTCATCCCTCCTCGGCCCCCCGTTACCTCGGCCACACAAGGCCACGTCGCTGCCGCTCAACGACCGGCTGGCGGCGCGCGACCGGGCGTACGCGCTGCTGTCGGGGCTGACCAAGCTGGGCAGCGGGTGGAACTGTGGCGAGGCGTGGTTCGCGCTGGCGCGCGCGTACGAGGAGAGTGGGCAGGTGGACAAGGCGAGGAGCGCGCTGTGGTGGTGTGTCGAGCTCGAGGACGGGCGCGGGGTCAGGGGGTGGGAGGTTGTTGTTGGGGGCGGGGGCGGAGGCGGGGGGTATGTGCTGTAGTGTATTTGGTGGTGGTATGGTAGTAATGATGAGAGTGTTGTGGAGGGGGTTGGACAGTAACTGGGCTGGTGGAAGATCTGCCATTTCGCATTCCAGGGCTGCTGTTGTGGTTCTATGCGTGCTTGTATCTTGATGCTGAGCCGGCCCACCAATAAGGGCTTGAGGGAGAGCTCCCTTTTGCCCCACCTTAGATCTTCGTTCACTTCCTTCCACCGCTGGCCGCTCCCATTCTCATCTCAAGTTCACAATCAATTTGAACGCATAAAACCGAACCCAGGTCGTCCACACCACACCCTAGAAGAAGGACCTAGCAACCAAAAACAACAAACAAGCAAGAAACTCAACCCAACCTCCGACTACCAAAGAAAAAAATAACCGAAAATGCCACCCGCCGCATCCACCGCCCTCCCCGAACTGACCCTCATCGTAGCAGCCACCCAGCAAATGGGCATCGGCCGCAACGGCGGGCTCCCCTGGACCGGTCTCAAGCGGGAGATGGCCTACTTTGCGCGCGTCACCAAACGCCTTCCCCCTCCACCTTCTTCTTCCAGTCTCCCCCCTCCCCCCCCGGCGGTCACCACCACCAATACGAATTCACCAAGTCATCCTCCAACTCAAACACAAACACAAACACAAACCCCACTAGCAGAGGCATCATCAACAACAACAACAACAACAACAACAACAACAACAACAACAACAACAACAACAGGAGAGACCCCCCCGGTACAAAACGCAGTTATCATGGGCCGCAAGACATGGGAAAGCATCCCGCCCAAGTTCAGACCCCTCCCGGGCCGGCTCAACGTCGTTGTCTCGCGCAGTAGCAGCAGTAGTAGCAGCGTCCCACACCATGCCTCCCCGGGCGGGGCAGTAATGGCAGGGAGTCTAGAGGAGGCGCTTCACTATCTGGCGGATGGCAGTAGCAGCAGTAGTAAGCATCGGCGGGTGTTTGTGATTGGCGGCGGGGAGGTGTACCGGGCTGCGCTGCGGAGGAGGGAGGCGAGGCGGGTGCTGCTGACGCGGGTACGGGGCGGGTTTGAGTGTGATACCTTTTTTCCGTTGAGGTTGGGGGGAGGAGGGGTCGGGACTGGGGCTGGGACTGGGACTGGGACTGGAGAGGGGAGGGGGATGAGGATGGAGAAGGAGGAGGGGGGAGGGGAGGGAGAGGAGGGGGATTGGCGGCGGAGTGGGCAGGAGGAGATGGATCGGTGGGTTGGCGAGGAGGTGCCGCGCGGGGTGCAGAGTGAGAATGGGACGGAGTATGAGTTTGAGATGTGGGAGCGGGTGGATTAGGTTTGTTTGTGTATTCGAGCGCTTTGGCGGGTGATGGTGGTTTACAATTGTACGTGTTTATACACAAGTATTGGGTGATTTATATTGTGATTGTTTTGTTATACAATGACACCTCACCCCGTCACGGGCGAATCCCCGCCTGTTCGAATGGCGCCCTCATCGACGCCGCGGGCAGATCCACGTCCCTGAACATGTCGCTCAGCGACGGGAACGCCTCGGCGGCGTGCAGCTCCACCGCATCGTCTGCCATCTCCCCCAGCTTGCTCAGCCCGGCGCGCATCGCCGCCACGACGGCGGCCAGCGCCCTCAGGTCCACGTCCTCGCGCGCCTTGAACAGGTTCCGCCACACGGCCGAGGCGAGCATGGCGTCCCCCTTGACGATGCCCTCGTCGTAGGCCAGGATCAGGCCGCGCCACTGGACGAACAGGTCCTTGAGGTAGCGCTGGCGGATCATGCGCGACGTCAGGTCGTGCACGTCCTCCATCTTGACCTCGGCCTGGACGAAGAAGTGGTCGACGAGCTGGGCCTGCCAGGCCTGCTGAGCGGCCGGGTCGAGGCAGCGGAAGCGGACGACGAGCAGGTACATGTGCAGCATGGTGACGTGGGCCCAGGTGCTGAAGGTCGGGAGTAAGTCGAGGTCTGCGAAGGGGTGGGTGGGTGTTGGGTCAGTTGATGTCGAGTTGACAAAATGGAAGAGAAAGGAGGGAAAAGAATATGTACCACTATGCCACCGCCCACCCTTGCTGACGCCAATCTCCTCGCCGTCAGCCGTCGTCTGCAGCTTGCCAGCCTTGCGGTCGGCTGGGTCGATGGCGTAGTCGGCCTGGGCGGCGCAGGCCTTGTACAGCTTCTCGGTCGCGTTGAAGATGTAGTAGCTGCTCTGCCCCGAGGCGAGGCTCTGGGCAACGCGGCCGATTAATAACTGCTTGAGGTCTGTTTTTTGCCGGGACTGCGTCGTGTGGAGAGCTCGCCGACTGGTTCGGCTAGGGGTGTTATTGGGTCTTGCCGCATATCGCAGGGCGGATGGAAGACTCGATGTTGTTGTCGTCGTCGTCGTTGTCGCGGCGGCGCATAGAAATGGCGTTTTTATGGACCTGCATTCTGGGTAAATCTGACCGAAAGGCACGACTATCCTTTTGGGCAGCCGGCCGAGGCCCGCGCTGCAAGTCCGACAAGCCATTGGGGTGCTGTGGGTGCGCTTCAACAATGATGATGGAGAGGGACAGTTCTTAGCGGGTCGCTTGTTCGGTTTCTGGTCCGACACCATCTCGGCCGAGTTCGATAAGGGTTAGGGTTATATTCATTGTGACCCCATTTATCGTACAACCAACATCATATGATACACTATACTACACTTATGCAACCTCTTTCGTTTAGAAGCACGACGGTTACTCCAGCCTGGAAAACACGAGCGAGGCATTGGTGCCGCCAAAGCCAAAGCTATTGGACATGGCCACCTTGACCTTCTTCTGCTGCGCGTGTAGCGGCACAAAGTTGAACTGCGCGCCGACATTGGGCTTGTGCAGATTTAGCGTTGGAGGGACAACATTCTTGAAGGTAGGGCGTCAGTACAGCCCGCGTGTGCCTGGGGAAGGGACCCTCTCACCTCGGTAATGGCAAGAATGGAGAAGACGGCCTCGATGGCGCCGGCTGCCCCTAGGAGATGCCCGATGGCGCCCTTGGTGCTGCTCACTGTGACCTTGCCTTCGTCCTCGACCCCGTCCTCGCCCATCATCAGCGCACAGATGGCTGCCGTCTCGGCAACATCTCCAACCAGCGTCCCGGTGGCATGGGCGTTGATGTAGTCGATCTGTCCAGGTTTGACTCCGGCATTCTTCAGCGCCTTCCTCATGGCCGAGAGCGCCCCGGACCCGTCCTCCCGCGGCGCCGTCATGTGGTGCGCATCGCCGCTGCAGCCATACCCCCTGAGCTCAGCCAGGATGTTCGCGCCCCTCCGCTTGGCGTGCTCCAGCTCCTCGAGCACGGCAACGGCGGCGCCTTCGGCAACGACGAACCCGGCACGATCGGTATCGAACGGCCGGCAGCTGGCGGGCGGATCGTGATTGAAGGCCGTGGACAGCGACCTCGAACGGCCAAAGCCGGCAAAGGTAAGCGGGTGGATGCACGACTCGGCGCCACCGGCCACCATGACATCGGCGTCGCCGTAGGCGATAAAGCGGGCAGCATCGCCAATGGAATGGGCGCCCGTGGTGCAGGCAGTGGTGGCGGCATGGTTCGGCCCCCTCAGGCCATAGCGCATGGAGATGTGGCCGGCGGCGAGGTTGATCAAGATCTTGGGCACGAAAAGCGGCGAGACCTTTTTATAACCCTATTGTTCCCAGGCCAACCAGCCACCCACAAACGTCTCAGCAAAACAGAGATCACAGTGCCCCGAGACCAACCAACTCCAAGAAAAGAGAGAGTGAGAGAAGGAGAGAGAGGGCTGGCGTACCCCTCGGTCAAAGGCCACACTGGTGGCATAAAATTCGTCCAGGTTCCCGATGCCGCTGCCCAGGCACACGCCCGTCATGTCCTGCTCCGCGTGGCTCGTGGGCCGCCAGCCGGCATCGCGCAGCGCCATCTCGGCGGCGGCGACGGCGTACTGGGCAAAGGTCGACATGCGCCGCTGGTCCGAGGCGTCGAGCCAGTCCGAGGGGCGCCAGATCCCGTCGTTATCATGATCGCCTCTTCGGTTGGAGGAAGAGGAAGACAGTGACAGTGAAGGGGATGATGACGATGCTGGCTGCTCGTCGGCCATGGGCACGACGCCGGCCACGGTACTGGTGAGGTCGCGCCACTGGGCCTGCTGAAGGGCGTCGCGGCCGCGGTCGGCGACGCTGACGAGCCCAGACTCGGAAGCCAGCAGTCGCTGCCACGTGCGGCGCACTCCCACGCCGAGCGGGGTGATGGCGCCGACGCCCGTCACGACAACGCGTCGCATGTTAGGCCATTCCAGGATTCGGTTGTGACTATTCGGTACTATAGACGTGACCTGGTAGGCTAAGGTGGAAGTGAGGCGTGATGGAGGATGCGATGAATGAGGAAGCTGCAAGTTGTTGGTAGAAATGCTAAATTAAGAAAGGTAGTACATAAAATACCATGGAGCTAGCCCGGTTCAGCCTGGCGCAGATCTACAATGCACTCAAACTCTCGCGAAACGCACAGCTTCGTGGCCAGTTGTGGAGACATGCTTTGTCCGGAGCCACTTGGCCGGAAAGCGACCTGAATAAGACAGGCAAAGGCAAACATTTGGTCGTGATGTTTACAGGACAACAACTCAACCCGCCGATTCTTTCCTCCTCGTTTCCGTCCAATTGATGCGGTGCGGCCCGAACCTGTGGCCAACTCGGATGGTTACCGCGGTATCTCCCCGACCTTCCGGAAACACTATATGATCAGAATCCACTCTCCTCAGTCCATTCACAGCTTCACACGGCCTGGCTACCTTGATGAATGGGAGCCTCACACACAATATCTTGACCTCTTAGAGATGTCTCGGATGACTTGATGGGGAAACACGGCTCCTCGAAACAAAGCATCTTCATAAGCGTCATCCTCACTCAATACTGACTCGACGACACTCGAGGATCTGATGGTTGAGTCGATCCAAGTTTGTCATTGACAATCGAGAGACTCGCACCACCACATGTTGGTACCCGGCTAGTCTTGTCCATAATTTCACCCTCTTCCTCCCCTCGAGGGACCGCACCCATGGCCAACCCGTCGAATTCCACACCCTCGGCCCTGCCGCTCCAACCTCTCCCACCGCCGACCAACCCCGACGACTCCAAGCCAGCATCCACCCCGGAAACACCCAGGCCAGGCCCCTCCCGCTCCAGTCCTCCGCCACCATCACCGACGCAGAGTTCCCAGAGTCCCCTCACCCACCTCAAAGCCCGCCTCTCCTTGCTCCGGCCCGGCCGTGACGACGACGATCACCCCCACTCCGACTCCGACTCAGACTCAGATAACGAGCTTCTCATCGACCCCAACCTCCCAGTAGACCATTCCCAACGCCACCAGGCCCTCCCGCGGCACTCCCTCTCGACCGCCGATCACCCTCACCACCACCACCACCACGATGAAGAAGGAGCCAAGTCGTCGCTCGACTCGGACCACGTCCCCCTGGTCGCAGCGGGCGCAGGCCAGGGCGAAGAAGATGACGAAGACGAAGACGGCCTCCAGACCGAGGTAGAGGATTCGCCGTACCCCGAAGTCCGCGCCGCCGTCCGCCCGTACGACGACCCCTCCCTGCCCTGCAACACGCTGCGCGCCTGGACCATCGGCCTGTCGCTCATCTTTTTGGGCGCGAGCATGAACACGCTGTTTTCGCTGCGCTCGCCCAACATCAGCTTGGGCGCGCTGATTGCCCAGGTGATTGCTTGGTATGTTGATAGACTCACCTTCAATATCTCCCTTTCTTGAAAAATTGCTGTATGAGAAAAGGGGGCATTGCCCTACCCTGGGCCCCGACTGACTGAATGACTGACTTCTTCCCCCACCTCACCAGGCCTTTAGGTAGGGGCTGGGCGCGCTTTGTGCCCGACAAGGAGCTGCCGTTGCCGTTGCCGTGGCCGGGCGGCAAGCGGAGGAGCCTGCGGCTGAACCCGGGCCCCTTCAACATCAAGGAGCACGCCATTATCGTCGTCATGGCGAGCGTCTCCTTCTCGGTGGCCTACGCTACCGACATCATACTGGCCCAAAAGGTGTTTTACAAACAGGACTTTGGCCTTGTCTGGCAGTTGTTTCTGGTCATCTCGACCCAGAGTCTGGGCTATGGCATTGCCGGCATGATGAGGCGCTTTCTGGGTCAGTTTGTCGTCTCGGTTGTGTTTGTTCTTGCTGTTGATACTGCTGCTGTGATGATGGGTGGGTAACTGATTTTGTTCGCCTGGCAGTGTATCCCGCCTCGATGATCTGGCCTGGCAACCTGGTGTCGGTGACGCTCATGAACGCCATGTATGAGAGCAGCGAGGACAGGGACCCGACAGTGTTGGGCGGGTCCATGCCCCGGTACAGGTGGTTTGCCCTCATCACCGCTGGCGCTTTCTTCTACTACTTCATCCCTGGCTTTCTCGCCCAGTTTCTGAGTTCCTTTGCCTTCATGACGTGGCTGGCGCCCGACAGCCCCGTCATCAACCAGCTGTTTGGGTACACCACCGGGCTCTCACTGCTGCCCATCACCTTTGACTGGACCCAGATCTCGGGCTTTGTGGGCTCGCCTCTGATTCCGCCATGGTAAGCGACAGGACTGGGCCTCTATCCGGATTGGGAGAGAGGTGATGGCTGATACGTACCAGGCACGCCATAGCCAACACCATGATCGGCGTTGTCTTGTTCTTTGTGTTCCTTGCCTCTGTCCTCCACTACAGCGGAACCTGGTACTCCCTGTACCTGCCCATGAGCGACTCCAACACGTATGACAATACGGGAAAGCAGTACGACGTATCCCGCATCCTGTCGGCCGACTACACCCTCGACGTGGACGCCTACAACAACTACTCGCCGCTCTTTCTGAGGTAGGTCTTGATGTATCTGTCTGTTAGAAGCCAGGCTGCTGACAGAACCAGCACCACCTTTGCCATCTCCTACGGCCTCTCTTTCGCCGCCATCTCCTCCCTGGTCGTCTACACCTACCTGCACCACGGCAAGACCATCTGGCGGCAGTACAAGAGCAGCACCACTGAGAAGCCGGATATCCACATGAAGCTCATGAGGCGGTACAAGGAGGCCCCGACCTGGTGGTACATGTCCCTCTTTGCCGTGGTATGTAACAGCCCCAGCCCTCTGACTCCGCCGCTCTTCTCACGCAAAATGGTAGATGCTCGTCCTCGGCTTCGTGACGGTCCTGGCCTGGCCCACCAACCTGACCTGGTGGGCCTTCCTCCTGGCCGTCTTCATCTCGTTTGCCTTTTCGTTACCAATCGGCATCATCCAGGCCGTTACGAACAACCAGATCGGCCTCAACGTGCTCACTGAGTTTGTCTATGGGTACATCCAGCCGGGCCGCCCGCTGGCCCTCATGATGTAAGACCAACCAATTCCTGCGCTCTCCCGATTACGCGCTGGGTAACTGACTAGCAATCCGTCAGCTTCAAAACCTTTGGTTACATCACCATGTCCCAGGCCCTGACCTTCGTCTCGGACCTGAAGTTTGGCCACTACATGAAGATCCCCCCACGTACGTCAACGTTGTGCTCCTTTTGTGCCACACCAGATGTCTCGGGAGTGTTTTCTGGCAGTCAAGCAGCACTTCTGCTCCCGCAATGCTCCCGAGTCGCGCTTAGGGGGACAATGTAAGACTGATGCTGTCAGGCAGGAACCATGTTCATGGCGCAGGTGGTAGCGACAACCTTTTCCTGCTTCGTGCAAGTCGTCGTCCTCAACTACGCGCTCCGAACCATCCCCGGCGTGTGCGAGCCGACCCAGCCAGACCACTTTACCTGCCCCGGCGGGCGCGTCTTCTTCTCCGGTAGTTTCACTTCCCTTCCCCTCCCCTACAAACCACCCACCCCCCTTCCTGTTTTACAGTGAAGTATCGCAACCAGCTCTAACAACCTCCCCACCCAACCAGCCTCGGTAATATGGGGCCTAATTGGCCCCGCCCGCATCTTCTCCCCGGGCCAGATCTACTCGTCCCTCTTCCTCTTCTTCCTCCTCGGCGCCGCCGTGCCCCTCGCCATCTACCTGCTCGCCCGCCGCCGGCCCAAGTCCTTCCTCCGCTACCTCATGGCCCCCGTCATCTTTGGCGGCGCCGGCGCCATCCCGCCCGCCACGCCCCTCAACTACCTCTCCTGGGGCATCGTCGGCTGGCTCTTCCAGTACCTGGTTAAGAAGCGCTGCTTCGCCTGGTGGCGCCGCTTAAACTTTTTGACGAGCTCCGGCCTGGACCTGGGCCTGGCGCTGAGCACGCTCGTCATCTTCTTTGCGTTTACCATGCGCGAGGTCGAGCCGCCGAGGTGGTGGGGGAATGAGGTTGGGAAGGGGACGCTGGATTTCAAGGGGCGGGCTGTGCAGGTTGTGTTGGGGCCTGGGGAGACGTTTGGGCCGGCGGAGTGGAGTATTTGAGAGGGGTTGGGTTTGGTTTTGGGTATATATGACAGGCGATGGTGAGTTACCCGGTTTGGCAGGATGGTGCAGAGTGGTATGGAGATTTGGATGGTTTGGATAAAGGTGGTATGTCTGATCATGCGGTGGCGATGCCTACCTGCTACTACCATTTGCAATGTTGTTGTTACATAAGAAATCCTCTTGAGGGGGGCTCACGTCGTCCTCACTCCATTCATAACCCACCTCACACAACCTTCCATGTTGGAGACCGGGGATGATTGACCATAAGAGACGCCCAGTGTTCTTTTTCTGACTTTTGACTGATACCTTACCAACCTGGTAATCCCTCCCGATGTGGCGTCCCTCCATGCGAACGTTGTGCGACCATGCGTAACAAGGATGGACCCCCATCAAGCATGCGATGCATCGGCAATGTATGCATGTGTATATGTAAGGCTGGCGGGTAGAGGCCGTAGAGGCGTTGGAGGCGTTACGTACACCACTCGTCACCTGGCTTCGTGTGTACAACCCTCAGCTCCTCACTTCCGAGACAGACATGATCCTACACAGTAAGGTAGTAGCCATACAAACAACCTCTCACACTCCCAGAGAGAGACACACAACATACACACATACACACACCACACACGCACACAGACAGCGAGAGGCCGCACCACAAACCCCGACGACGGAACTTGCTTCATGGGATGCCCAGATAACAGCGAAACCCGACATACACATACACATATGTACACAGCACAACCACCGCGAAAACATTGTCAACATTCGCGTCATTGGTCACTCGCTCCCCAAAAGAACAAATCATCCAAAGGCTCGCTTCCATTCAAGGGAGGCGTAGGTGATGCAGCAGGGATGACATGCCCATGGAACAAAAGGAACTCCTCTTCCCCTTTCGCTGACCGCCGTATGCCGAACCCCCTTCCCCCATTCAAACCTCCAGTTCCCCCATACGTGAAGTACGCAGTCCTTTGTACATGTCCTTCAACAAACGAGCGACACGTCAGGCATGGGCGGTCGGCGAACTCATCATCCAGACAAACTGTGCTGTACTTCGTAGTACAAACGTCTCTGTTGTTTGAGAGTGCTACTCCCTATCCTGCGATACACAACTCCCTCCCCCCAAAACACAAGCAAACATCAGTAATTAGTTGCCAGTCACCCACCACACAACCCAAAATCCGCCTTCCGAAATGGTGTAACTGACTCCCTCCGCCCTTCCACACTGACGCCCCCCCGATTTTTGCCCGGCACTCAAAGCCCCAAGTTCCCTTTTCGCCGGTGTGCACATGTACTAGTACAAGTAAAAGTACTTGTAAAGCGGCCGCGTGGTAAGAAAGGATGTTCATGGGCGGTCCAAACCATCACCCCAACCCCCCCAACGGCGTTCCGTTCCATTCCCGCCTGTATTTCTTCCCCCCCAATTGCCGAGCCCCAACCACCACATCGAGACTCTTTGTTGCTGTTCTCTGACCGCCAGATCGATCTGCCCTCCTCGCCGGGGGTTCCAGGGCCCCCTCCCTAGCCGGAAACAGCGAGACAAAAAAAACGTGTGAGTTTGTGGTGTGCCAAGCGAATTCGTGCCGGGCCTATCGGAAGCTCGCCCGGCGGGAGCAAGGTCGGGGCGCTCGGCCGGAGTGGAGCACGCCACCTCACCGGGGCTGTCCGGAGAGGGAGAGAGGAGAGGGGCAGTGGTTTGTTTTTCCCTGCTCGGCAGCGTCTCCGGTCCCGGCTGGTTGGGAATCAGTTTTGCTTGTTTGGGAACAGTCGGGGCAAGAATGAGCGGTATGGTTTTTCGATAGTTGTTTGGCGTAGTGTATGGTTGGCTGAGTTCGACCCTCAGCTATCTCCGGGTTCGGGGAGGGGAGTGGTCTGGATGGCTGCAGGGATTGTGGCCTTGGTTTTGACGGTCGCCGGATTTGAAAGCTTTAGCGTGCACAGCCTGCCATACTGGGAGACAGTGACTGCTTTTCTTGCTGACCGCGACACCCTGATCGTCGCGCAGACAGCGTTTGGGTTCCTCCATGGGCAGCCATTTCGCATCGACCCAGCTGAAGCCCCGATCCAGCCCTGACCCAACCCACGCACCGCCACCAGCGCAGCTGTCGTCGAGCGAGGGCTCGTCCGTATTCAATACCCTTCTAGAATATGATCGGCCAGTTAGCGATCGGGCCTCTGCATAGTACCCACAACCGAACGCACTTGATGCTGCAGGCGGTCAGTGGCTGCTGACATCGCACTAGTCAGGGGTGCTTACATGCTAGATATCTTGACGTCTTTGGGCGTTTCTCGGAATGGTCTGACCTGTGAAATGCAGCAATTCATCGCCGTTCAGATCGCACCATGGTATTGGCATGTCCGTGCGTCAGGATTGAAGCCGAGAATTACCCCATTCGCCGGAGGCCTGGCAGCCTGTTGCCAGACCATGTCCACCCATGTGTCGTTCGTGATCTCGGCGCCGGTGCCGGTGAAGTTGTGCATGGCCGTGTGTGACTCTGGGTTCACGGGCGGGAAGGATGGCGGCAGGAGCCACGGGCCACTGATGTTGTTTTGAACGGCGGGACACGTCGGCAGAATCTCTTCGGGAGTGGGCGAGAGGGAGTGGGCGAGAGGGCGTTGCGTGTGGCCGGAATCCGTTTCTGTGCTGTTGAGGGATGGTTGCGTCAAAGGCAGACTTTGATGTCGTTCGTCCGGCGCCACCCGTCTCCTGATACCCCTGCAGTGTGACCACCCCGTCCTTCCTTACACCTTGTTTCCATGTCTTGTACAAGTACAAGTACTTGAATTGGCCATCCTGCATGACCTGTGGCTTTGAACCCTCCTCGAAACATACCCTCCTCTTTCGTCTCCTTCCAAACCAGCCCCAACCAAAGCTCCTCTCCGTCTTCCACTGTTTAATTCACCATGGGCCAGATGATACCCGACTCGATGCCGGCCCCGACAATGGGGCTCAAGGCAAACTGGGCAACCAAGAAACCCCAGATTGATGCCTCCTTCACCGAGAGGGTCATCGCCGCCACCGGGCCAAATGCCAACCAGCGCCTGGTCCAAGTGATGCCCAGTCTGGTGCGCCACCTCCATGCCTTTGCCCGCGAGGTCAACTTGACAGTGGCCGAGTGGACGGCTGCCGTCGAATTTGTAAGTGCGAGGTGTTGTTGCAGAACCCGACATTTCGTAGCCCCCGCCTAGACTGACGCGCTGTGCCTCGTCGCAGATCAACGAATGCGGCAAGATGTCGGACGACCGACGGAATGAGACCCAGCTGCTGTGCGATATCGTAGGGCTTGAGAGCCTCGTCGACGGAATCACATCCAAGATGCTGGCGACCTCCAACTCCGAGACCCCGTCTGCCATCCTCGGCCCCTTTTATCGGCAAGATGCCCCCCTTCTGCCCAACGGCAGCTCCATCATCCGAAACCTCAGCCCATCGGTGCCCTGGCATGAACAGGCCGTTGCCGACTCAGCGTTTTTGACGGGCCGTGTGTTGTCGAGCTGTGGGGCGCCCATCAAGAAGGCAATCGTGGACGTCTGGCACGCGGCACCGAACGGCTTGTATGAGCAGCAGGACGAGTCGCAGCCCGACATGAACTTCCGAGGCCGCTTCGAGACGGACGCCGACGGACGCTATGCCCTCTATGCGCTGCGACCCGTCCCGTACCCAATACCGGACGATGGACCAGCAGGGAGGCTGTTGGGGTTGCTGGACCGGCATCCATATCGGCCAGGCCACATCCACTTCATCGTCTCTGCCACAGGGTTCCGACCGCTGACGACGCAGTTGTATGATGACCGGGACGAGTACATCGCCAAAGACGCTGTGTTTGCCGTGAAGGATGAACTGGTAATCCGGTTTGCGCCAAGAGAGGGCGATCCCAACGCGAGGTGGTCACTCGAGTATGACTTTGTTCTTGGTCGTGTTGGTTATTAGGCATGGGCTGCTGTTGTATTGTTATCCAAAGATTATCGAATGGCCCTCAACGGAGCCTCGCTATGAAGCGTTCCGCTTTACCCTTGCTGATTATTTGGCGTTGACTGAATATGAATGCCTTGAAAGCCGCCCAACGTCCGGTCTATAGCGGAAAGTGCACTCGCGGCAAACGTGCTTCAATATCCACGTGCATGGCCCCTGCGGCCCCGTCGAGCAAATATCACTCTTCAGAACCCAGGCTTGTCTTTGGATCGGATCCTACGTATTAGTTATGCCTGAACGGGATATGGCGACGTTTCCACCCTGCGTGGCAGGACTTCAGTTCCTTGGGGATCAAGTACGCACCGTAAGGTTCTGTCGGGGCTCCAATCACAGGGGGCGGAAACTGCAACGCCAGGTTGTTGATTCCTGGAGCGACTGAAGAGACTGGAGGAAGGTGGTTGATGAAGCTATTCCAGAGACCGTCGAATTCAAACTCGATGTTTCCACTCAGGGGTTCTGAACTGATGGACGATTGTGCTGAGATACTCGGCCGGCCGGCGACAAGAGAAACCACAGAACCATGGGCGTTGGCATGTAATGGGGTCATAGGATGGACTCTTGCTTCAAGCGGTCCGCTGTGAACTTGGTTGTGCAAGATGTCGAGATGAGACAGCTTCGATAGCGGCGGCGGAGTCAACAGACCCGGATCTGGTCCGTTGACTGCTTGAGAAGAGCTTTTTCTCTGAGTACCCAGGTTTACGGCCGATCCTGGATGCATGTGCTCTGAAGCCGGGCCAGGTCTTGTGGGCTGGGCATAGAGACATCTGAAATCGGCTGAGAGCTGAGGCGCAGGGTAAGCGTGGTCCTTGGTCCATTTGCTGACAACTTCTGAGAATCTGGTGATGATATCGAGGACTCGGCGAGCTTGTGGGTCGATCTCGGCGCAGTATGTTACAATGTCGGTAGCGTCGCGCATTGTTTTGTGATACTCGTCGGTGGAGTACAGCGAGGAAAACTGGTTCATGAGAATGACGAGGCTGGCAGCGAAGACGAAATATCTAAACGGCGGTCAGTAATTGTCTGGCTAACGCTGTGCGGGGATGTCGTATCAGAGTGTATGTTGCCTATAGCTTACATGATGAAGGGGTTTCTGCGCGGGAGGTAACCATCCTCTCGAGCACTGCGAGCCAGCTTAATTGTCCGGTACGACGCCACGACACAAGCCTCTGAGAACCGTGCCATTGGTGATTCGCGGATTTGAGGCGCTTTTTTGATGCCAGACCGCTCCTCGACGAGCATCCAGTTATGCATGACGAACAGCTGACGTGTGAGGAGTATGAGCGAGTGCAATGACAGGAGGCTGACATGCAGGGAGGCCATTCCGTGAGCCGGGTTAATTGGGCCTCCGCTTGACCGCCGCCGGTATGAGGGAGAGGCCAGATCCCAATTCTTGGACATGTCCACTATTTCTTGGACTTTGGCGGTTGAGATCTTCCTTCGCGAAAAGACCTTGAGCGTCACGCCAATGACATGGGCCGCTTCAACACAAGAATCGAGGCTGCTCGCGTGAATGGGGTCAAGCCCAGGCTCACAGCGTGGCTGGATGTCGGTCGCGCCCTTGTCTGGCAAAATCTTGCATGAGCAGTCGTCCTCTGAAATGGCGGTCGGTCTCCCAAGAGTAGCGGCCAGAAAGCGGTCGAGGATGAATAGCGTCTTCCACAAGTTCCTCCTCACTCTCATCTCGGTGGGCGTGAAGATGACGTCGCGCATCGTCTCCTCTCGATGCAGGCCCAAGGCGTAAGCAGAACGGACAGCCATTCCTGGAATCAAGTTAGCATTCCACAGGCAGGGCTGTCTGCGAGCCAAGTGAACTTGCCGAGATATGCATAAGCCGTGTTCCTCTTGGAGACGATGAGCATGTAAATGGTCATCAGCGCCAGGGCTTGGATGGACCAGAAATCGGCATCCTCAAAGCCGGCTCCCGGGTCGCACATGGACCTGGCGCTGCGGAAGAAGAGTTCTCCCCTGTCTGGCTGCGCGCTGAGCTGCTTCTGTACTACCGCTTCCTCGTGACTACCCGGGACGGGCGCAGCAAGCAACAGGCCAAGCGCCAGGACCAAATACAAGTGGCACACGAAATAACTGCTGGCGGAGGGTGGGTCTCTGTAGTATTCGTCGACCGATCGAAGAAAAGAAGGCCTGTCCAGAACTTCAATCAAACCGCACGTCTGGAAGAAGGTCAGCAACAGTGCAATCAGATCACTGGAGTGTCCAACCCACATTCGTGAAGCACGACGTTATGAGGACGTCTGCGGTTCCCCTGTCTGGAATGGGGCAGGGAATCCGGACGTTGGGCGGAAAGACAACGATGCTCTCCAATATACGATGCCTCTTAGGATCATCGATGAAGGGTGAGCCCATGTCCGATCCGGCGGTGTTCTCGACGACGATGCGGATCAACTGCAGGATGGACAGCGTGGAAGCATCGCCAATGTAGACTAGATGCCTGTCAGAAAGTCATGGGGGCGACGGGCTCGGCAGCGTAAGGTCACCTACGAAGGCGCCCAGTCTGATCCTGCAACATGCGCGTCTCGGTGTAGATGTTGGTTTCCTCGGACAAGCCGTTCGCGTTGCCACGGCTCGGCAGTTTCCTCAAACCCCGGTAGGAGCCATGTCGGACATTGACCGGAACGGGCACTGGCAGGGGCTGTTGTTGTGCGGGCATGGTGGGCAACGCGGCCATCGGCGAGTCTTCCGGCTCTTGCTCGCTCTGCCGGACCTGATCCCAAGATTGCATTGTGTCGTGGGACTGGGAGGATGCTGCTTCCGATGTCTCGATTGCCAAAGGTATGGATGGAGGAGATGTGTCAAGGTGGCGCCGCTTTGTTGGTGACGCAGCGGAGTCGGCAGCATCGTCGGATGTGTTGTTCGGGGTGTAGCAGCACATCAGCTTCCTCTTCAGACAAGTCTGGCAAGGTTTCAAGCCATTGCACTGGATGGACAGGAAGTATCAGCGAGGATGCGCGCCATGGAATCCAACCCTCCCGCGTGATGCTGCGGTGGTCACTCAACGGAAGACTCGAGGACGGGAAGAGGAGGGAGTAGTCATGCTCGGGATCAAAAGTGATCCGCGTCGGGGTCAAGCCCAGAAGCGGTGGCATGGCAGGGCTGGGGCGCACTCGCGACGTCTGCCAATCTCGATATGCAGCAGCCCACACGCTTGTGCCACTCTTGCGAGCGCCCATTTCCCTGCGGCTTTGTGCTTCGTAGCAACTGTGTGAGCACAACGCCGACTGGGCGTTTCTGCCGGACGAAAACAGGCATCTGCCCTCGAGCATCGAGGCATATGTCCGGGGTGCATCCGGGCGAGAACTATCGACGGAGATAGAGGTGAGTAGGAAGGGCGTTTGGGTGGTTGAGTGGCCCAGACCTGTCGTAAAACCGGGTGTACAGGTTCAAAGGTTCTGCCCCAGCCAGCCTCTCAGGTGTCCTGCTGGATGGGACAGACGTTGGTTCTCGGAACGCTACATGGACATCAATGCCCTCAAGTCATAAGCCACGCAAGGGCGGAGGGAAGAAGCGAGAAGCGAGAAGCGAGAAGCGAGAAGCGAGAAGCGAGAAGCGAGTAGGCGGAAAGCGAGAGGGAAAAGCAAAAAGGAGCAAATGGCTCGATCGCACACACCTTTTGCTTGCGGCGCTTGCAAGAGTCGCAAGCCTGGGCAGTGCGCTGGCGTTTGTCGTCGGGGACCTTGGGTCGAGTCATGGTGGAGAAGGCGAGACGAACGAGGCGTGGGATGCGTGGGGAGACGCGCGCAGGCGCCCCGCCATCGGATAGCAGACACGGAGGCTCCTGCGCAGGTCAGACCAGGAGACAGCAGCAGCCGCAAGAGGGAGGGCGCAGGCGACTGGAGAAGCGATGATAGAAGGCCGGGGGAGGTCTTAGTGTGATCGGAAGATGCGGCGGCGGGGATCTGGCGGGGAAGCTGATCGGAGCGGATGATGCACACGAGACTAGTCGGCCGCAGGTGCCGGACTAGGGGAGGAAAACGGCCCGGGGGCGCTGTCGGATGGACGTCTGTGAGGGTCGAGTAGGTAGCCAAGGTTGTAGTAGTCCGTAGCAGGCTACTACGGATAGTATCCAAGGTTTGCCGTCGGGGGTCAGCAGGGGGCCCTGTCGACTGTCGGCTGGGGTTGCGGGCTTTTGCTTTCTCGATCGGCCCAGCTTAGTGCCCGCAGCGGGAAAAGGCTTGGTGGGACGAACCGCTGTGCCGCAGGCTGATTCCAAGCAAGGGGAATCCAGCAGTTCTGGTCTGGGGCAAAAAGACGTCAGTTGTTGCTGAACGAGAAAATCGGCCAGGACTCTGCACCACGCGAGAAGGTATATATGGAGATGCTGCGCAAGACGCAAGAAGAGGGAAAAAGCGAGCCCGGGACCAGGTTTAGACGGGAAGACGGCCCATGCACACCATCCCTCGTCGATGGCCTGCGTCTCTTTCTGCAACTTGACACTTTGGAGAAGCGAGTCGGGGATTGGGTGGACGGGCCGTGCGGCAGGTCGCTTTTGCGCCCAAGGATACCCAAGACCAGGGCGGCTCGACTCGCGCTAGCCGGTGACTGACACGATCGAGGCCGGCTGCATCAAGTCCCAGTGCTGGTGGCACGTGGGCCCAGGTACTTGGATAACTTTGGCTCGCTTGGGTCTGTTATGCGCCGCTGTGAAAAGTGCGGGGAAAGTGGCCTGCTCCCCCCGGCGAGAGCCTCGATGGATCCATGGATGTGTTGGACGGTTGACAAACAGCGAGCCACCAGGCTAGAAGCCCAGGCGGACTGGGAGGATGGCGATACGCGGGGCTCGTCCCAACACACGAACAGGCGGCGGGCGAGACTGCAGCTCTGATTGACGGCGGCAGGACCATCAGGCGGCAGACTCGCCTCAAGGCGCGTGTTTGGTGCTACCGTGCTGTCAAACAACCCGGAATTTCAACCCCGGAAAGACCGCACTGCGAGCCCCCGTGACGAAGGCAACGCAGGCCACGGGCAGCTCGTGAGGCGGCGGAGAGCGGTCTAGTGCTAGGCGACGGGGAGCACGAGGGCGGCCGCCTTCTCCATTTCAGATTGCTTGCATGCGAGCCTCGCGCAGTGAGCGCGAAGTGAAAAGCCATATGTGACACATATCATCTCGGTGATTCATCCTCCTATTGTCGTGTGGTAGTCATCCAGTGCATAGTGACGGCGAGAAGATCGAGAGATGTCAGTCACTTACAAGATTCAAAGCGAAGGCTGATATTGAGTTTTGTAGGAAGCGGAATTTTGAGGTCGGCTGGACCCGGATGCTCAACCTTAGCCAGGATATGCCCTCCGGCAGGAGTCAACCGGATTCCAGGCGCCCAAATGATGAGCCTATAGTTGTTCTTGCTTTAGAAGTTGGCTGCCCTACCAACTGACCTCAGGCAGTAGAGGTTTCCAGGCTCCCATCGGATAATGCACCTAAAAGCTTTCCCGCGCTCCTGCGGATGTGGACTCGTCAGGACGTGATGCCCCGCATCGGCCCCGCATTAAGTGGGGCGCTAGCTTGTGGAGAACGTGGACCCTGCTTGCCAAGGACCTGACATCCCGTCATCTCGAGATCTCCAGATCTGGCCAACAAAAAGCCGGGGAATTTGCTTCCTTTCTTCTTCAACAACCTCACATCCCAGCCTGACATCCCCCCACGATGTGAGTAACCCAACCCTTCCCGAAAGTCCATATTTCTTTTTTTTTCTGCAAAGTCCAGGTTCAACATCTGATGCGGAATCGTTGACTTTCCCGACTGATCGCCGACTAAAAAGAAACGACAAATGTTGACTGACGGCATTGGCCAGGCATGGGTATCGGCAAAAGGATCACGCTCGAGCGCACGCCGAAGACTTCAAAGCAGACGGCATGACATGGAAATGGATCCAATGTCTCCGGGCTGCTTTTGGTAAGATAGGTCTTACGTCTAGCAAACATCCGGCAGCCACAAGCGAGGAGAGTCCCTCGGCCGGATCGCCTGCTGGGTACCCATGCTGAGGCTGAGGATCGATGACCTCGCAGGCCCGGACGGTAGCTACGGAGTACCTACCTACATTATATCCGTATGTAGGGTAATGTTTGCATCACCTCGAGCATGGAAGCGATGGGGACGCGGGGCGCATGATTGCAAGCAGGGATTGCCACCCCACGCTCTCCACGATTACCGCCGCTGCAGCAAATCCCCCAGATGTTCAGGAACGCCGATCATCCACGGCAGCGGTTTGCCGTTTGTGGACCAAGCCGCGCTACCCCACACACTGCTGCTTGTCAAGTCGCCGTTTCAGACGCCTTGCCCGCCTGCCCGCCTCCCAGCCTGTCGCCGCGGCGTATCCGTCTTGGCTTGCCCCCCTCTCCCCCCAACGGGCCAAGCTCACTCCCGGCCGAGTACTACCGGCTCTGAGCTCTTCCAGTGTTTCCACGACAGCAAATGCTAATAAAAGATCCGGCTTTTCTCTGCAAAGGACCCCCCATCTCCAGCTGAGGTAATGTTACAGTGTCGGATCCCGTCGATCGCGTGATCATGATCCGCGTCCCACGTCGACCAACTGTGGCACGTCACAGAGTATCCTCTGGTAACCCGAGATTCTGCCAGGGCCCGGCAAAAGAAAGACGGCGGGCCGGCACATACCCCACATTCCATCGCGTTGGTGGCGTCTCTGGAAGCACGTGGTGCAGAGAAACGAGATTCGCCAATGCCTCGCCAATGCCTCGCCAATGCCTCGGATCCCGTCGGCCGTGGTCCAAGCCGTGAATGGTCGGAAGCCGGAAGGCTCCTGGCAGCGTGGGTTTGCGGCACGCGCATACTCCCAATCATGGCCACGGCCCTCGAGGGAATCTCTCCGGGCCTTGCGCACGAAGTGGCGGATGCGTGGGGAACCATAGGGGGCAAACCATCGTCATGGGTCTCTCTCACCATGATAGTTTGGTTTGCCAACCAACCTTATTGTTTCTTCTGCGGTATATCATGTGCCGGATGCCCCCCCCTCGATCTGAGCAACATGTCCCAAGTCCCATCATCGATCCAGAGGCAGCCCGTCTCACCAGCAGACTACTTCACGTACAAAGTACTACACCCATGACCAACCTTGAGCACGGTGTGATCATCGACAGTCGCGGGCATCGGATGGCACCTCAACTCCCAGCCTTGGATATATATTTCGGCAGCCTGCCCGCGATCCATCGTCGGTCTGCTCTCTCGGAGCCTCTTGCCATGCTCGCGTCCATGAACCTGGCCGCCGTGGAAGCGGCGACCACCATGCCACCACCAGTTTCTCCTTCCTCGAATTGGGCCTGGGACAACCCCGTCGACAACGAGAAGTCGCTGTGCGATGGAGGCACTCAAAAGATGGCACAACAAAGAAGCATTCTCATGACAGCCCTTCGCTGTTGGCAGCGGCTTATGATGTCCGAGACAGACCACGAACGGACTCCTCCAGGGCCTCCGCCTCGTACACAGCATTCTGTCGCTGCCGGAACGCTGGACGCCCTCCGGAAGTTGTGCGAGGCTTCGCAGGGCGAGCTCCCCGACACCATCTCGGCCTTCACCAAAGCCGTCGAGGTCACGCCGACCTCAGGGAAGGGGGACCAGGTCTGCTTCCCGACGCCTCTCAGGGAGCAGGAGACCACCGCAGCCATCAAGGCCCTCGAAGCCTGTGCTGCCGCCGCCATTGCCAAGCTCCGGTACGGAGAGGAAACCAAGTGGATCCAGGTCGATACCGACAAGGTTTCGGCCTTCTTGATGTCGGCGTACATCACTACCCTCGACGGCATAAGCAAGGCAGATCCACGAATCAAAGCCAGAATCCCCGGTGAGTACAAGACCTGGCCTGGACGTCTCACAGAGGACCAACGCTGATCAGCTGGCAGACACGGACTTGAACCGGGCGCAGTCTGTCCTCTACCGACGCATGTCGGCCAACCTCTACCGCACCAAGAACTCGGGCGAGTACTACCACATCCACGGGTCCCTCGACGCGGATGTGACCCTCCAGATGCTCGGTCTGCCCAAAGACGTCCCCGACATGACCGACTACCGCACCATCATCAACTATATCGGATCCGCCGTCAAGCAGCACACCGCCTCGGAGCTCGACGCTCTCAACCTCGCCCATCGCCAAGCCGGCATCCAAGCCCTCACCTGGGACCAGTTCCAATCCACCCCCCACGGCAAGGCCCTCGTCGACCTGCCCCCCTTCACCGTCCGGCCCAACCCCTCCGACACCTACCACACCCCACCCGCCCCTTTCCCTCCACCGATTCCCAACACCCCGCGGTGCGCCCTGCAGGGCATCAAAGTCCTCGAGCTCTGCCGCGTCATCGCCGGCCCGACCATCGGCCGGTCGCTCGCGGCGCACGGCGCCCAGGTGCTCAAGATCACGTCGCGCGACCTGCCCGACGTGCCCTTCTTCCAGCTCGACGTCAACGCGGGCAAGCACGCCGTGCACCTGGACCTGAAGCACTCGGCTGTCGACAGGGCGATGTTCGCCTCGCTCCTCGCCGACGCGGACGTGCTCATCGACGGCTACCGCCCCGGCGCGCTGGCCCGGCTCGGCTACGGGCCGGACGCGCTGGCCGACCTCGCCAAGCAGCGGGGCAAGGGGTTCGTGTACGTAGCCGAGGACTGCTTCGGCGGGACGGGTCTGCTCTCGCCCTCCTCCTCCTCCTCCTCATCACCACAACAGGAAAAGGAGTCCTCCTCAACACCATGGTCCTCACGGCCCGGCTGGCAACAAATCGCCGACTGCGCGACGGGCGTCGCCTGGGCGCAGGGTCAGTTCATGGGCCTGGACGAGCCCGTCGTGCCGCCCTTCCCCATGTCGGACTATGGCACGGGCGCGCTCGGCAGCCTGGCCGCGCTGGTCGGCCTGCACCGGCGTGCGGCCGAGGGCGGCTCGTGGGTCTGCCGCACCAGCCTGTGCCAGTACGACGTGTTCCTCATGCGGCTTGGCCTGTTACCGGGGCCGGAGCAGGAGCGGCTGCGGTGGGAGCACGCCGCGACGGGGGCCGGGTTTTTGGGGCTGAGGCACTGCGACTCGGTCGACGAGGTCGGGCGGAGGGCGCTGGCGAGTATGAGGGCCGTGGCGCCGCATCTTTTTGAGAATGGGGGCGGTGGGGGTGGGGGCGAGGGGGGAGGCAGCGGGCGGGTTATGCAGGAGGCGTGGAGCGAGGCGTTCCAGGGGATTGTGCGGTGGCCGAGGGAGGCCGTCGAGATTGAGGGACTCAGGGTCGGGCACGTGAGAACTGCCCGGCCGAATGGCTGGGACAAGGAGGCTAGCTGGGACGGGTGGGAGGAAGAAATTGGGGATACGGCCCGTTAAGATGGACAAGGAAGGTGTCTTCGTCGCGCTGGAGGTGACATTTCCCACGTGGATCGCTGGCCGGGCACAGAAAAAACACACACAAAAAGTCTGGGAAACTCAAGGTCGCGAAAGTATGGTGCGGGTATGATTGATGCGCTTTCAGGGGGTAGTCTGATAAAGGACGGTAGTTTGATCCCAATAGGCATTCGCATTATTACCTATCGGCCGTGTTCTTTCTCGCCCATGCTAGCATATGTAATCCAATAAGCCACAAAGCTTGAGGGCTGTCTGAAAAAGAACCAAGAGATCTATGCTAATTTGGACTCGTAATACCATTACACGCCTCCCCCGACACATCGTTAAGACACTAACAATCACAACACCAGCCTCCCCGGCTCATTTTCGAGCACGACCTTGACCCGCTCCAGGAAGACGTGTGCCCTCCTCTCCTCGGACTTGGGAACCTGCAGGCTGAAGATGTTGGGCCCCGTCGACGCGCCAGGGAGCACAGCGGTCTTCTTCAGAGCGGGCTTCGGCTTGGACGGCCCGGCAAGTATGTCAATGACGTCGGCCTTCTTCGCGGGCGCTGGACGGGCCTGGAGAGCAGACGAGGGCGGGTAGGTGCCAATCTGGGGAATGTAGGAGCCCCGCGACACCTTTTGGCCAGCAGCTACCTTGTCCAGGCCCAGGACTTGGTGGAACAGCTCGTCTGCCGTGGGCTGGTAGCCGGCAGGGAGCGGGAGCTCGTCGTTTGCGAGCTCGGCGGCCCGGGAGATGAAGGTGGAGAGCGGGAGGAACACGCCCATGGACTTTTGGATCTTCCGTTGCGCTTCGATCACGGCCGACAGGGAGACGGGGAGCGCGACGAGAGACTTGACGGGGGCGGCCGGTGGTGCCGGGGCGGCCTCCTTGGCGGGCTTCTTGGGCTCGGGTGCCTTGGCGACCTTGATGTTGCTCAGGTCGAGATGTGAGGCCTTGTCGAAGCGGGAGGAGAGCTCGGAGGGCGTGTTGGCGTTGATCTTGCCGAGGAAGGCGAGCACGTCGCCCTTGAGGATACGACCGCTGGGTCCGGTCCCGGTGATGTCGGCGAGGACGGATGCGTCAAGGCCGTTCTCCTTGAGCAAGTGGTGCACTGATGGCAGAGGAACCTGGTTCTTCTTGGACTTGTTTGCCTCCGGCTTGGCTCCCGGCTTGGAGTCGGCAGGGGGCACAGATGTCGGTGGTGGAGAGGTGGGCTCCGAAGTCTGCGCCTTGGGCGGCTTGGCGGCCTGTGGCGGCTGAGCATTGTCCTCGGCTGGAATCTCCAGCGAACTGATGTCGTCGCCCTCCTCGGCGATGACTGCTATCCGCGTGCCAACCTTCACCCCCTTGGTGCCATCAGCTTGCATGATCTTCATCATGGTGCCGTCTTCCTGCGCCTCGACATCCATCGTCGCCTTGTCCGTCTCGATCTCGAGGAGCACGTCGCCGGCCGAATACTTCTCGCCCTCTTTTACCCTCCACGTTGCGATGTTCCCCTCGGTCATTGTGGGCGACATGGCGGGCATGGTGAAGTTCTGGGCGGCCAGGGCAGCGGCCGATGTCCGGAAGCCTGCGACAGCGGATGTCAGCCCGGTTCTTCTTCAATGAGTTTTTTTGTGGAACGAACCTCTGACGGCGACATCGTGTTGCAGCCTCCGGGAGGCAAGCCGCGCCGACATACGACATGCCGATGCGAAAGATGCCATGGCGACTGACAGTGTGCGGAACCCAATTGGGACGAGCTGTGGTGGTAAATCGCTTTTTTGTTTTATGGAACTTGAAGATGAATTGCGCTGTTGAAGCCCGCGAGACGCGGACCGAGTTAGGCGGTGGTCCAAGCTCTCTTGGCTTCCCAACAAGTTGCATTGCGCAGGGATTGGCGTGAACGGCGAGCGAGCAGTCAGCTTTAACAAACACTAAACCAACTATGCAAATGTCTCCAGGCAATGCATCTTTCAGGTTCAGTTGTTGACGTGGTGCTTAGACTCTCGTGTTCTACTTCTTTATCTTATCAGTAACTTGGTTCTCTTCGTCTTTCATTTTCTCAGTAGTTGTTCTCCCTATTCAATCTCTAGTTTCTTCTCATGTCTAATCTCTGTTCTCATTCATGTTCTCCTCAGGTCTCTTCTAGGCTCTTGCTCCCTCTCTCTTGTTCCCAATGTCAACTGTCTCTTTTTTTTATTCATACCTTTTTGTTTTCTTTAAACCGTGTTCTTCCTTATTTCCGTTTTCTTTCTTTCTTTGCCATCTTTGTCAAAGCCCCCCTCGACAGCATAAGCACTGTGTATTTAGCATCGCTCAATGGGAAGCCCCACTTTGACTTGCCTGCCGAACGAGTGTCGAATGGCTTCGAACTGCCGCCAAGAATGACCTCGCGTCAACATCGTCCGCGGCGACAAAATTTCGGCCCCGCCAACCCCGGACCTCTCTTCGGCGCAATAGGGAGCAGCTCTTAGCCAGTTTGGCCCGTTGGGCTCCGAGGTAAGATGCGGTCAGGCACACCTCTTTCTCTGATTTTCGACTGACAACCAGCCCAGACGTCCCAATCACCGACCGACCATGGCGTCCTTCTCCCAAGGCCTCGGCCCCCGATTCCGGCTCCTCGTCCGGCAGCAAGCCCCATGCGAATGCGCCGCCGCCCAAGCACAAGCACGCCAGCTCCTCCGAGCCCGCTTTTCCACCGCCCGCCTCCTCCAGAAAGCCGCTCGCTCGTCCCGCCCAGCTCCAAGACCGCCAGCCCCCAAACCACCCGCCGCCTCAGCGGCGCCCAAGACTTCGTCCCCCATCCTCGGCGCAACAGCAGCAGCAACCGCACAAGCGGCCCGCCCCGCGACCTACGCCGAGCAGCTCGCTCTCAAGGGCCGCACGCTCCTGTACGAGTCGCCCTCGCACTTCTGGTTCCGCGCCGGCTGCTTCTCCTCGGCGACCTTTTGCGTCTCGTACACGGTGTACCAGTACTGGACCGTGATCCTGAACCCGCCCGAGGGCCTGATGTGGTGGATCCCGCACGCCTTCGGCGCCATCCTGGTCTTCATGGCCGGCATGGGCGCCTACTTCGTCATGGGCGCCGGCCGCATCGTGCGCTCCATCGAGGCCGTGCCCGCCGCCGCCGTCGCCGCTTCCAAACGAATAGCTACCGCCGGGGCCTCGCACACGCCGCCCATCTACATCGAGGTGGCCACGCGCCGCTTCGTGCCCTTCATGCCGCCCAAGAAGACGCTGCTCCTGCCGGACGAGGTGCTGCTGCCGTTTCGCATGTACAGCGTGTTTGCCGGGTCGGGCTCGGCGGCGGCGGCGGCGGCGGCGGCTGCAACGGCGGCGCAGGCAAGCCACGAGAATCTGGCGCACAAGCCGATGAGCTTGGCCGAGAGGGTGCGCGTGGAACGGGCGTCGAGGGAGGCGCGGATTGCCGAGCGCAAGTATACCATGGATCACCTCCTGACGGCGCCGTTCCGGGACGCGGGCAAGGCGTTTGGCACGGCGTGGCGCGGCATCAGGCGGTCCTTCAATCGCGAGGGCTTTGCGAGGATCCAGCTGGGGAAGCAGGAGTTCAAGCTGGACGTGACGGGTGGGTGGGCGCTGGATGACGGGAGGGCCATGGACCGGCTGCTGCCGGTGAGGCCGAATGCAATGAGGGCGAGATAGGTTGGGTGGGGGGTTTGATACCGCTTGGTTGTGCGCTTGGGGCGCGCTGCTCTGTACGATTCTCGTTTGATGTGCACCTATTTTGTAAGACACTGTGTACGTGCCCTCGAGCCATCACTCGGTCTTCCCAAGTCCATCTGCCACTCTCATGTATCACAACCCGTCCCCCAAGCAGATGTTCCCCAGACTTTGTCCCTGGGCCCCCACCCCCGGAGAGTCAAGACCAAACCGCGCCGGGGTGATACAGCCGTTGTCAACCCATCAGGACCACCACTCCCGCATCAAACCAACCCGCCATGAGACCTGCCATCCTCCACTCTCCACCTCCCCCATCCCCATCCTCCCCATCAGAGCTGGCACTAAACACACACAAGAAAAAGTCCGGCATAAGAAACGCGAGGCCCAATCCCCATATCCCAAGCGAGAGACGGCTGAAACCAAGCCCGCACTCCCTTACCTACCGTGTGTAGTCCGCCAAGGTGATGGCATGTTATGTCGTGCATCAGGTAGGCAGACCTCTCTCGCCTCCCCATCCCCCGCCATTTACACCCTGCACAGGGACGGGATGTCTGTAGGTAACGATACCTTATAGGGAGGTGGGTATGGAGCGGGTGTATCAGACACGGTTGGGATTGATAGGATACCTACCATACCCTTCCTTTCTCACCGCCAGTCCACTCCACCACCACCAGTGTCATAAAGCACACACACTCAAAGTCCCCTCCACGAAAACAACACTTACCTGACTTCCAACTCTAGGCTATGTCCCCCGCTGGGCGGGGTCTGGAGAAGAAAACGGACTGAAAGAACAGCGGAGTCATCCCCTTCCTTCCGTGACCCCTTTTCCACACCTTCCGCCTGTCTGTCTATCTGTCTCTGTCAGTGTGTTTTTCCTTCGTGTGATATTAATACCACTGGCCCACGGGTAAGTGGGAGAATAGAATGAGTATTTGCGTACCACAAGGCCGCGAAACCGGACCCTGTCCACCACACACTCACTCACACACTCACCCATGCCGCTAATAAGGCATATGATGGAGGGTGGTATGGGCCATGCACGGCACACGGCATGGCAAGGCATGTGATTTGGTGAAATTTTGCGGGCTGTGTGTGTCCGACTTCGGCCGTACACGGACGGTATGGGCGGCCGTTGGGGATGCATCCAGTCTCATTATTATCAACCCTCCTCCCTGTAGACGTTTGCGGGGGCGGGAGGAGGCGGCATCAAGGGCCCGAGAGAGGTGAGGGTGAGGGTGAGCTGAGCTGAGCTGAGGCGAATGGTAGCAGCAGGTCCGTCTCGGCAGGCAGGCATGCAGGCAGGCAGGTATAACCAAAACAGCCCATGGTGGCGGCGGGGTTGGTGATAACTACCTAGAAGATCATCAACCGTTTCATCAGTCGGGACCATACACAGTAGGCAGTGGCAGAGTGGCCCTCATGAGGCCCGTCTGGTTCGGGATGAACCCCGTGAAGGCGACAACAGAGCATGAACTGCGCAGATCCAACCAACCCCTTCTCCCCGCCTCGGTCCTGGCTTCCTGTTTGTTACCACCCAGACGGATTTTTACCCCGCAGCGGGCTCGTAGCAAGAAGGACCCTGAGAAAAAGGGTCCCCCCCACCAAAATTACCCGGGCCCTTCCATGTAAGTCCCGAAGCAGCACCACAAAACCGGCCCGGAGTACTCTGTAATGTGTAGGTCGTCGTCATCAGAGAGGATGATGGAAAATAAGGTGGGCCATCCCAACAGTCCATGCAAGCCGCCTGCGGCGGCAGCTGCTTGAGGCTAATGCAATGCATGTGCGCGCATCCCTGGTGAATCCAGCGACACACACCACCGCTTCTCCCACACCTCCTTTTGAGATCCTCCGCCGCACGACATGCATTGCATGCAGCGAGAGCCCCAACGACAAGATGAGCGGTGAGGAAGGAGAGCAAGAGGAGGGAGCGAGGATTTGGTGTTGTGGTGTGTTTGTTCTCACGAAAAGAACAGGCGGACTCGAACCGATGGAGCCGCAGCGACCGAGACGATGGATCCTCGATGCGACATCTTGGCTTTCTGCCCCGCATCAAACACAGGATCGACCTCGCTCGCTTGGTGTTTCGTAGTCCCCGTGTGTGTGCAGGAGATCCAGAGGGTGGGGGTCCCAGTGGTGTGCCGTGGTGCCGGGGCGCGAAGGGATCCCCCCGGCGAGCAAAGGTCAAGTCACCGAATGAGACGACCCGGGAACTTCCAAACTGGGCAGGCCGGCCAAGACCCGGAGCATCACGGGCCAAAATCGGGGGACAAATCAAGCGGCTTCGACACACCTTGTGGCGTTTGTCAAGTGTGTGCCCCGTACCCACTCTGTTGTATCTCGCCGTTGGAAGTCATTCTCGTTGGTATGTGTGAGTTGTGAGCTTGTGTACGCCCATGGTGCGGCCCATCAAAAGCTTGGGGCACGTCATTGCGCAAGTTGCTGGGTGAGACATGTCCGCGGGGCGCTTGGTACCAGCCTCTTCAACCGCCTAGAAGCAGCGGTGGGGTCGCCGGCAGCAGTTGTGATCGCAACAAGACCTCATTGGGCGTGGCAATCCGATGAAACCCATCTTCATGGATGACTTTGAGCGGCCGCTGTTGATCGGCTTCAAGAACCAAGACAGTTCCTTGGGATATCGGCGCGGTTCGAGAGCAGTGGGTCTCGGGGACACGGATTGACGTTCGGATCTGCGATCCCGGCGCTCGGGATTCGACTGTTTGGAATATCCTCCCGAGCGAGACTCCCATAGATGCGGGCCATCTTGATCTCATCGGCGCCGCGATGTGCGACTTGACGACAGTGGCGGCACCGTGTCTCAACACCGCCAGCCCACGACTGAGACAATATTGAGTCGTCTGGTTTCGAGGGTCGTGTTCCAAACCACAAGTTTGGTGCTTCGACCCCGCCGTGTGTTCGCGGGGACTATCGCCGAGGATCTGCATCCGAGATCCCGTTCTGTCCTGTTGCGATTGCTCGGAGGAGCTGAATCCAACCGCCTCTTGCGCGAATGTGCAAATACGGAAGGCCGGCCAAAAATAAGGTAACTGGGCAATCGACCCGGCACGTACTTCGTAGTCATGTACAGGACGGAGTACATTCCTCGACTCTCCTTGCTACACAGCAAGGAAGCGGTGAGGCTGCAGTACGCCGCTCGAAGACCGGCCACTTATCGTCCCGCCCTCACCATGAGATGCCCGGTGGATTGCGGGGTTCAACATGTCTTGGAAGCACCTTGTGCGTCTTGATTCGCCCTGCAGATGTCTCCCGCAGGTGAGGCCGGTATGGGACGACTCGAAAGATTTCTGGACACTTCGAGTCCGCAAAATAGCGCAAGTGACTGTCGGACAGCAAACACTGGCTTGCAGCCTGGTGGAAGTCATGCGATGCTGTTCAAGTATATGTGAGCTTCTCGCGTGGCCCGGGGTCCCTCTCTTCCAGCACTTTCCCGCCTGGGCAGAGCGAAGCGCCGCAAGCCACGTTGCGATATGATTCGGCTCTGGAGGAATATCTGAAGGGTCCAAAGTCTCCATCTTGCCAAGCCTGCAAGAGACAGATGATGCTGTGTGTGGCAGGGCCATGCCAGGCTTGAAGCCGAATGGTCTGCCACTCAGCCACCCTTCCCAATCAGAAATCACCGGCGCGTGGGATGCGACGAGAATGACATAATGGCGTCGCTTGCGACAGGTCGCAAGGCGGCTCAGGGCGGGCACTAGGCGTGTCGCGGTCGGAGGTTCTTCGGCTCCCCGGATGGTTCACGTGCGACCGACAGTCATCCTTGCCGGCCGCCAATCCGGCCCAGCGCCCGAGTAGTCGGCGCCGGTCCGGGAGACGTGGACCATGTAGCCAGCGGGCACCACACGGTGACGCGAGCGGTAACAAAGGCAGAAATGAATGAGTCCTTGAAGATGTCGACATTGTGTTGGTAGGCTCTGTAGGGTCTCATCAGTGCGAGAGGGAAGTCGAGCGTCTCCCGGCTTCGAAGAGTAGCAGGTAGCGAATCGAGTGCCGTCCACGAGTGTCGGACAACCCTTGTCATCTCCATCTTGGTTATCCAGCCAGGGTCTTTTGACTTCGGCCGGGATCACGGCACCCCGGTGATGTGCCACCCGAGCCCCGTGCCGCGTATCGCTTACTACTACAGGAACCCATTCGCAGCGCAAGCTGATGGATGCCCCAGATGTTGCAACGTTATGGCAAGCTCTGAGTGGCTAAGCGATGTTGCGAATATCGCCTCCGGTGATCTCCAGGCTAACTGTGGTACAAAGACGACAAGAATGAGCAAGCGATTGCGCAGGATCGATACCATGCACAGATGCGGCGGGCCGAGATGACAAGACCCTGAAAATGGAGTGGATGCCTCGACGAGTACGGATGTAACCGGATGGCTAATGAGAAAGCGGATTCTCAAGGTGAAAGCTGAGGACGAGAAGAAACAACGATGCAACAGCCCGTGACAGCATCATGCCTGTCGCAAGAGTCGCGAGAGTCCCAGGCATTGCTAGGTAACAACGAGAAGACTCGTTCGATTGATGTAGTTCGAAAGAAAGGGAAGGCGTTTGCTCCTGCCCCAACCAGGTGTTTGGATATCTCAGCTGATATTCAGCTCCGTACAGTGCAGCCACCGTACGAAGTCCCTTGATGGTGCCCAGCTGAGAATGAACCGTATGGCGCCGTATCAGCTCGCCGGCTCCCTCTCCGTCGAGGAAGAAACCTGTTTCGATGACGGTGTATGACACCAGTTCCGCAGCACTTGGTCAAATGTTTGAGACATGCAGCGTGCTGCCGGACAAGACAAGCGAGGATCTGTACTCACTTTCTCGCTCGTGCGTGCCTGTCGGTCGACACGATTGGTTCGTCCTGCAGTGAGGCGGCAGGCTTGGGGACGCTCATGCGCAAGCCGACTGGTAGAATCTTCCATGCGCAACTCATCTCATCCGGCGCCTGCCCGGCCCTGGTGTCCTCCTCGATAGAATCTCAAAGTGGTGTGCCGGCGGATGACCCAATCGACTTGGAATCGGTGTCTGCGATGTCTATGTAAGGTAGGACGGAGAAGTGCCTCCTACAAATACTGCATGATATCAAAAAGGCCGCGCCCTATTTGATCGTTGGATTGTCAGCTGCACATCAGAGAGGCGCGGGAGGTATATCAGAACCTCTGTGATTGATGTCCAGTTCGTAGGATTGTCACCGGCGATCCGGCCGATAAGTAGACCATCACGTCCCAGAAGAGGTGGCCCGCGCAGGGCTTCACAGTGCGAGAGACGGCCTCCGATTTGAGAGGCCGGGCAGGTGCGGGATGTGGGAAATTGCCCTCTCTGCCTCGCCCGGTTTCCAGGGATTGCAAGTCGCCGACCCCGCCCAGTCCATGGTGTCCATGCCTCTCCAGGCAAGTGTCGCCGCCTATCCGGACATGGTAGGTAGCCTTGCAGCCAGCGAGAGTCCCTTGTCGCTGCCGCTCATTTTGGACCCCCATGCAGTGCGATCCATAGTTTAATTTGGCGGCTACCTCCCGGCCCCTCACCACCAAGAGGACCGTTCATTTTCCTCTTCTTTCCTTTCCCGTCGCGACGGAAAGACGCTGCTCTCATCGGCGCGTCGAGAGTGCGAGCGAGAGCACGGGAAGCCTTTTCTTCCCTTACCGCTGTCTCGCTGCCCGGCTCCTCCTCACACACGCCCTCGCATTCCGTGGTCGCTTCAATTGTGCTGCCCCGGCACGTTTTTGCGGCACTGGAACGTCAGTCACGAGTGCCGAACAGACCCTCCGAACCGGATTCTCGACCTACCTCACCGTGTAGGTTCCCGACTGATAATCGTGACCGAGTGTGCACTGGGTAAGTGTCTGGCGTGTCTCCTTTCTCTTGCGGCTTTTTTGTGTGCCCGGCCTGCCCACGCCACGAGGCACGTCGCCCACAGCCGCCTCGCTGTATCTCCAGGACTTCGGTGCCGCATCGTTGGTGCTTGTCCGACAGGATGACTCCAAGGGGTTTATTGATCACTCCGTCCGGTGACTTGCCCGCCAGTTCCAGCGGGCCTTGGCCTTACACCTTGCGCCCCTTCTGTGTGCTCGCGCGTGACTCCTTGGGTCCATTCCTGCAATCGCCTACCCGTTGCTGGGCCCGCCACGGCAGCGCCAACAGAGCTTGTTGTGGCCCCAAGATGGATGTTTGAGCACCGAATATTCGTTGGAAGGAATGGCGGGGATGTGCGCTGGCTATACCCTTTCAGTCCCAAGGTTGGCCATGAAACCGGCTTTTCGTCTCGAGACCCTGGGCCGCGCCGCCGACCACGCGAACGACCTGAACGATGACCCGGTCCCGGCTGCAGCTCCGAGCCTCTCTCCTGCCGAAAATCCTGTTCTCGATCCAGCCAGCTCCGTTGAAGCCTTATAACCCTGCGCCGTACCAGTTGCTATCCCCGAAACCGACCGACATTGAAAAGACGACCTTCTACAACTCCGGCCCAGCCCAGGACCGCACCCACCAGCCGCTGCTAACGTCTTCGACCACTCCTGGCTCGTTGACCGACGCCATCCAACGGCCAGGAAAACCCCGCCATCACTGGCTGGCCTACTCTGCTTATCGCCGGCCACACACTCCACCAGGAATTTTGTGCAAAGTGACGAAACCGCCGAACTGACATCTGACCCCAATCAGGCTGCCGTCCGACCCTTGCCACGACACCTCCGCTCCCGCTGCCAGAGACGCAATTTTCGGCCCATAAGCGCTCGGCCGAGTACGACATCAAGTTCGCGTTTCCGCGAACCCCCAGGCTCAAGGCCCGCAGCCATCCGCTCCTTTGAATATCAGTCTCCCATGCATGCCTACCCATAAGAAGCAAAATGGACTCGGAAGACGGGGAGTTTTTCATCAAGGTACGTCCGCTGCCGCCCTTCATCCGCCCCACCTCTTCTTCGCACGCCGTTCCATGCATGTGGCAGCGCTGACCGGTTCATCATCCGAACAGCAACTGGCCGGCTTCGTGCGGACGCACGAAAAGGCCCTTGCAAACGCGCTCCAATTCAAGAGACAAAACGCGCCTCGACATGGAACGTCGCAAAGCGTATCGTCCATATCAACAGGGCATGTGCCGCCCTCCCCATCGGTGCCCGAAAGACCCTCAACATCCGCATCGACCTCGAGCACACTTGCTGCTGCTCTCTCCCTCGGAACTCTCAGCTTCACATCCCACAGCGTCAAGTCGGCAAAGCTGGCCCTCACGCCTCATCATCTGTTCTACTTGCTGTCTCGCTTCGAGGATTTGGGGGTCCCCGTCGGTCCAATGAAGGTTCGTCTCGAGAACCTGCACGATAGCACCACCTCGGCCAACTATGTGTCGTTTCTTGGCCAGTCGCAACGTTCCAAAAGCCACGGCTCCGATGTCGGGTCGATCCGCTCCGTGTCGAGCATCCGGAGTGTCATGTCTACCATGTCTGCGCTGTGGTCGAGTTTTGGCATCGGCTCGAGCATATCCGCCGCCCGGACCGAGAGGCAAAAAGCCCAGATTCAGGCCGACCTGAAGTATCTGTATTCCGCTTTCACCAAGATCCCGTGTTTGAGACTGGCGCCAGATTGGCGTGCGCGGCTGATCCAGGGCTACGAAGAGTTTCCCTTTGACTCGGCAGTGCCGCTGTATGTTTTCAAAAACGTGCAAGCGCTTGAGGTCAGCGATATCGACTTCCGGCAGTTCTTTGGATGGGACAGGCTTTCGGAGCAGCTCCGATCCCTTACCCTCAAGCGTGCTAGTGTTGACGACCCGGCGGATATTCTGATCGATATCGTGCTGGATGACATGGACAAACGACGTCGGCGGACATCAAAGAGCCACGCATCACCCACCAGACAATGGCCCGGGCCGGCCAGCCCCCGAAGGAGCCCGACAATGTCCAACGGTGATCTTCCCAAGTCTGCCCCCATTCCAGGCACACCGGGCCCGCGGAAATCGACAGTGGACCTGCAGGTTGGATCGCTCAATAGCGATGCCGGGGCTGACCAGGATGGGTCGAGTGGGCCGGATAGCAGGCGACCATCCATCGCGAGGGTCGACAGTGATGAAGCGCACTCGCCCTCCAAAGACGACACCAGGACACGGAGTCACTCTCCCCGGCGACCAGGAAGTTCCAGGAACCCATCTGCCAGCGTTCGAGGATCTTACAAGATTCGCCGGTCCGGGTCTGGGAGCTCTCACTCGAGCCTCTCGGATTCCTGGCATAACTCCCGGGGAAGTTCTTCGAACCTCCTGGGCATGGGCGCTCTTCCGACGTCCAAGTGGCGCTTCCTCAAGCACCTTAGCCTGGCAGACAACTCGCTCACAGCGATTCCCGCCTCGAGTCTGATACCACTTGCCAACACTCTAAATTCGCTGGACCTCTCTTCCAACCTGTTCACGCAGGTTCCCGATAGCCTGGCAACCCTCACCGCACTCCGTGCTCTGAACTTGGCCAACTGCATGATAGACTCTCTGCACTCGCTCACGCGGAACCCGCTGCCAGCAATCACCGCTGTGAACTTGCGAGCAAACCGCCTAAGATCCATTGCGGGGATTGAGAAACTCCTACCCCTGGAGCGGCTTGATCTGCGCGACAACCGGCTCACTGACCCGATGGAACTGGCTCGGTTGACAGGGATCCCGGAAATTCGCGAGATCTGGGTAGAAGGGAACCCTTTCACCCGTACCCACCGGGACTACCGCATCACCATCTTCAACCTGTTCCGCCAGACGCCCGGCTACACGGAAGACATCACCATTGACACGACTGGGCCCACGTCGGCCGAGAAGCGGTATTTGGTGGACCGTGCGGCGGTGCCGCCTGCCGTTCCGGTGATCAAGCCTGAGCCCCCTCAAATTCCTGCTGTCGATGTTAGCCGACCAGCCATCATCTACGATGCGCCTTCCAAGGAGCCCGCCGTGCTTCGAAAGGAGAGACCTGCACTTAAGGCGGTCTCCAGCGAAACCAACACAAGCTCATCACGGCGCCGCAGGGCGCCAAAGCGCCGCATAGTGGATCTCGCTACTAACGACAGCCCTATGCCCTATGCGCGGCCCGTCGACCGCCTCCCGATCCCTATCGACACTGCTGGGGTCTCCGATAGCTATTACCGAACCTCGCAGCCACCCGAGGCACCCGAATCTCTTCGCAATTCTCTGGCGGAGAGCCCCCTTCCAAATCCGGCGGACGGGGGACCTCGGCAAGTTCCCAGAATCGATACCAACGTATCGCCCCAGTTGCCTTCTATATTTGGGTCGGCAGCAAGCAACGCTGATTGGGACGTTGGGGGCGAGCTCTACAGGCAGAAGATTGAAGATCTCCGCCACAAGGTGGGCAACGGTTATCTGAGCGTTCTGAGCGAGGAGGGCTGGGACTCAGGTCCCCATCCATCCGAGTATCGTCAGGCAGCCGACTTTGGCGCGGCTTCTTCGCCGTCCATCAATTCCGACCCATCGATACCCCGAGCGAACATGCAGGCGATCTCCAGCGGTGGGACTCTTTGAGGAGCAGAGCGTCACTAAAATCGTTCAGTATTTTGATACCCCTTTCTTTCCCTTGCGATGCGAACGTCTCCCGGCGGCGGACCAAACCATACCACGCCATACCGCAACATCGAGACACCTACCATACCGGCTTATCATCAGGGCCGAGGGCTGGCTTGATTGCTTTCGCTTGGTTTGCTTTTGCTTTGGCTGGGCCGGGCTGGGAGGGAACCAAGCCTGAGGCACAGGACAGCAACGGAATGGAATTGCGCCGCATTGGAGATACCCGTACCCATACTTATACCCCTCTCCTGTTGCGGCAGTTTCTGTTCTGTTTCGGTTTTTGGTTTGTCGGGAGGTGGCTGGCTTATCTTCGGGTTCTCATGTTCCTTATTTCTGTGTTTCTCTTTTACCCTTCGTTGTTTGCATTTGAACATGTGGCACGGGAGCATACCATTTGCATGCATGCATCGCATACCTGGCGTTTTTTGGGGGGTTGGGGGGCCTATTATTTTGGGGGTGGGAGAGGGCAAGACTCGTGGATGGCGTTATTGTATGTTTGGTTCATGGTTTGGTTTGGGTCGGTTGTGCGGGACACAAGCTCTGCTGTTTTGTTTAGTACCTACACATTGGTGTTGTATTGCTGCTGCTGGGTGGGCGGTTCTTGGGTCTCTCTCTGTCTCTCCATGCGCTCGATAATACCCCACGTGGCTCGCTTCTTCTTCTGTCCAGAGTTCGCCGCTTTGAGATAGGAGAGTCTGGATCGATTGCAAGGGACTGTTTTCCCCGTTTGGTCATGACTTATGGAGGCGGTTTTGGTGTACGAGAACAAAAAAGCTGTGTTGACTGAATCAGATGGTTGGGTGGGGTTGTGTGTGTGGTTTTGTGGCCGGTTATCCAAACGAAGAGAGAAGAGAAGAAGAAGAGGGGTGAAGTCAGTGATTGAGAGCGAGCGAGCGCGCGTGCGTGCGAGCGAGAGAGTGAATTTACATTGAGAGAGATTGACTCTTCCAGAGTGTGTGCCTTTCACAAGGTTGTTTCGTGTTGTTTTGTGTTATTGTGAAATTGGTCGTCTGCTACGTTTCTCAAGATGTATGCAAATTTACGTGTTGGAGAAGGGACGGGAGCTAATTCGGCTCAGCGACTGAAATGTCAAGCGGCGAGGTTGTTTCTTGTCTCAAACTTGAAAGCCTATTCACCTACGTATCTGGCTTGTGGGGATCTCATCTTGGGTGCGCGCCTGGCATCACGACATGGCCATCTTTACAGAGCGATGGTAGGTGTTGGTAGATGCCTCCTTGGGAACTGGTTGGGTCTTGTGTGCACCTACAGCCGTTGGCTGAGCACTTTAACGCTCGGCATCTGGAAACAATAGGCCCCGTGTGACATGTGAATCGTTTGGAATTGTGGTGTTTTTTACCATCCTGACTTCTCAAACCGCACCGCCCGCTCTTGTCGGCTGTCGTACTCTCCACTGCTGCGTGATGGAGATCCGTATCCCTTGCCGGCGCTCCTCGTCTGATTGGCCTGTCGCACGGCTTCCTCCCATGGAACTGAATCGCGATGCCATGTGAGAAAGTGGAACAATAAAACCTGGGGGGTGGTGTGCCAAGGCTCGCCAGAACGGCACCCATGTCACCGGAGCCGAACTCATCGGACGGAATTCAGCCCTACGAGATGCCGGCGGCAAGGGTAAGGTAACGGAGCCCATCGTGTGACACTCATCAGGATTGATACGGCTTCACACATGAAGTCAAAAGAGCAATTTGGGGTGATATTCATATCACATTGTGGCATTGATTTGATCTAGTTCTCGACACCTCAAGTTTAGAAAGCGGCGACAACCCCCCCCGCCTTGTGCGTCTGCAGAACATTCGAAGCCCGCCGAGCGTCGTGGGGCTCAGATCTGTGGACTGCAGAGCGCTGTCAGCCCAGGTACGGATAAGTTGCGCAATAGCGTTCCCGTCCTCGGCGATTCCACATTAATTGCCGACTGTTAACAGTCGACAGCAGGCTGCGAACTGTGTCAGAGAAGCAGAGCAATTTGGCGGCCAATTGAAAAGTCACTCTTCCTCCTCATATTTTTATTAGCTCGCAGATGCAGATCCATCTGTAAAACATCAAAAAGTGAGGCATGTGGCGACCGTCGGCTGCTCACTCACAACCTAACGTCGCATTCTCGATTTCTCAAAGTTGGCGCGCTTTGTATCTGATCAGCCCCTGCTCAACGCACGGGCCTGCGTGCATTGGCGGCTCATTTACGTAAGCCTTCCAGATCGCACCAACAGGCAGCCTGGCTGCTTCGGCACGCTGATTGGGCCCGGGCCAGACCACGCCTCGCGTTTTGGAGAACGTCACGTCTTCACGAGCCCGGGACAGCTCCAGGTGTTCCCCATCGCCAGCCATCACAACGGGCTTTCTTTTCGCTACTGGGCACACGGCTGCATCAACACGGCACATCCATCCATTTCTTTTATCGCCAATGTCAGAGAACAGCCGCGCCCAGCCCCGAGTGACCCTCAGCCAAGAGCTCCGCTGGGCTCCACGCTGACGAGCCCCCTTTCCCTCGACGGCCCCTTCGATACCGCCTCTAGATCGAGTCCTGATCTCGGACAATCCTTCTCCCGTATCAGCTGCCGGCCATGGCTCCGGCTCCATCAACCCCACGGCGCACAGCACGGGGCCGGCCTCGGGGGCGCCCCAAGGGTCCCGGCTCTGCAAGCGCGTCTCGCTCGAAGCGCATCGCACCTGACGGCCCAGCCACCGAACCCCCTCCCAAGAAGCGCCGCTATATCCCCGGCGGCCCTGGCGGCGGCGGCCGCTTCGTCGACGAGGACGGTACCGAGATCCCCGCCGAGCCACACCACCCCTCCACGACCGTGTCGCGACCCCGGCCCGCTGCCGCGATGCAAGCACAGACAATGCCCAGCGTGTATCCACCGCGAAGAGAGCCCAGCAGGCGCATTCGGACGGCCGTCAACCGAGATGAGCGAGACGATATGCAGTACAGCTCCGCGGCAGCCGTTGCCGCGGCCGTGGTGCAGAGCGAAGGGTACAAGCCACGCGAGGAACGCGGATGGGAGGAGTTTCACCCGAATCTCGACATCGACGGCACCTTTATGCTATACCAGGCCGACGAAGTAGACGGAGTCATCAAGTCTGCCCCGCCCACTCCGGCCTTCCACGCTTCCGGGACGCTCTTGAACGGCGCTGGAACCCCAACCAAAGACCCAAATCCTGGTCTTACCAACGACGTTGTAAACGGGACACCGAGCGGGCAGGGGAACCCTTCCATTGCCGGATTGCTTACAGATACGCCAAGCAGGCGCCGTGTCGGCAGGCCGGCTCGGGAGTCCTTCTCGCTGTATGCCACTCGGACCCTCGACTTTGGCCCCAAGGTGCCCAAGGTCCTCCCAATCTCGGGCCAGACCTCCAAGGAGCGTCTCGACCTGAAGGCGCCCCAGTATCGCAAGACGAACCGCATCGCCCTGTTCGAGAGCAAGACCTTTGGCCAAGCGAGGTATGTCGACAAGTCGATGATGAATGTCGGCTACCAAGAGAGCGACAACTTCATTCGGCCGGACCGCAACCTGATCAAGGCGACGGATGCGAACATGGAGGAAGACGCCGACCTGTCTGGCGCGGTGGGGAAGGCCGACGGCGATGGCGTCCAGCACGCAGCAGGCGCCGTGGGTCGCGTCGAGTACGACATGGACGAGCAGGACGACATGTGGCTCGAGAAGCTCAACGCGCAGCGCAAGGCGACCGATCTAGACCCGATAGCCCGCGAGATCTTTGAGATCACCATCACCAAGATCGAGAAGGAGTGGCACGCGCTCGAGAAGAGGATACCAAAACCGAACCCGAAGCCGCCGCAGACCCACCGACCGCGCTCAAGCTCGGCCGCGGCCGTTAACGGTGAGCCGCAGGCCGGCGAGGAGCAGGATAGTAAATGCGCCATCTGCGACGACGGCGACTGCGAGAACACAAACGCCATCGTCTTCTGCGACGGCTGCGACCTTGCCGTCCACCAAGAGTGCTATGGCGTGCCGTTCATTCCCGAAGGGCAGTGGCTTTGTCGCAAGTGCCAGCTTATTGGGCGCGGCATTCCGGTAAGTCATTGGGGTTGGGAGTTTAGAAGTGTGGCTGGATGTGTGCTGACCTTTTGTGGTTGCAGACTTGCATTTTCTGTCCCAATACCGACGGGGCGTTCAAGCAAACGAACTCGTCCAAATGGGCCCATCTGCTGTGCGCCATGTGGATCCCCGAGGTGTCCCTGGGGAACCACACCTTCATGGAACCCGTCATGGAGGTGGAAAAAGTGCCCAAGACGAGGTGGCGGTTGTCGTGCTACATCTGCAGCCAGCGAATGGGCGCCTGCATCCAGTGTTCTAACAAAAACTGCTACCAGGCCTTCCATGTGACGTGTGCCCGCCGGTGCCGGCTCTTCCTTAAGATGAAGAACAGTCAGGGGGCCCTTGCGGTGCTGGACGGCACTCTCCCGCTCAAGGCCTTCTGCGACAAGCACTGCCCCCAGGACTACGCCGAGGAGAACGGCGTGGCCCGGGCCACCAAGGAAGCAAAGCGCTTCTACAAACGCACCATGAAGAACCGCATCTGGGCCGACAGCCAAGCCTCCGCCTTGCAGCTGGCCGCCACCCACTGCAACGCCATCACAGAACACCCGCCCGACGAGTCGCAGATCACCGGCGCGAAGCTCTCGGCTGTGCTCGCCGATAAGAAAAAGGGCCAGCCACCCAAGAACGTCTGGAAACTACCGTCCGGCGCACCCGTCATCCCGCAGGCAGTCTACGACCTTGTCGACCGCGCCCTCGGGAGGTTTACGATTCGCAAGCGCAAGGACTACGTGGGCGAGGCTTGCAAATACTGGACTCTCAAACGCGAGGCACGCCGCGGCGCCGCCTTGCTGAAGCGACTGCAGCTGCAAATGGAGACGTTTACATCTATGGAGCTGACGCGCCGCGACTTCGCCGCCATGGGCCCCTCGGGCAAGGCGCGCCTCGACAGGAGGATCGAGTTCGCGCGCATGCTCGAAGACGACCTCGCCCAGCTCAAGGAACTGTGCAAATTAGTCCGGCAGCGCGAGGCCATCAAGCTTGAGCTGGCCGAGATCGAGGCCGACATGATTCACACGTGCTATTTCCCTATCGCCAAGGAGCTGCGGCCGATCCTTGACAAGGCTTTCGTGTATGTTTCCGTCCGTACATCGGATTGATCAAGAGTTAATACTGACTTTCTCCAGCCTTGACAAGAACGTCTTCAAGGAGGGCTTCCAGGAGATGCAGAGCCGCATGGATAAGCTTCACTATGTCAGCACATTACCGTTTGCGCGCGATCTCTGCCAGGCAATTCACGTGGGCATCAACAACCCCCCGGCAGCCCAACAAGCGCGGGCGGAGCCTGTCGAGGCCACTCCCAGCAAGCATAACAACACTGCCGAGGTCGGCGCCCGCAAGCGCTCGGGCAAGCGGATCTTGAAGCTACTCCAGCCGTACTTGGAGGATGCCCTGAAAGCCGAGGCGGAGATCACCCGTCAGCCGGTCGAGCCGCTCCTCAAGATCCTTGTGGGTATGCTCGGGGCGAGCGTACAAGCGCGCCCGCAGCCGGCGACTACCATCACGGTCTCGGACGCAGCCTCCAGTCAAGACCAAGACGTTGATGTGACTGATGCGCCCGCCGAGGGCCAAATCATCGTCGCCGACCCCGGCGAGGGTGACGACGACGCCGAAGGCGAGTTGGACGGCACCAACATTGAAGTCGGCGGCGGCTACGAGCACGACGAACACACTCCGAAGCCCAACGGCGTCCTCTCCGCCGCCCAGTCCGTCTCGGGCGATCCGCCCCTCACAAACGGCTTCTTCAGCAGCAAAACCGCCAAACTCTCCGCTTCGCCTCCCTCCCAGGCCTCCTTGCCGGGCGCAAGCTACACCACCCACCTCGCTTCTCGTCTCGATCAGCATCCCCTGAACAACGACAGCAACAACAATAATAGCAACAGCAACACTGGCGATGACGACACCGGCCCGCTAACCCCGCCGCAATCCAACACCGGCTCCGCGTCCGCTGCTTCGTTTACCACCACCACAACCACCATCGCATTCCCCAACCATGGCAATGCCAATAACAACAACAACAACAACAACAACAACAACCCCATCATCACCATAACCAATGCCGCCAGCACCCCCAAAGCAGCAGCTGCAGCTGCAGCAACTGCTCCCGCCCTGACAGCGGCTAACCATCACCACCATCCTCATCACCACCACAACCCGCTCACAGACGGCGGGATCCTGTGGTATCTGGCGGATTTCAAGCTCCTCGGTACCACGGCCGTGGATCCGGATGGGGTTGGCAGTGATGGCGGTGGTGGTGATGGCGGTGGCGATATTGGTCAAGAAGGGGATGATGGCGAGGGCGAGGGCAAGTGGACTCAAGGGCGGGAGGCGGCGCTGAGGAGTCTGAGTGAGGAGTTGACTGATTTAGATGAGGAGGCTTTGAGGGATTTGCAGAATGGGGTTGATGTTGTTGACGGGAAGGGTGAGGGTGAGGGTGAGGGTGGTGAGGAGGGGGGGGGAGATGATGGGGGGGAGGAGGGGGAGGAGGAGGATGAGGATGATGTGGTGGAGGAGGATGATGTGGTGGAGGAGGAGATGACGATTACTTTCGCCGGGGACGGGGATGGGGATGGGGATGAACACGGTGCCTCGTCTTCCCGCCGTGGCGGTGTCGTCGATCGTCGGGAGGCTGCGACACCTGGCAGCGCCCAGCAGAATGGAAGCCCGGCGACGGCGAAGAAGGTGCAAACGGTGGTTGACGACTTTGGTTCTGGCTCTGGCGCTGGCTCCGGCAACGGTGGCAGCCCGAGGAAGAGAACGCGCAGCCAGGTGGCCGCGGCTGCGGCGGCGAGTGGGAGGGGGGGAAGGTTTTCGTTGCGGAATCGCAGCTCCGCGAGGAAGAAGTGATATCGCTTGTCTCCTTCTTGTTCTTGTTACCTCTTTTGGAGTGCGGATGCAAAGGGGGCGGAAGGTTGGGTGGGTGCATGAATTTCGAGCGGTTAATGTTTTTGTTTCTGGGGTTGAGGGGGTCCGGTTGCTGCTACCTACCTTCTTGCCAGCTGGCTGATGGGGGGCTGCGTTGGTCGATTCTGCTGTCGCCGAGGAATTGTCCCTTGATTGGACCGGCTAGGTACCTACCTTGCTTGGCCTTTGACTTCACCTCCGACATCACGGTTTCGGTTTTGCGGGTTGGTATTTTTGTTGTCTTTTTTTCAGTTTTCGCTGTTCTGGTGGGCTCGGTTTCTCCACTTTGCGGTCGACACACAGCAGCCGCGAGGCTATATATCATCAGGCGGGCTCCTTCAAAGGCTGGGGCATAGTTATACCAAAGAAACAACAGCGCCGCGCAGCCAAAAAAAAAAATTTCGTTTCTCGGGTTGCTCGCCGGTTTCGTCTTCCTGTTTTTTTTCACTTGCGTTTTGCGCTGGCTTGGTTCACATCGATTCCCTGTTTCGCATTACATCATTCCGCTTCTTCTTCTTCTTCTTCTCGAAGGGGTTTCAAGTGTGTAGCAAGGACAGGTGGACAGCTGGAAGGAATTTCGAATACCAGAGCGCACTGGGTCTGCTTAGGACGGATTGAGAGGGGGAAGTTGGACGGGGCAGAGATGGGTTTGTGGGATTATTATTCCTTGTTCAGATACTCTGCTGGCTTGTTATATCACATGTATGGAGTCCCGGGGCGTCGGAGTTGTCTGTGGGACGGGGCGTTGCGCTTCTCCCTCCTGCTACGGGATTGCAGTACAAGGTTATTGGAAGTCGTTTGAAAGCATGGGGTTCATTGAATGGTTGGACCATGTCGTGGATACTGCGGCAGTAATATTGGTGCTATCCCGTCTGGTTTGCTACGTTGTCTACATGCGTGTGTACGTGATTGATGTATGTGATGGGCAGTGTTGTAACGGGCTGTGCCCGAGGTGGGCCTCGGTAACCCTCAGCCAACCCTGACCTCTGGATGAAGCTATTCCCAGACGCCCCACAGCACACCGAACATTCTAGCAATGCGCTCGAGCCACTTCACTCAACGATAAAGCAGCCTCCAAACTGCCAGAACGTCTTGTCTTTCTTTTTCTTCCCCAAGCTTAGTGTACTCGTAGAGTCATCACCAGCTAGTTGCAATATACACCTCGGACCGTTACAAGTGTATTGATAAAACTTAAACTTGCACTGTCTACCATTCCAGCATGTCTTGCGTTATTTCTATTCATCACGCCCCTCACCAAATCTGCACCTTTGTCTCCTAGCTGGGTATATCTTGTGTTGCTGCAACTGCGGTATACATGCAACCGGGTGACACAAAAAGCCGTACACCAAACCAAAACTTCCCCGCATCTGCACCTTACATCCAACAACACCAACAACAACATGAGCAACGGCCACCACCCGACACCGAAGAAATCTAAGGTCCTTGGGACTATTTTATTTCTAAAAAAGGAGAAGATTCCTCACTTCAAATCATGCGTTTTTAGACACTTTGGGGTCAGCCATACTCAAGGCTGGGAAATCATTCGCTAGCAACGCAACCGACGTAACCTACACGATGACCCTGACCATTCTGACTTGGAAGAAACTCGTGGCCGGAAACGAATCCTTACGCCAGATGACCTTCAAAAGATGGAAAACCTGATCTGGACGCACGGCTTCGAAGCTCGGGCCTTAACCTGGCAGGCGCTTGCATTCGAGGCAGGTGTTGCAGCTGAGGTTAGCTGGCGAACGATCCAACGGTCAATGGGCACCCTTGAATACCGGAAATGTGTAGCATACCGGAAAGGATGGGTCTCCCCATCCACTGCGAAGAAACGGCTCGAAGCTGCCACCGTTGCTCTCGAGAAACGACCTACACCAGAGCATCGGCATGATATCCGGTGGTCAGACGAAGTGCAGTATTCCCTTGGCCCAGAGGGCCGTACCATGATCATCCGGAAACCTGGCCAACGGCACTGCCCAGACTGCATCCAAGAGGCACGCGAGCCGGAACCTAAGCACCTCAAACGACTACACGCGTGGGCCGCGATCGGATGGAATTTCAAGTCAGACCTTTACTTCTACGAGGTCCCAGGGAACACGAACGGGAAGATTATTATTATTAATCTTACACCGCAAAGGCTTGTGCCTCGCTCAGCTAGAGCAAGCGGTCCCTCCTCGTTGCTTTACATGCAATGCATCCTCTCACGTGCTGCGCCTTCACAGCGCAAGCGCTGTGTAGGCGTTCCCTGTATACCCTCTATCCAACAGTCCGGAACTCATCCTTCCGGCTTGGTGACGACGGTGCTGTGGGTGGCCATCCCGGCCTTGTGCGTCACTCTAGCGCGTAGCGTGGGCTGCGTGCCGATGGCTTTGGCTCAGCGCTAGAGCCCTATGCGTCTCCCCCTCCTCCTCCTCCTGCTGGCCTCTCCTAGGTCCTCCGTCTCCCTGTCTGGCCCTGGATTCCCCTCCTCCTCCTGTTCCAGTTCCATCGCAAGCCGGTATTCCTGTAGCCATCCGAGTCTCATGAGCCATGCCACAACCCGCGCTGCCTCTGAGCAGCGCCCTAGCGCCTCTGCCAGGGCGTGTCTGTCCCTGAGCTGCGGTCTTCCCTCCTCGAGCTCCCGGTCCGGGCACCTAAGCACCAGGTGAGCCACTGTCTCTGGTGCTTCCCCGCAGCGGCATAACGGCGTGGGTATTCCAGGGACTCGCCTCTTGAAGAGAAACTCCCTCAGGCCTATTGCTCCTGTGCGAGCCTGTGTCAGGAGTGAGCTCCTTGCCTTATTTAGTCCTTCGTGGGCTGCCAGCGGTCGTGCGGGGGGGTCGAGGCTGTAGAGATCGGCTGCCTCCTTATAGCGACGTGGGCGCTGCGCGTCTGCGCGTTCCATTTGTGCCCTGCGGCGGGCCTTCCATTCTCCGATAGTCGTCACATCCGCGTCTAGTTCCGTCCATTGCCTGTCCGGCGTCTGATGGTCGTCCTCGCTGCTCCTGATATGTGCCTGCAGCCACTCCCTAGCCCACTCCTGCTTTTAGAGGGTAGGTTTCACCGCCAGGGTTCTCGTGTTCCTCCGGGTCCTGCGTCGCCGCAGTTGGGATGTCACCGCTGCGCATGTGGTGCGCAGGAGCTCCGCCATCCCAGTCCTTTGTAGCCGCTGTTCGGTCCTCGCCACCACCTGTTGAGGTATAGGTCGATAGGGGGCACCCAGGCCTCGCTTTCCAGATTGCGGACTGAAGTGGCCTTGTAGGCCCCGGTCACTACTCTCAGACAGCGCGTCTGTATCGCTTGGAAGTTGCGTGCAAGCCCTCGCAGTGTCCCACCGAGTGGGGTTGGTGTGTGCCAGGCCGTCGCCCCGTATGACAGGACGCTCCTGACCACCTTTGTGTATATCTCCCGAGCCTTTGAGATGCGCACGCCATGCGTCTTCGCAGTGAGTATTGTGAGTGCAAGCATCTGGGTTGCCATTCTTGTTCCCACCTGCTCGCGGTGTGCCTTGAACGATAATTTCCGGTGAAGCCAGACCCCAAGAAATCTAGCCGACTCCACGGGGGCCAGACCTGGTTGTTCGCCTCCTAGTATGTTGACTACTTCGTTGCGTGGGCGACGTGTTCGGGTGAAGTGAATGAGCTCGCTTTTTGCTGGGTCGAACTGCATGCCTCTCTCCCTAGCCCACTCCTCGCAGATCTGGTAGGCGCTTTCCAGCGTCCGGCAGCATGACTGCGTATCCTGGCCAAATGCTAGCAGGTTGGTTGTAAAACAGTATATAGCTAAATTCCCGTCATGGACGGAAGAGGAGCTACGGAGTCTTGCGATTGAAGGATGGGATACACTGTCCCAGGAGACGATTAACGGCTGGGTTGATTCAATGGTTCAATGGATAAAGGATGTGGTGGATATGGAGGGGAAAATGACAGGGCATTAGATGCGGGGAAATCTTGGTTTGGTGTACGGCTTTTTTTGTCACCTGGTTTGACATGGAAGATGGATGTTTCGAGGCCAAGGACTGGCGGCTAACCTCAGATTAGTGGCAAGTAATGTGTCAATAAGAACTAGTTAGTTACGTCAGTGGCGAAAAGTAAAAAAAATAACGCAGACATGGTTCCCGGGCCCTTCAATTCAGTACAGGTAATAAGAAATGCATGTCATTAAAACGAGTCCAGATATACAGTAGCTACTCTGTAAAAGCAAACTAAAAAAAAGGTTACTTGGCCAGAGGCATGCCCTAGGATAAGTGTATGACCATGAACCGCCACACATGTTGCCCGATAGTCCGCGGGAAGCCAAAGAACGCTCTTCCCATGTCTTGTGACCCAGTCGCCGCCGATAAATAGAAATCCGCTGGCGGGTTTCTGAGCTCCAGAGCTGTTTGAAGCGTCGTCGGAGTTTACGGCAATGCTCAGCAGCCCTCGGTCTGTCTCGAGGTATTGACCGTCCGGCGAGAACGCCACTGCGGTGACCCGATTGCCATGGCCCTCGAGCGTCGCCCGGTGCGTGCCAGTCGCCGTATCCCAGAGACGGACCGTCTTATCGTTCGAAGCTGACGCGAGCGTCTTGCCGTTTGGCGAGAACGCTACTGCCTTGACCGTATCGCCATGGCCCTCGAGCGTCGCCCGGTGTGTGCCAGTCACCGTATCCCAGAGCCGGACCGTCTTATCGTACGAAGCTGACGCGAGCGTCTTGCCGTCCGGCGAGAACGCTACTGCCTTGACCGCATTGCCATGGCCCTCGAGCGTCTGCCGGTGCGCACCCCAGTGGTCTCTAATGCCAGCGGTCATTGCAATAAAGGACAGCCTTTCCTCCCAATACCGCTTTCTAATCTCGCTCAGAGTTGGGCTGAATACGAGCGCGGAGCCATATGTCTGCAAGGGAGCCCGCTCTATGATCGATATGTGACTGAAAACAAACTTCTTTGCGTCATCCAACAGCTTAAGAAGGTGAGGGTTGATGTTCGGTTGCAACTGATAGGAATTAGTAACTTGACACTAATACGGCATTAACATACCTGAGCGGCATGCAGAATCTTTCTTATCGAGAGCAGCCCACTGGAAAGGAGCCCTATGAGAGACAAACTCTCAAGCCAGCGGAGGAAGTATTCCTTCACGAATCCAAATACCTTCCCGTTGTCCGTCAGTTCTCCCAGGAGCCTGGAGTTGTCGCTGTTCAGGGAGCAGAGATGGTCGGCCCGGAAGAGACAGGAGTATCGTATTGGAGCCAGCGGATCTAGATCAAGGGGCGTCATATTCTACGGTTTGAAGCCGAAGTCGAGGTTGTACATGTTGTATCTTAGCATTGAGGCCATTGCATCAATTGCGCGTATGCCGATGCCCACATGCCCTTGGGCAACCCCAGCCGGCTGAAGTTGAGTTGTGTAGTTGTCGCCCAGATAGTCCTTAGTGGATTTATGGATTAGGTAGACCATTTCGTCCTTGATTGTTAGTAATGAGCCGCATCGATCCAAAAGGGCCTGTCTAGCAGAGCAGTGGGAATGTCTCGACGGGCCGTAAAAAGAGTGGGGCCACGGAAAAGATTTTCCCCGATGATAGGGAGTTTCAAGAGGTACATCGTACTATTGGAGACTCCCCATTTCATTCATGTGATCCACCACGACCTGCATCATTGTTTTCATCCAACTACTCTGTGATCTGCGACAAAACTGGTTCAATTGCTATAGTTACCCGCCTGCAACCTCGATACAGCTAAGTGCCTGGGACTCCTCCATTTCCCCTTGCTCCTCTTGATCGAACAGTTCATCCAATCGGCCCTCAAATGTATGGGGAATGACCCCATCTTCGTGCCCATCCTCATCCCAGGGAGTATCATCGTATGACTCGTGATTATCCTGCATCCACCGCCGGGAAAGCCTTGGTGCGATCGTAACCCCAGCCTCGTCATTGACGTTAGCAGCGGGCGTCGAAGTGAGGCCAGATGCCATGGCGCCCAGGGCAGCAGGTGCCGTTGAAGGCGGAGGGAGTGCCTCAGCACGTTCATTGGCTTCGACCACCTCATGCATAGAAGGCCATCGCCGGGTGCCGTTTTTTCCATTGCCCCTCGCCTTCACTGTCCCCTGTGCTGAAACACTGCCTTTTGGGCGTCCTTTTGCCCTAACTAGCAACGGATCCTGTGGCCCA
>MU863624.1:2330462-2377003 GCA_033575675.1 Parathielavia hyrcaniae
TTGATGGCCTCGTCAGCCTCGGCGAAGGTGGCGTAGGTTGCCGGCGGCGGCGGCGGGCCGCAGGGCGCTCCGGCGCCAGCTATTGGCAGCTGCTCTTGCCGGGAGTTCTGAGCTCGAGATAGGTCATCTTGGGGATCATGATCCGTGGATGTCGTGGGCCGGGAGCCGGACGTTGAAGAGGAGCAGTGGGGCACTGTCGGTGACGACGGCCGCAGAGCGTCCGAGCCATCGGGGACCCTGGGGGCATCAGGGAAAGCCGTAGGGAGCCGATCCATAGAAATATAGGGCAGCTGTACCCCGAGGAGGTCGAAAACAGGTTTGCAAGGGCTCTTGGCAGTAAATATGGGGTTGAAGCTAAGTTGGTTGATGGATCATGGTGTTCCAGGCACAGCCTGTGGTTCAGGTGCTGGGGAAGTCGAGATGACCCGATAAGATAACGTGCAATTTGGCTGTGTACCTTTTGTGATCCCCTAACATTAAGTTCCGACGTGGGCCTGGACGCCCCACTTTCCACGGCCCGTCGAGACATTCCCACTGCTCTGCTAGACAGGCCCATCCAAAATTGTCCGGGGATTAATCTTCGCTGGCAAGCCTGGAACTACAACAAGCTCGGAGAGTGACGGAGGGCGATACGCAAGGAATGTAGCCGCGAGTACAATCTTACAGCCTTGCCAATTCCACTCTTTCCCTTCATTGATCCTGGCCATCATGTGACCGTACAATTCTGTCAAGCCGGGGGGGATGCTCTGGACGGTCTCGACAGCATCCCAGCCCTCCACTGAACTGAGTTCTTTGAATACGAGAGCCACCCAGAGGAACGTGTTCTCTGCTCGTTGGCGGACTTCATGAGAGATGTCAGCCAAAACGCAGTCTTTGTATCCTTCCCTGTCCTTGAGCTCGATAAGCTTGTGGTTGATGTATGCATTGACAAATTCTTCCAGACGCTGAGTATCTAGCTCGACAAGGGAGTTGACGCCCTGTTCCTTGAGTGCAGCGAGAAGGTCAACTTCCGGGCGGCTAGAGAGCAGCCATCTCACCCTCTGCGAGAGGTTGAGGGAAGTCGAAATGAGATGGATGAGGTCCGACCGCCCCTGCGCGCACTCATCAAGTGCGTCGACTGCGAGGTACACAGGTGACAACTGGGGATCCTTCAACATATTCCGAAACGCCTCGGATAGGGCGATGAAGGCATTTCGGTCCCTGAAGAGATCGGCGCCTGACTCTTTGTACTTCTGCAGTAGATGGGAAATGAGGCATGGCTGCTGAAGAAGGAGAAGCCATATCAAAGAGCGGAGGACGGCGGTGGCGTTGTTCAGGGCGGTATCTGTGCCTTGACAGAAGAAAAAGGAGAGTGCTGGCGCCAGGACGACGGGTTGATGGGAGAGTTGGCGGATGAGGCGGATCATGAGCATCCATCGTCTTTCCCGTGCCGGCGTGTCCTTTTATCCAGAGCAATCGACGTGGCGGACAATCGGATCCGCTATCGTTCCAGTTTGTGAACGCTGTATACTCCGGAGTGCGAAGGATCCACTTGTACGCGTCATTGAGCAGCTCATCCTTGCTCTTCTCGATTCGTTCCATGCCATGTTGCGGATCAACGACGCGATCTTTACGGCACGCTGCCTCAACATCATCCCTACGGGCGTCCTTCTGCAACGAGATGAAGTCCCGAATGTCCTGATGGATGTCGCCGAGTCGGCTCTCCATTCCCTCGGCATGCTCAACGAGCTTCCCTAAGGAAGTTTTCGTTTGTTCTTGGAAGGATTGGGCAGCATCGTTCTGAATGATAGCCTCCGCGTTGGTAACTAGCTTCAGATCGCCGTCCCAATCATCCAGATTAAGCATGCCGCGAAGGAAGACAAGCCCTTGATTGCGATAGTAGGAGCAAACACTCTTCATCTGGTATTGGAGAAGAGCCCTGTAGAGCTCGACAATGCTCGTTTCCAGCTGGCGTAAGACTGCTTGGAAGGCCTTGCCAGCGGCAACGTTCCTCCTGTTCAGGAGATGTTCGGTGAGGGCGCAGTACCAGTCCATCCTGGAGATGACATGGGCGATACCGGCAAGGTTGGATTTCGTCGCTTGCGCAGGATTCTGGAGAATCTGGAGGCATGTTAGTGGAGCCAAGCACAAAGGGGTGTTTGAAGGACGACTGCTTACTTGCAGCCCAACGCAAACACCAGCCCACGGAAGCGCAGCCTGCGGCACGCATTGGACAGCCAGGTCAATCATTCCCTTGACCGACAGGACGAAATCGGCGACGTCGCCTGCTCCGTTCGTGGTCTTGGACGCTCTAGAAATTTTCGCCTGGCCTTCCTCCACCAGCCTCCTCATATGCGTCTGTCGTTTGGTCGGGTTATGGAGCTCGGCCGAAATGTTGGTATCAGGAGCAACACCTGGGTTGGCTCCAAGAACTGTTTCCAGCGTTCTCACGTATGACATGACAAGCTCTGCATTGTCCGTCTCAAGGCTGTCGTACGCGGCGTTCCACAGTCTCTCGGACACGGAAAGGACAGGGGTCGGTTGCTCTGTGGATTTGGTCGGCGGTGGCTTGGGTGCGGATTCGGTGGGCAGAGCAGGAGGCAGTGCTTGCAATGCTGCGGGTTGCTGGTGTTCGTCGGGGACTCTCGCATCTGTGCCGGGTCGGGCGATCTTTGCGGTAGCGGCAGACGGGGAGGGAGGAGCAGAACCTTCAGCTAAAGGAGCAGGGTCTTTCTTGGATCGCGATCGCCAAGCATTTCCTAGGCCGAAGTGCTAGGGCCATTGAGGTGAGGTATCACACCAAGCTCAAAACCACCTGCAAGGAGGAGGAGTGGGAGGTGGAGGAGATTTGCAGTAGGAGACGCAGGATGACGGCGGCCTAGAACTACTTGTGAAGTGGAAGGGTGAAGAGAAGACATGGGAGCCTTTCGAGAATGTGGCGGTGACGCAGGCGCTTGACGAGTATGAGCGTCTTTATGGGCGGGTACTGTAGATTCTAGCTAGACTTGAGTCGGAGGCGGCCGCGATGGGGGGTTGCAGAGTGTGTCCCGAACGACATCGTAGTACTGGCCGGGCGGTTGGTCACACCTTGCCGCGGTTGTGCGAACGGCCTCTTCTTCCGCCTCAATGGGAACAGCTGCTGCAAGGGGTTCGGGGACAGAAAGGAATGGTTCAGGCCGGGCGACTTGCGCGGGGCCGATGCCGCGGATGGCCACACCCACTTCCGTGCCAGCTAGGATATCGGGGACGGCCTTAGGAAGCAGAGGCGCTTGCGCTTTGAACTGGGCGTGCAGCTTGAACCAGTGCCTCTGGTTCTTTGAGGTGCGTTCGGCTCGGGGCGGATGATGACCGGGAGACTCGCCTGGTCCGGGAGATGAAGATGCGGCCTTGAAACCGCGGGTTGCTCCGCGTGGAGCCGTTGAGCGGGTGTGGAGGGAAGCGGGTGCCGTTGGTCGAGCCTGAGGATGCTGGAGTATCTCTTGCTCAAAGCCCCGGAGAGCCTCGGCAAAACACTCTTCAATGATCGGGTCTATCTCTGTGAAAATCCGCGTAGTTAGGTTGCTCTCTGCGCGGCCAGGTGCTGTCATGGACGGAACGCTAGGTAGCCGCGGCGCGACCGAGTCCAAGAAGCCTTGAATGCGACCACGGGCTTGCGAGCTTCTCGCCTGCCGGGGCAATTCAGGTGAGGTATCACACCAAGCTCAAAACCGCCGAGTGGGAGGTGGGGGAGATTTGCCGTCACAGAAGGCGGGATGATGGCGGCCTGGAACTGCTTGTGATGTGGGGGAGTGGAGAGGAGACATGGGAGCATTATGAGAACATGGCGGAGACGAAGGCGCTTGACGAGTATGAGCGTCTTCATGGGCGGGTTATTGTAGATACTGTAAATGCTCTCTGAGGTTTTGCCTTGGTTACGTGAATTCAAGACCTGTGTTAGCCTACAGCGCCGAAATCGCGCCTCTCGATGCCCCTGGTTCCGAAGCTGTGACCCGATGTCAGAAGGCTCAGCACCATCCCAGAATCCCCGCCGGTCCCGGCGACGCCTTGCCATAGTCGCCCCAGACCCAGCCCCAGGGCACGCCCTGAGGCGTCGTCGCCTCTTTCTACGTACCAGCATCATAGTCATACGTTCGAGGACATTTTTGGTGTCAATGAAGGAGTATGAAGCGGCGGTCGGAGGGAAAGACCTAATCTTGCCTAACCCCCCATCCGAGGCCCGTTGACAAGATCCAATTCACATCACGTAATTTCTGTTCTTTAGCGAAGGGATTGACGGCCGGCGCAGTAAACGGGGGAGAGCAATCCTCGCAGCCTCCTGCCAGGTATGTGACACCGCAGACGACCCCCTATTAACGTAGACACAGATATTTACCGACTCCCTGTTACCGCAGATGTCGCAGACGCGCTCACCGACCCCCTGTTACCGCAGACTGAGAGAGTGCATCTTCCCCGAAGGGGATTGAAGAGTGTCTGCCAACCCTTGCCGGTCAGCCCAGCTAGAGCTGATCGGCCCCTGCATGCAGCACTGCCAAGGTTTCGTGGCCAAGTTCCGCACTAATTAACAATCCGGACCGGACGTTGAAAGTGTATACACAGTAAGGAACTGTCAACGGCAGAGTGAGATTGGAGATCAAAGGCAAGCCAACCGTCACTCTCATCTCTGTTTTTTACTGCCCACCAGTATTCCCTTGCAACACATTCATTGCTCTCACCTTCAAAGTGTCGGTTTCCGAGCCCGAGCCTCCGAAAGAGGTTCTTGATACCTTCGACGATTTGTCTGCGAACGCACGCGGCACCTTCCTCTGGGTGGCCTTGGTCTGCCAAGAGCTGTCCAATACGCCGGGATGGAAAACGCAAAAGAAGTTGATGGGTTTTTCATCCGGCCTGCAACGGTGCGGTTTTCCTGTATAGTAAATAGTTGAAGGTCCGGCACGCCCCCAGGGCATAGCGGTGTAGGAATAATAATAATTATAAGCGAGCGGTGGGTATAAGAGAGCGGTGGGTATAAGCGAGCGGTGGCTTTCTTAGCGCGACGCGCCCTCTGTATACCCAACATTAGTTTTCTCTACAACTCAATATGCCTTCGCCCTCAAAGGAAACCAGGGTAATCTTTGCCCTTGAGGCTCTTCGAAATGACAAAAGTTCAAAGCTTGAAGCCGTAGCTAGGCTCTATAACGTGCCAGCTTCAACCCTCCGTCGTCGACGCGCTGGCCGATCTGCACGACGCGACACCATACCCAACTCGCGCCGGCTCACCGATTCCGAAGAGAAGGCTCTCGTTCAGTATGTAATCGAGCTATCTGAGCGAGCATTTCCACCTAGACTGCGTGGTGTGGAAGATATGGCCAACCAACTGCTACGCGTACGCGACGCGCCCCCTGTCGGCAAGCTTTGGGCACACAAGTTCGTCAAACGCCAGCCAGAGCTCCGGACGCGTTATACGGGTAGATACGACTACCAGAGGGCCAAGTGCGAGGATTTGAAGGTCATCGGCGAGTGGTTTGCCCTTGTGCGGAACGTCAAGGCCAAGTACGGTATCGTGGATGACGATATCTACAACTTCGACGAGACTGGGTTCATGATGGGCATGATCTTCGCGGGCATGGTGGTTACAACCTCGGATGGCCTTAGCAAGGCAAAGCTGGTTCAGCCTGGTAACCGCGAATGGGCAACGGTGATCCAGGGAGTCAATGCCCTCGGCTGGGCTATCCCTCCGTTCATCATCTTAGCGGCGCAGTACCACCTCGCCAACTGGTATACCGAGTGCAACCTCCCGGCCGACTGGCGCATCGCAACCACCGACAATGGCTGGACTACCAATGCAGTAGGCCTGGATTGGATCAAGCATTTCGACTACCACACGGCGCCCCGGGCAAAGGGCAAGTACCGGTTGTTGATCCTCGACGGCCACGAGAGCCACCACTCGACCGAATTCGAGCTCCATTGCCAGCAGAACAACATTATCACGCTCTGCATGCCTCCGCACTCCTCCCACCTCCTCCAGCCACTCGATGTCGGCTGCTTCGGGCCATTGAAGCAGGCGTACGGCCGCCAGGTTGAGGACTTGATGCGAATGCATATCAACCACGTGAACAAGCTTGAGTTCCTTTGCGGTTTCCGTGAGGCCTTCTTCGCCTCGATGACGGAGAAGAATGTCCAGGGTGGCTTTGCAGGTGCTGGCCTTGTGCCGTACGATCCAGAGAGGGTGCTTTCCAAGCTGGATGTGAAGCTTCGTACACCAACGCCCCTGAACTCGCGGGCCGGCACACCACAACCTTGGGTCTTCCAGACACCACACAACCCTCGAGAAGCGATCTCGCAGTCAACGCTCATCAAGACTCGTATCACCAACCATCAAAACAGCTCTCCGACTTCAATGTTGACTGCGGTGGACCAGCATACCAAGAGTACAATGGCTGTGATGCACCAAGTGGCTTTCCTTCAGGCAGAGAATGTTTCGCTCCGCAAGGCTAACGAAGCACTGAGCAAGCGCCGGAGGGCCAAAAAAACACGTGTACAGCTAGGAGGATTACTTGCAGTGCAAGATGCAAAGAATCTAGTAGGCCAGAAGGCCGTGGTTGGGGAGGTGGCGCAAGAAAAGGAGCAGGATAGTGGTAGTGCTGGGAGGGGTCATACGAGGGTTCGATGCTGTGGTGTGTGCGGTAAGCCTGGTCATAACGCCCGCACTTGCCAGGAGGCTGCAGAAGCATCCAATTCAGCTGTTTCTGATGTAATTATAGTCGGTTTATAGTGTTGTTGTATTGCAATTGATGATACTTGTTGTTGGGTTGCGGAGAGGCCACCGCTCGCTTATTATGCACGTTAGGTCTTTGCGGCTCTTTTCTAACGCTTCGCGAAAGCATTATCTCTTTCGTCCATCAGTCCGCCAAGGACTTTCTTCTCAACCAGGCACGTAATGAGATCTTCCCTTCTGGGATTGAAGACATACACCGTACCATCTTCTCGCGCTCGCTTCGAGTCATGCGGGAGACATTGCGACGCGACATCTACAACCTTGGCCATCCTGGATCTTCCATCGACAGAGTCGGACCACCTGATCCAGATCCGCTCGCCGCAGTACGGTACTCGTGCGTATACTGGATTAACCATCTGCGTGATTGTGATCCCAAGAAGAACGCGAACAAGGACTTCCGGGCTGGCGGATCGATCGATACCTTTCTACGCGAGAATTATCTGCACTGGCTCGAGGCCCTTAGCCTTCAAAAGAGCATATCAGAAGGAATAGCGTCAATGCTGAGCCTTGAGAGTTTGCTTGAGGTTAGCTTTCGGTGGTGCGATTTAGGAGCCACGCGCTAACGTCTTGTTAGGCAAAGAGACATCACTTGTTATCGATCGAGTTCGAGATGCATGTCGGTTTATCCTTTACCACAAGTGGACAAATGAGAAGAGCCCTCTTCAGGTGTACGCTTCCGCACTTGTGTTCAGCCCAGCCCGCAGTATGACGAGGAATCAGTTCAAAGATGAGGAGCCTAAATGGATCATCCGAAAACCGACCATGGCGGACAATTGGAGCGCATGCCTACAAACGCTCGAGCGCCATGGTGACTTTGTCAGGTCCGTGGCCTAGTCACACGATGCGACCCGGCTGGCGTCGGCGTCAGAGGACAAGACAGTCAAGATCTGGGATCCGGCAACCGGGCAGTGCGTGTCGACGCTGAATATCCAGGTCAACGATCTCCAATTTCACGAGTCTAACTCGAATTTTCTACGTACCAATCTAGGTACATTTGACTTGCAAGCGGCCGCAATTGCTACAGTCTTCGGCCCTGCTCCTAATGATCGTTCATCACCAATTGCTGTTGGATACAGCCTGAGCAGCAATCGTGCCTGGATTACGTATCAAGGCGAAAACCTGCTGTGGCCACCGTCCGAGTATCGCCCATCATCTTCAGCTATATCTGGAACGGTTGTGTCAATCGGCTGTTCTTCGGGCCGCATCTTGTTCTTCACGTTCGCAGACAGCAAGACTTCACAGCAAGTTTCTTGATATTTTTTTCGTCTCTCGACGTTTCGATTTCCTTTTCGATTTCTCGTTCTCTCCACTTTTTCTCTCATAGCGTGCCACGAGAAGGGTGTGGGAGGACCGATGAATTTATGACTTCCTTAGCCAAGTTCTAGCATTTTCGAAATATTTCTTCAACTCGGAGTCGCTTTGACACTGCAACAGTCACTGAATGTAGACCCTTAGTGCTGGCGTGGTTGCCACCGGATCACCGCTCCTGGCTTTCACCTGCTCATGTCTCTGGTCCTGGCATATGTGTCTGGTCACGCCAGAGCACTCCCGGCCAGCACTCGAAGACTGGTCGTACGCACATCTTATCTAGCCTTTGCACTCTTCGTAGCAACAATTGTCAAATTTACTTGTTTGCTTGCTCATTTGCCACAGTGCCGAGGAAGCAGGGGTCTTCTGGGCAGGTCGTTCTGCACTTGCATGCCCAAATGGAGACTTGTCCATTCTACCGCGGAACAGACAAGTTGGGGAGCACTCTGGCCAATATCTCGCATAAAGTCGCAATGTCATGAAAACTCCTTTGCAGGACGATTAGCCGAGGTAGCAGGATGTTAAACTTCGCAAAGCTTTGTCTCTGATACTGCCTGCCCACCCATTCATCTGCACCGGGTTGCCACACCTCTGCGAAATGCTACTCGGCCTCCCGGCGGCTTTCAGCCAGACGCCGTGCTAACTCGACAGTCACGCGCCGCTACACCTCAGCTGCAATACGCCGCTCAGCCTCAGCGCGTTCCTTGTCGAGCGCTTCAGCCACACGCCGCTCAGCCTCAGCGCGTTCCTTGTCGCGCGCTTCAGCCGCACGTCGATCGGCTTCGATGCGCTCCTCAGCCAAGCGCCGCTCCGACTCGGCACGCTCCTCGTTGCGCGTCTCAACCACACGACGCTCCGCTTCCTCGTAGGGATTTTCCTCTTCATCACCGACCTCTGTGGTATATTCTGTCGGCTTGTGTAGATGGCGTGCCCTGCGGAAGATGGCCCTCAGCCGCTCGTATGTCAGAGTGATCATGGGGTTTCTGTGGAAAGGTCAGATCGGCTTCGTGGTTTAGAACAAGGATGGCAAACCTCGTAATCTCAGCAGCCAACTCGGCGGTCGAGGGGCGACAATAGGCCGGTGGTAGACGAGCAGAACCGACGAAGTCAGAGAGATAGAGGTCGATTTGACCAACGGGTTGTTGATCGAGATTATTGTCATAGTAAAGTTCGTGATGCGGAAGCCAGCCGTCCGCTGCGAGCAAGCTTACCCAGGCCTTGTTCATGCCGGGGTATTGAAGGTCAAGGATGAGAACGGCTCGGGTTTTGCCGTCCGACAAATCGATGTATTGGCGCGCCTTCCTCTCCACGTGTTGGCGGGGTTCGCTCTACAAGACCTCGCAAACCAGAGAGGGCAGAGTACCCGCCTCACCGAATGAGATATCGGCCTGCTTGAGGAGTTTGCCATCGGACTCGATATTGGCTGTCCCTGGTTCGTCGATAGATCGCAGCTTGTTTCGAATCATTGGATCATTCGCCGTGGCAAGCAACTTGCGGATATGATCTTTGACATAGTCACGGAGACCGATTTGAACTTTGAAATGCAACGAAGATTCGCCCATGATGTCGAGAAACACTGTCTTGGATCCGTAATCATATTCGACTCGTCGGATCTTCGGTTGGTCGAGTTCCAGCAGCCTAGAGTCCAGCTGCTCGAAAAGATCGTGTATGTGGCTCGCCTGCCAGTGGAAGCTGAGAAGCGACTCGGTGCCGCTTTTGCCAAAGTTGACGATGTGGTCGAGAATCTCGTCGATAGTGGAAACCTTCAGCCAAACCTAAGAGGGGTCAGCAATCGCCATGTGCAAAAACGAACGCAGAAAAGCGCGAAGTACCGGCTCGGCGTGACGCTCATCTTCACAAGAGGCGGGCAATGCCGCCCCTTCCGACGAGTTGAAGGTATTTGATGAAGCCATCGCTGGTGCAGCCAATGTTGCAATAGCTTGATGGGCATTCGTTGGAGGTTTGAAGAAAATGGCATGCTTACCTGTGCCAAGGATCATAAGCGAGTGGTCCGAGCGCCTTTCAGCGCCTGATGTGATGTGCCTCGAGTGTGCGTCTTGATCATGCAAGGTGGTCCGGGCGCAATTTGAGGCAGAGGGGCAGATAACGCGGGGTGGTGGGGACTGCAAGGGGCCACTTCAGTCCAACCTGTCCCTCTGAACTCTTTAAGAAAGCACGTGCACCTTTTGCACAACCACCTGTCATTCCATCTGCAAGACCGGGAAAGCCATCTCGGCGGCAACAATGTGACTGTGTGGCTCAGGCCGTGAGTTCGGACGGCAAGTTCAGAGCGGCCTTAGCAAAGGGCAGCGACCACCCTATTCCTTTCCAGTTTCTGGTTCAGAGAGAGAGTGGCGAAAGAAAACTGGCCGACCTGCCAAAAACACCACCCTCCCTGATTCCTACCATCTGACCGCATCGACTGGAAGTGACATAACATCATCGAGCACTGGGAGGAGCGAACAGCGGTGTAGGAATGGTTATTGAATATTTACTGTCATGCGCCGCTGCCGTTTTGCCCTGCATGGCGGACTGTTGACGGCCTCGATTCCCGCAGGATTCGACACGGGTCGACCATGTCGGTCTTGCTCGCGTGCCTACGCCCCGCTGCTATTCAAAATCCCCGACAAAGCGTTCTCTTCCATCTATACTTGTCGGATCCCCGGAGGGCACGTTGCGATTTTCGGCCGTCATTTGGCCCCTCCACCGTCGCCTACCGCGAGGGGCTCCCAGGCGACCGCCCGGATTGTAAACAGCACGGTTTTTGTACGGTACTACCAAGCATTTGCTCAGCTTGTCTTGTCCGTCGACCCCAGTAAGAGCGCGCCCTTCCGCCGCAAGGTCAGCTGGTATGGAGGCGGACGGATCCGAACGCGTTCACGCGTGCCACCCAGCTCCAGCGTCCCGCGCAGGCCACCCGGTCCAAACAACGGGTAAGTCGAGACACCCACTTCTTACTTGGTCCCTTGCTTTTGTGAATTGGGCAAGCCCAGGCTCTCCGGGCTGACTTCTGGGCGCCTGACAGCCCCACCTGCCGCTTCCGACATCCGTCCTACCGAGAAGAGCCTGGGGGTTGGCTGTTCGAGAAAGCGCACCGTGTCGGAGACGAGCAGCGCTGGCCACAATGCATTCCTCATACATACAAGTCCACCGGAGAAGCACTCCCGCTACGAGTATACCTCCCCAAATCCTAGCCCGGTTCGTGACGACGGGCGCGCAATTTACCTCAGGAGCGTTGCAATCGTATTGGACCTGCCCTTCGGACATCAGCGGTTTCTCGGTCTCCTGCCGACTTGGTCCAGCCGGGTGAGGCACAACGAAGCCGAGGACCTGGCGCCTAAGTGCATCGAACATCGACGCCATCATCAAGGCGCTCTGGGAGGCCACAGTAGACGACCTGATAGCCACCAGTTCTGCCGCCCAACCCAACGTGGCTGCGGATCCCCACGACTGGGTGCTTCATGTAAACATCGGTCGCCGTGGCATCAACTAGAGATGCGTGGAAGCCAGCGAGTCGCCGCTTTTCCGCCGGGCTCTCAATAGCGCATGTCAGCTCGGCCTAAATCAGGACGACCAATCCAGCGACTGGATTCTACCCTGTCGCTATTCGCGTGAAACGCCCAAGGGAAACTCCATCTCGGGTGCCGCCGTTGGCGATTCGGAACGGGAGCAGTGGGCTAACATAGTCCGGTCTGTAAAGCATGCTGCGGGTGACGGTAAGTCTGACCCCAACCGTGCTTCACCGTGCCATTTAGGCGTGTGCTCTTCATGCCTAGTGCTACGAGAGCTCACTCCATAACTGTCTGCTAACCGCAACCACCCAAGTTTGTTAGGCCATGCTGATGCCCGGAAAATGTTCAACAAGCTTACCAAGACCGGTGGATTTCTCTCCCAGCTCTACGGGGCGACATTTGTCCACCCGTCTCGGCTGCAACGGTCCCACGTTGGGCAATAAACGCTAGCTATTATCAGAGATGGATGTGAGCGGTGGATCACGGCGGACCACGCAAACAATCCGAATTACTTGACCCCGGAGTCGCGATCCTGCTCGCGTTGTACACGGACAGGCATTAGTCTGACCGATGGAACATCCATCTCCTCACCGCCGCCAACCACTCAAATCGGCAGGAGACCATCGACAAGGCGCTCAGGCCAGTGAGCTTCGAGGACCCGGGCAACAAGCCGTTCATCCTGATAGGAGTCATGGGCATCTTCGGTGAGGGGGTAAACGGCATGCAGAAAGCCTGCTACAGTGTCACGGTCGACCTCCCCTTCTCCAAAGCTCTCCGGGCCCAGGTCCGCAGCCGGACTTTTCGGTACGGCAAGGTACACGCGTCGAAGCATTACGAGCTTGTGTCCCTGCATCCAGCCGAACGCGCCATCCTCACCCAGCACGAGAAGAGAGACGAGGAGTTCCAGCGCATTCTGGCGGGACCGGCAGGCGATACAGGAGAGTTCGCGGGTAGAGGCTAGGAGCTCTGATGTTAAGGTTGCAACTTGTATGCTGGATCTGGGATGATATCCGTGTCGCCTTGGTCCGCTAAACACAAGCTGTGTTGCGTACTCCCGAGTAGGTCATTAGTTGGACGTGATCTCCTGAATTCCAAATGCCAAGACCCCGTCCTATGCCAGCCTGCAAAGCTGCTCCCCGCCTTGACCGTCGCGCGTCGTTGCAACCTGCCGGTTTGCACAACTAATCCCCACTGCCATCCCGAGTCGGTTGTCTCTTACCTTACAACGAGTGTACCCAGGACGAAGGGAGTGTGGCCAGTCCCTGAGTATACTCAATCAACAAGACCAGCCCCTCGATCTTTTCATCTCCCTCTGCTTCTGTGTCGCCCATCCTGTCATGACCATGGCTGGGAATGGACCCATGAGGACTGATCGCAACGTGTTGGGAGTCCCCTGGCGGGCTGCCGAGGCAATGCACTGGAAGCTTGGTGAGATTGATATATCGAGGCGCGCGGCGCGCGTAGGGATGGATCGATTCGCACTGGAACCGTCTATGCAGGATCCCTACCTGTATTCTCAGGAAAACCTCCCTACAAAACTCCAGAGCTGCCCCGGGCCACTCCCAAGTATCGACGAGCTCCTACAAGGCGTACGCCCTCACTAGAACGAAGCAATGAATCATGGGGAGTTATTTGGTTTTAGGCAGATGCAATCTCAAATGATCTGCTCGTTGTTTCCTGGCCAACCATATGCATTGTTTACTACCCCTGAAAGTTTTGAAGCTCGCGTGCGCGAATAGCAGGACTTGGCTGCGTAGAAGTTGCAATCTGCCTACACCATCCCTTCATGCACCTTAAAGGAGGACACCCCGCGGCAGAAGTAACTCGCCGAATGTTGGCCAGTTCGGCCCGGCCACCCCAGCGCCCCCAACTCCCCCTGCACAAGCTGGTCTTCTCCCTTCTGCACGAGACAGCCTCGGTGTGACGGGCACCACGGCATGGTCTTGTCAGCCTGCACATACATATGATATTGCACAACGAGAGCAAGACTACCTATCTAACGTGTGGGCATGCGACCAGGTCTTATGCAGATGCGGGCCCAGTGCACGTTCGGTGCAGAGGTCCGGGACATGGCATATACATGACGTACGCATACGTGGCCTGCGTGGCCAGATCCATGGCTCGGATCCGTGACCCAGATACAGGAACAGGAATCCTGTGACACTCGGCCGCTCAAAGCGCTATTGCCTCCAGACTAAGAGGTAGATCCCGTGGTAGGCACTGAAGAGGTCGCCAAATGTTGGTCAGGTCGGTCCCACCTCCATTTCCCCAAGCTGAACTGGCCTCCCTTCCCTCCGCGGTATATCACCAATACCAAGACAGCCCTGACGAGACAGTCTCGACGCCTGCCTCTACTTAAGGAGGAGATCCTGCGGCAGACACCAACGAGGTCGCCGAATGTTGGCCAGGGCGGCCCGGCCACCCCAGCGCCTCCAGTTTCCGAAGCCCCCTGCATGAGCTGGTCTCCCCTACAGGGTGGAAGGTTGTGTTACCGGGGCAAAGATGCGAACCCGAGGTACGAATCTGGAAGCCAGGGGTAGAGTGGCGTGTTGGGAACACGCCTACGGCTGGAGCCTTGCGCAACCATGCTATTAATAATGTACTTACCTACCTGTTCATTCCTCGGTCTCCACCTAGAACCTTCAGTATCCTCAAAGTCAAGCTGTCCCGGCAAACCCTTCGAGTTCACCAAGGTGACGGTCACCCCAGCGGCGAAACAGCTATGCAACCTCAGGTGTCAGTTCCTACACTACACGATCCTCCCTTTCCCACTGAGCCCGGACTTCGCTGACTCTAACTCTGCAGTATAGCTCCCGATCGAGCGGCATGTACGAGAGCCTCGTCAACCATGCCCAGAATCGTACCGACGAGCGCGGGCGTAGGTCGCCACGCCATTGGTCCTCTCCAGCAGAGTGTCTGAGCCAGGGACTTGCCGCTCTTCTCGAACATATAGCCGCCAGTTGCGAGGGCCGACCGCCCTCAACCATCGTCCTGGGCATAATCTCCGACTGCGGCTACGATGACATCAACCAAGCGGAAACCGCGCTACGCTCTTATTGTTACGACCTGTATTGCAATGTCTTGGAATTCTGGCCTCAGGATGCGCCGTTTGTGGATGGCTATTCACTGCCGTGAACACTTCATATCGAAAGTTCCGATTGGACACGGAAACTGAAAAGCGCCTTCTTACGCAGCTGCGGCCTCTTGATGCTTCGGAGATACGGGAGAGAACGCGGGCGCGTAGCTACCTTCCGACGACCGCCCTGACGGGCCACGAGATCATCAACAATGCAGTACAGCTGCAATGCCTTCCGACCGCCCAGACCACCGCCCAGACACCCCACAAGATCACCAGCAAACGTAAGCGGCTGGCAAAGAGGCCTTTCACAAACTGGCGTTTCCAGGAAGGCATCTCATTGACATAGAAGTCGGAGGGGGACTCTACTGGGTGAAGGAGGGGGATGCTTACCAAAAGTGCAAACGTCGGCTGCTAAGATTCTGGGAGCGGCGAGGCGGGCGTGAGAATGCAATCATAGAAGCCGGTGGCGCTTTCACTGAGAACACCGGGTGTCTTATTCACCAGATCCTCGCCGAGCGCTCAGGAGGCTCCAAGTATTTCGTTGAATGGGTCGGCTATGGTAGTGAGCACTACTCTTGGGAGCCGAAGAGCGAAATACCAGAAAATTTCATTTGTAAGATCTCCATGTGATGATGTTACCCCGTTGATCCGCAGCAAGGCCCCATCACGGGTCCGCAAATGACATAAGACAAGGGACAAGCCACGCATCTGGAACTCAAGATCCGGGGAGGATCGGCGGCCGCGTAATCGGCGCTGTCGGGTATACCTAGCGAGGATCTGTACATTCATGTAGTTATCGGCCGGCCCCCGATGAATGGTGCGATTACCGTTAACGTTATCCTTAAGGTGATCAGGTCTAGATCGGGCCGATCATGTGACCCAAGGTGTGGTCTGACGGGCGCGTGTTTCATGAGACTCAGGTCGTGTCGAGGGGAACTCGAGGCCCGCGTCCAATTGGCGACGGTCTGGCGACGGTTGATTGCTTTTGCGCTGCTTGCGCATGATGACAGCATCAAGGAGGAGCAGAGCTGTTGCCCCGCTTGGCAAGGCAGCCGTTCGTGTCTCGACTCGACGCGGGGCAGGGCCGATACAGGTACGTACTGCCAAGTGCCGCCTGTCGTTTTGCGAGTCAGCAAGGAAGGTGCCTGGTGGCGTTCGACAAGAAGCGACTCGGATGTTGGAAGAGAGATAGAGCTTCAAGTTCAAAGTTGCCGAAAGTCAGCGCTTCTCTTCAGCGGTGTGCAACAGATCCGCGAGGCAGCATCGACGATGAGGGCGATGGCAAGACAGACAGGGTGAGTCAACCACGGAAAACACACCGACTGCCGCCCAACCGCAAAAGGACCCGACACACCTAATGCGTCGACTGCAGCATGCAGATGGCGGGGTGGTCTCGTTCAGTTGCTGGTGGGTGAAACCTCGGTCAACAAGCCAGACGGAAACGTGAGCAGAAGTCGAGCCTCCACGATTATTAAGGAAGGGATGACAAACTCGACGACGAATCAGGTGCCTTCTCGAGGCTATGGAGGGCGGCAACATCGACAAGCGCCCCTCGACAGCGCCCGAACTTTTGACTACTTTCTCCCACACTTCCAAGGATCGGGCCCCTGGGGCGCAGCCCAGATCCGGCGCCAAGCAGGCGTGCTGAAGTTTTCATTCCCCGCCAGAACCAAACACCATCACCAACTGCTGTCGTCGCTTGCATATCGGGATGCAGCGCAGTCAGTGTTCGTCTCTGCAGCTGGCCTTCTGCCAGTTTACCAAGCAGTGACCACACGCCCTAAGGCTAGACCGCTTGAAGGTTGACAAAGGTGGAAGTGAAGTCCCGGCGGCACCCGTCCGAGGCTGGCTGCGCATGTCAAGCTGAAGGTGTTCCTGGCCGCGGTTAGACGGGGCCGTAAGCGGCAGTCGGGATTTGGTTAAGTGTCGCTCGGAGATCATTATCCGCACGATAATCTCAGCCGTAAGTAACATGATTGTGTGGTCGTCAACTCGCCACATCTGGACTCGGGCACGTCCTCGACTTCGGGATAGAATAAGAAGTGTCGCGACTCCTGAAAAGGCTCAGTCTTCGAGACGGTTGCCAAGGACAAAGGACAGGGAGGACGACGAGGCGTGTGTCCCACTTTTTGACAACTGAGGGGCCAATCCCAAGCATGCCAGACGACGCGATAGCAGAATCCAGGCAAAGTTGCATGTCGGTCTGTTATCCGTGGTGGCCTGTGTGTACCCGGCGACACGGCCGGGCCAGGGCTGCTTCAATTTTTCGCGACGATGGAGGAGAGCGGGTCCGCCCCGGCCAAGAGCGCGAGTGGTGCCTTCCGACAAGCTGCGTACCGTAGCAGCCCTGTGCAAGTGCCCCCTGCCCATTGCCTGACCTGCCCGGCTGTGCCGTGTTTCTCCTCCAGCCTGGGCTCATCAGCGACACAACTCCCAATTTTTCCTGGCCCTTTGTCCTGACGAGAAGAGCGATTTCGTGCACGCAAACCACGAGAACCAACGGCGACCCCAAGTCCCACTAAAACCACCGCTTCAGTTGACATTTCATCCCCCTGACACGGAGACTGCACCTGCGAGTTCCTGCCAACGGAGCGATTTGCACCCACCTCTTACTTGTTCTCCCACCTTGGCTTCCCGGTTCCGACCGTGCCCAGCACCAACAAACAAACCTCAACTCCTCCCTCCATCGACGACCGGCCCTGCCGCCCGCCCCAGCGACAAACGTTCACAGCGCGATCAAAACCAGTATCTTCATTGCTGATACCCGCCGCCGCGTGATACCGACGAGATTATCCTGTCGACACAGCATCGCCTGCCTGCCGTTGCAAGTTGCCCCCAGCAATCTGCGAGCCCGGTGACGATAGCAAAAATCGCCATCCCACACCATCCAAAATTTCTCTAGAAGCAGCCCTCATCATTCCCGCAAGCAGCTGAGAAGACGCCGAAGGGGACTTTTCCCTGCGCTCTCGCCCCGACACAGTCCACTCGTTGCAGCGATCACTTGTGAGCACCCAGCCAGGTAAACTTTCCACCTCTCTGCCCTTGCTAGAATTTTGCGACCAGCGTCGCGCCGCCCAAGGTCGCACGAATTCCCAAGACTGGCGCGTCCATCCAAACCGCAACTACTTGTTATTCTCTCCGACAGCGTGCTGACTTGCTCTTCTCTACGGATCCAGTGCCAGAAGTGCATCATACCCTGGTTGTTCCCGCGTTTACCTTCTTTCGTTTCCTTTCAGTCGCTGCTGGAGATCTGCCGGTCACCACCGAGCCCAATCTCTTGTTCTTTTCGCGCCACCGTTTCGGCAAGGAGGATTGAGGGGACTCAACAATGGCGGACCAGCACGACGTTGACCTCGATTCCATAATCGACCGCCTCCTGGAGGTGCGGGGCAGCCGCCCAGGCAAGCAGGTCCAGCTGCTCGAGGCCGAGATTCGTTATCTCTGCACCAAGGCCCGCGAGATCTTCATCTCCCAGCCCATCTTGCTCGAGCTCGAAGCCCCCATCAAGGTGAGACACTGCCGTCGCCCCAGTCTATCCGGCGCACAGCCCTCGCGTGATCTCTTCCCCTTTGGGTTCTCTGGCTAAATCCCCATTCTCTGTCGTTCAGATCTGCGGTGACATCCACGGGCAATATTACGACTTGCTCCGCCTCTTCGAGTATGGCGGTTTCCCGCCCGAGGCCAACTACCTCTTCCTCGGCGACTACGTAGACCGTGGCAAGCAGTCCCTCGAGACCATCTGCCTGCTGCTTGCCTACAAGATCAAGTATCCCGAGAACTTCTTCATTCTGCGGGGCAACCACGAGTGCGCGTCCATCAACCGCATCTATGGCTTCTACGACGAGTGCAAGCGGCGCTACAACATCAAGCTGTGGAAGACCTTCACCGACTGCTTCAACTGCTTGCCCATTGCCGCCATCATTGACGAGAAGATCTTCACCATGCACGGTGGCTTGAGCCCCGACCTGAACTCGATGGAGCAGATTCGCCGTGTCATGCGGCCTACTGATGTACGTGCAGCATAATTCCGCTGGTCTTTTCTCTCGGCTGGGCACTCCGACTGACTTGTTGACTCTTCAGATCCCCGATTGTGGTCTCCTCTGCGATCTCCTCTGGTCCGATCCGGACAAGGATATCACCGGCTGGTCCGAGAACGATCGCGGTGTCTCCTTCACCTTCGGCCCAGATGTCGTCTCCCGCTTCCTCCAAAAACACGACATGGATCTCATTTGCCGTGCCCATCAAGTGGTTGAGGATGGCTACGAGTTCTTCTCCAAGCGCCAGCTCGTTACGTTGTTCAGCGCCCCCAACTACTGCGGCGAGTTCGACAACGCCGGCGCCATGATGAGCGTGGACGAAAGCTTGCTTTGCTCTTTCCAGGTTGGTGACGCCCCCGCCCTCGCAAGGCTTCGCCCAGTCCGCTGACAGTCTTCTCTCCAGATTCTCAAGCCCGCAGAGAAGAAACAAAAGTACGTCCACGGCCTCGGGGGCAGTAGCCGGCCCACCACCCCCCGGAAGCAGTCCAAGTAATCAAGGGTTTATGCGAACTTTCCTCTCTTTCTAGGTTCGGGCGCGGCCGATAAACTTGCCATGCGCCACACCATGCCACTGCGAACGGAACCGCCTCTATCTCGTCAATTCGTCTCTGCCTCCACGTATTTTGATCGCCAAAGGGGGCCAATACAATCCCCGTCATCATGTTTCTTTCGGCCCCTTCCCGTCTCACGTCGAGCCACGGCCACCACCCTGGGGATGCTTCGGCGCCGCCCTCATCGTCATCGTCGCCCGCTGTCCGAGCGAAGCCAATGTCTGTCATAGTACTGTGTCGGCGCCACGGAAAGGCTGTCGTGGCAGCAAACGGAATTCTTCTTGGAAGGGAAACGAATAACGACTCTCCTCGTCATTGTACTCACAGCGAAGGGAACAAACCGATCATGTATAGATAGGTCACGCGGCGGGGCGGTTGCGCTATTGGTAGGCGGCTTGGTTTTTTCCTGCAGAGGGTAAGAGAGTAGAAGGGGATGGGAAGCAGAGTCGTGAGCGTAGGAGAAACATTGTTGGCCGTTGTCTCGCTCCCTGTCTCTGTCTTGTCTCCATCCCTCTCTATATGACGGCGTTGCTGCTCGATACCGGCCTCCCTATCTGACTACCAAATTCATCTTACTTAGCTATCACACTAACCGGGTCGTTGTTTGGTCTTTCTTTTTATCTGTTCTTTTCCGTTCTTCTCCCCCTTGGGAGTTTTGTTTGTCTGTCTGTCTGTCTCTCTGTGCCGACAGGGTCGGAGTTCCAGCTGCCTACCTTATCCGATCCTACTACCTTGGGCGAGTTGTCGGGCTGGGGGCTGGAGCACTGGACTTGAGGCTGGAGGCTGGACTAAAGGCGAGGCTAGGGTAGGGTACGGTAGGCGTGCTCAAACAAAGGATTTTTCTCGGAGGGGGACGGAGGCGCGCGGGATCTTCTTTCCTTTACTGAGATTGGGCTGGAGCCGGCTCTGTACAATTCGGGTTATCGTCGTCGTCGTCATAGCATTCTTCTGAGGGCTTGTTTTATTTCCAGGTTGTTCTCCTGTCTGCACCGTGGGTTTTATGTGTGTGAATGACTGAGTCTGAGTGAGTGAGTGACCTGAATTTGATTTTGTTTTGGGGGTATTGTTCCGCTGTTCTGACCGTGCCTGTTTCTGTTTCTGTCCTTGTGTTGCTTGCCTCCTTTGCTTGCCTGCTTGCCTGCTTGCCTGCTTGCCTGCTTGCCTGCTTGCCTGCTTGCCTGCTTGCCTGCTTGCCTGCTTGCCTGCTTGCTTGCTTAGGTCTCGTGAAGGTCCTTCGTCCTCTGCTTATTGTTGTTGGTACTGCCCCTACTCTGTTGTGGTTTCTACTGGCGGGCGGTGGGATACTGCTGTGAGTGGGAGTTTGGCAGCAGATCGGACGGGTTGTGGATGGATGGGCATGGGCAGGGCATGTGCACGGCATGGAGACGGGAGTGCTTGAACGAGATGGGATGGGAAGTGAGTTCCGGTTGTTGGGGTGGTGGGGGTTGGGGGTGTCTGTCGTCCTGTCCTGTTCTTCTTGTAGGTTGCGTGGCTGGCTGGGGATTGACTAGCCCGATAGTGCGCCCGTGTTGTCATGGCTGATCTGAGAGGTTGTGCTCGGTGGATGTGACAAACGGAGGCGGGTTGGGGGTGACTAGTCCAAGGCGAGAGGTTGTGTTTGTTCTTATGATAATTTTCTGCTATTCTGAGGGTCCTTCTCATGGTTCGTTTGGGCCGGAAAAAGGAGGACTCCATGAAAACGGGTTGTGTCTGTATCTGGGAATGGAGCCCACCATGGTAAGGAGGTGAGGTTCAAGTACCGGCCGTGACTGGGTAATGTCCCACCTATGCTTCTTTTCCTTAGCTCATCTGGAAGAAGTCTATTCGCGTCGTCTCTCCTTGTAATGCTTGTGCCCAGTCTCGGGGTCGGGCAGCCTCCGTACTCACACTTCAACTCACACACGAGAGTTGTATCAGGCACTGAGCTTACTATCCCCATTGCTGAAAGATTCCTGACACCTTGCCTCCCACATCCATTCCAATTCTCCTCTTTCTCACTCACAATCCTCACACTTCTCCCCTCCCTCAACACTACACGCCTTCGCTTTGCCCTCCTGCCCAGTCCCCTCACTCTTCTTCACACCCTCAGCCCCAGGCACACCAGTCCCACCACCACCACTTTTCCCCAGACCATAATCCCGATCCACATGCCCCAGATTCCGCCCAGGCTCAATCACGTCTCTCACCCGCCGCTTGAGCTCCTTGGTCTCGGGAAACCCGCCGTCGACCTTGCGGTCCCAGAGCACGACCCTCTTTGGCTGTAATGATCCCCTGTCGTCGGCGTTGGCGTTGGCATTGGCGTTGGTGGTGGTGGAGGAGGCCGTGGTGTCTGTGTCTGTGCTGGTGATCTCGACGACAAAGACACCGCCCGTGGCAGGCTGCAGGGCGACCTCGCCTAGGGTGACGGAGAAGGTTGAGAGGAGTTCTTGGGCGTACTGGAGGGGGGGGGGGGGAAAGGGGGGTGGGTATATGTTAGTTGGTTATGTGTACCGAGGGAGAGGAGACGGAGGGGTTGAAGAGGCTGCATTGACGCAAATACAAGTCGAGGTGAGATGGCAGTGGGGTGGTGGCAGAGGCATGTCACCCCGTGAACCATACTATCAAGGAGGGCGATGCATAGTAACAAGAACAGGATCAAGCCAAAGCACTGAATTGGGTCTTACATAGGCCGCTCTGAGCATCCATTTGCATTGTGTGCAGAACTGGATCGTGACTCGGGGGAGCCGGGGCTCCGATGATGTTGGTCGTGCATCATCGGCCATTGTTGAATGTATTTATTGAAAACAGGAAATGTGCCTGGTTGTTTGACTCGTGGTTGAGCAATCGTACTGGAAGTATCTTGTACAGAAGTGCTGAGCCGTAGACTACAAGGGCGGAATTTCTGGTGTTTGGTGCCGATCACGGCCGAAATGGGAGTTCAGCTTGAAGCTGCGTCATTGGCAGGCTTCGAGCTGCAATCGCCAACTCCATTGGATCCGATGTCTCCCAACCGGCACTGCAAGGCTCGTGAGATAACTTAGGTGGGAGGCTCTGTCACCGCTACTCAAACCGTATCAATCACTTGGGCACACTTCCAGAGCTTGATTTCAGTACTGTTCATTCACCAATCCGCGTCTCATCGATCCAATACCAGAACCTTGAACTTATATACAGCGAAAAAAGAAGACGACAGGGCAAGGAGGAGGGCCATGCCCAAAGGCACGGGGTAAAGACAAGACAGACGAGAAGAAACAATCAAGGAACTAGAGTATTACACGCTGAGGAGCTTGCGTAGCCAGCTGGCCTCCTGCCCGCCGAAAAAAGGGGTATGAGAAATCGCGTTATCGTAGGGTGCCATGCCTTCGTCCCGTCCGTTGCATGACCTCTTCCTCCTTGCCGAGGCCGATATGGGATGTTGTGGGTTTTGTGATGGGCAATGGGGTGGTTACTGGATGATCCGTGTTTTCTTTCCGCCGGTAATCCGTTTTTTTCCATGCCCGTTATCTGTGGTCCGGTTGACGGTAATCCTCTTCAAACCGTCGTCGACAAAGCGTCGAGAAACTTTCGCGCGACCGTGCCAGTGCCACACACTCCACGCGATACTAGCGACCTAGATACCGCAGGAGCTCGCCAGAGGCGTGGCCGCCCGCTTCAGAGCCGATATCATCTGAGATAGACGCCCTACATGACTATACAGCATCCGCCGCTTTGTTGTGGCGCGTAGGGGTCTTCTCCTTTCGGCACCGTACCCCAAACGCTGGGCACCATGAAATCCCGGGTGCTGTTGCAGTAGGCAATAATGCTGTCCGAGAACTGGGTCAGCACAATGCAGCAGATATGGCAAACATGCGTCCTTACCTTTTGGAAGCTTGGCTCACGGGGATGCGCTCCCGGTCAAGGTCTTCGCGCAGCCGCGAATTGAGCTCTGTCAGTCGGCGAAGCTTAAGGTCGGCCATGCTCTGCTTGTTCTTCTTAATCTGCGATGGATCACCGACATCGCGGGAGGTATATTGAGGCATCGTGGAGGATGAAATGGTGACGGCGGGGATCGCGAGTCGCGGTCGAGAATAGGGTTTTGCTGGGGTGGGTGCCTCGGGTCTCTCGACTTCGGCGGCGGCGCACGCGGCGAGGTTACTTGTTCAAACGTCCAGTCGACCGGGCAAATCGGCAGCAGCAGCTGTCGGCTGGCGCCGCAGCTCTGGCTTGTATGCGAATCGGCGGCCGAATATCGCGACCAAGGGCCCGGTGTTTTTTGATGGCGGTCCCTGCTGAGACAATGAGAGCATGTCAGTCATCTGCCGCGATGCCTAGCCGTTCTTCCATTTCCTCCACAGTCGTGACCGCCAGTCCCTTCTCTTCACACGGCCGATTCCCACTTTGCTCCCATTGCTCGCGTTGTTGGCCAATTGAATCGACGTGGTTGCTCTCGCTGTCGGTCGCACGGCACCCTTTGCTCCATGCGTATCATGCCGAAACGGCGCGTCCAAGCAATCAAGAGAAAGGTAGATGAGCGACTGAACTTACCAAGAGGTGATATCCTCGGTGCCGTGAGTGACGCCTGACGACGAATGATTGACGGACGACTGGTATGTTTGCTGGCTGCTGAAATGCCAAAGGCTACAAGTCTTGGATTGCGTGGATGGGATTGGCAGAGGCGCTGGGAAGCGAAGGGGGAGAGCACCCAGATCTCAGGAGCGGAACGCCAGTGGCCCGTGCTCGATGGACCCGCCCGAGCTGGGGCAAAAGAAAATGAGCCCGTCCAGACGAGGTTAGATTCGCGCGCTAGAAACATTCCATCGGTTACACTGCTCAGGGCCATGTCTCAAAATTCCAATCTTGAATCGGGCTTTTTCCCCGGCCGGGCTGTTTATTATAGTGTTTACGCGGCAGTCTACATAACGTCTATGGAAACAGCGCAAGTCAAGAAAGCCGGCAGGCTGCAAGAAGGCTGTCAATGCTCGGAAACGCACTTCCAGCTTGATTGCATCCGCTCTCGGTTCTTTTGCTCGTTTGAATTCCGGTCCTTGGAGTCCAAGGCTTGGACGTGTCCCGACCGGAAGTGCACGGTTCACCAGCCGAGATTACCGTTAGGCTCGGCTCCGAACTGGCGGGCTGCAAGATGTGCTCAGAATCATCACAGCACGAAGCTCTCATCATGAATGCGTCAGAGGAGGGCAGAAAACTCTACATGCAGGGTCTGACCACAGTAAACTACGTAAAATACCGAGTTCGGTCCGCAGTCGCCAGGTGAAGTTGCATTGTCAATCACGCGTTGCTAATTGTTCTTGTTATGATGCCCCTCCAAATTCGGGTCCGAACCGAGCGGTCCCCCACCACCTTCACTTCCGAGTCCGAATCAGCTTCCACTGTTAACTGATTGCCTACCCCCAAGCCTGAGCATTGAACAGGCTCGAACTTTGACCAAGGACATCTTTGAAGATTGTAGTATTATTCCTTTCTTCTAGAATACTTACTTACTTCGACAATCTCTCCACTATTTGGACTTCACTGTCCATGAAACCAGCGTCAAAACCCATACGCCGATCACGTGATCTACACTCCGCCCACAACAATTTCAGCAAACCAAACCAACCCGCGACTGCCTGGCCACGGCTTTGGCAACGATTTCTTCACGAGGCGAAAAACCCGATTTCTGGACAGCGCCAGCCCAGTCGCTAGCAACTTTCACGCTGCGTCGGCTTGCTCGAGTTGCCCATCATGGTATGTTACTGATGCGATTGCTTGATTTTTGCTTTTGCGATGGCAAGCACTGCCCACATATCGACAACCCCTCCCCGCTCTCGCATCCATTTCCATCGCCCGCTCTGCCCATTCCCTTGTCAACCGCCTGCTAACCGGTCTCGCAGCCTCCTCCACCGCACCAGAAACCCGAAAATGTCCTGAAGCGAGCCCACGAGCTCATCGGGGTCCACCAGGCCCCGGCGGCCCTGACCCTGCTGCACGAGCACGTCACATCCAAGAGGTCTCGCAATGTCCCCATCACGTCGCTGGAGCCCGTCATGCTCCTGCTCGTTGAGCTGGCGGTCGAGCAAAAGAAGGGGAAGCTCGCCAAGGACGCCCTGTACCAGTACAAGAACATTGCGCAAAACACCAACGTTGGCACAATAGAGGTAGGCTGATACAGACTGTCACTTGTCGGGCTGTGCAGTGCTGACTTTGAGATGCAGCTAGTGTTGAAGAAGTTCATCGAGTTGGCCGCCGAGAAGGTCACGGTGGCCCAGCAAAAGGCCGAGGAAGTCCAATCCAGCATCGAAGCCACCACCGGGTCTTCCAGCGTCGAGGATCTTGAGGCTAGCGAGACCCCAGAATCCATCCTCTTGGCCACCGTCTCGGGTGAGCAGTCCAAGGACCGTACCGACCGCGCCATCGTCACCCCGTGGCTGAAGTTTCTCTGGGAGGCGTATCGGACCGTTCTCGACATCCTCCGCAACAATGCCCGACTCGAGATCCTCTATCAGAGCACCGCGATGCAGGCCTTCGACTTTTGCCTCAAGTACACCCGCAAGACCGAGTTCCGCCGCCTCTGCGAACTCCTCCGGAATCACGTCCAGACCGCTGCCAAGTATTCGGCTCAGATGCATGCTATCAACCTGAATGACCCGGACACCCTGCAGCGCCACCTGGAGACCCGCTTCCAGCAGCTGAATGTCGCCGTCGAGCTGGAGCTCTGGCAGGAGGCTTTCCGCAGTGTGGAGGACATCCACACCTTGCTGAGCCTAAGCAAACGCCCCCCCAAGAATGTCATGATGGCAAACTACTATGAAAAGCTCACCCGGATTTTCCTGGTTGGAGAGAACTACCTTTTCCATGCTGCCGCTTGGGCACGGTACTACAACCTCCTGCGCCAATCCGCCGCCATGGTTGCTACCGGCCAGACCAAGAAGTCCGACAACCCGCCTGTAAGCGAGGCCGACCTCCAGAAGGCTGCCACCTTCGTCGTGCTCTCGGCCTTGTCCATTCCGGTTATCAGCACATCGCGTTCGCGCGGTGCCATGGTCGACTTCGACGAGGCCAAGAAGAACAAGAACTCGCGCCTGACGCATCTCCTCGGCATGTCGCAGGCCCCGACCCGGACCAGCCTGTTCCGCGACGTTCTGTCCAAGGCCCTGCTGCGCCGCGCTCGTCCTCAGATCCGGGATTTGTACAACATCCTTGAGGTTGACTTCCACCCCCTGTCGATCTGCCAGAAGATTTCCCCTATCCTCGCCGAGATCGGCGCCGACGACGAGATGCAGAAGTACATTGCTCCCTTGCAACAAGTGATTCTCACCCGGCTGTTCCAGCAGCTCTCTCAGGTGTATGAGACGGTCGATCTCGAGTTCGTCCAGAGCCTGGCGCAATTTCCCGAACCCTTCCAGGTCACTCGCGGCACCATCGAGAAGTTTATCATGAACGGCAACAAGAAGGGCGACCTCGCCATCCGCATGGACCATGCCACAGGCGTTCTGAGCTTCGACGTTGATGCCTTCTCCTCGGCCAAGGCCGTCCACGCGGGCTCGGCCGCTGGCTCTGCCGAGAGCGAGACCGGCTCCGTTCAGCGTCTTCAGAGCACGCCCTCCCAGATTGTCCGCTCTCAGCTCACCCGCCTGGCGGAGGTGCTCTATACGACTTGCCGGTACATCGACCCTTCTTTGAACGAGTCCCAGATCAAGGCTCGCGATGCTGCTTACGCTCGCGCCAAGGCCGGTGCTGAGAAGGAGCATCTTGAGATCCTGGCAAGGAAGGACATTATTCAGAAGCGCAAGGACAAGGCCTCGGAGATCCAGGCGCAGAAGGAGAAGGAGAACGCGCGGAAGAAGATGCTCCAGGAACAGGCGCTGCAGCAGGCCGAGGCTCAGCGCTTGGCCGAGGAGCAGAAGATTCGCGAGCAGAAACGGCTCGCTGCCGAGCGCGAGCAGATCAAGAAGAAGGAGGTTGAGGGCATGCTCAAGGAACTGAAGCTTGACGACGTCGACCTCGAGGATTTGGAGAACCTCGACAGCAACAGGATCCGCATGATCAAGCTTCAGCAGCTCGAGCGCGAGAAGAACACCATCGCCGAGAAGCTCCGCATCACCGGCAAGCGTCTCGACCACCTGGAGCGTGCTTTCAGGAAGGAGGAAGCCAAGAAGCTTCCCGAGGACTACGCCAAGCAGCGCGAGCGTGATCTTGCGGCCTACGAGCTGATTAAGGCCCAGACCCTCAAGGAAGCCGAGGTGAAACACAAGTCGGACGTGGAGCTGAAGCATCGCTTGACCCGTTTGATGCCATTCTACGAGTCCTTCCGGTCCGAGCTGCATGAGCGCCGCCGCGACATGTTTGAGAAGCGTCGTCGTGACGCCGAGCGCGAGCTGGAGAAGCAAGTCACTCAACGTCGGAAGGAGTACCGCGAGCGCAAGCTGCGCGAGAAGCGCGAGCGCGAAGAGAAGGAGCGTGTCCTGCGGGAAGCCGAAGAACGCGCCGAGAAGGAGAAGGAAGAGGAGAGGAAGCGACAGGAGGCTCGCAAGGAGGAGCTGGCCAGGATTCGGGAAGAGCGCGAGAAGGAGCGCGAGAAGGCAAAGGAAGCCCAGGCTCGCCAGCAACAGCGCGAGGAGGAGGCCATGGCCCGGCGCAGGGCCGAGAAGGCTGCCGCGGCCGCTGTGCCCATCCGGGAGCGCCCGGAGCCGGTCGCCGCTGCCGCTGCCGCTGCCGCTGGTGGCCCGCCTCGTGTCGTCCTCGCCGGCAACAAGCCTAGCTGGAGAGAGCGCGAGGCGGCCAAGGCCGCTGGTGGCCAGGCCCCGACAGACAATGCCCCGCCCCCGGCACGGGCTGCTCCCCCGATGGAGCGTGCCGACTCTGGCGACAGGCCCGCCGCTGCTCCGCCCCGCTTGCCGCTCGTCAGCAAGGCCGGCAGCAGCTGGCGCGAGAGGGAGGCCGCCAAGGCCGCTGCCGGTGGTGCCGCGCCGCCTCCTGAGCGAGCTGGCCCTCCGGCCCCCAGGGTCGCGTCTGGCCGTGGCGTGCCCATGGACCGGGTTGGCTCGGGACGTGACGGTGAGCGGGACGACAGTGGCCCCGCGCCGGAGCCGCTCAAGGCCAGTGGTGCGCCTGGCAAGTACGTGCCCAAGTGGCGTCGGGAAGGTGGTAACTAGGAAAGCCATGTGAAACCCGGAGTGTCACAAGGAGGAAGGAGTGTGAAGAATGAGAGGGACACGGATGGCAAGGATACGAGGGTGTTTTTTCGTTGATGGGAGGAATCTCATGGTTATTCACACATGCACGCACGACACGCTGGAGGACTTGGTTTTTACCTTTCTCGGTTTGGGGAATGGTCTCCCTCTGTCTTTCTCTTTCTATGGTCTCTCTCGTTTCATGGAACGTTTTGCGCCTGGTAGCATGCGCAGGGTAGACTAGGTAGGTAGCATCACGTCGTTACCTCTCGTTTACATGGAGGTCGCGATAATAGGGGGATGATTGGCAAGGCATGATGAAGTCGGGCAAGGCCGGGCAAGGCAAGCGGGCGGGCTGGCATGTATTTGAGAATGGAAAAATGAGTTGTTGTCTTGAGCATTCAGATTAGAAATGTTGATGCCGTCTTTGTCATGCAGTGTTGTGGAATGATGAGGAGTAGGTTGCGGTGATGTGTGTGGGGTGAAGTTGAAGTTGGGTCGCATATGTTTTGCAGCATTTGCAGTGGTATTTGAGACTTCCTTTTGACGTCTGATGTCTGACGACTACCTTACTTTAAGTAGTTATTCAGGGCCCTGACAGCCTCATCAAGCAACAACGGCGTTTACCCAAAGTTACTTGCGTAAGGTACTCGCTAGTGACGGCTGACATTCCTGTGGTCGGGTAGATAATTACCTACCTTGGTTTCCCCCTTTTCGCTCCTCTCTTCTCTGTGTAGATTCTCTCGGGAGTGGTAGCACCCCACTGCACTGCGCTGCGCTTCGGTCGCTCTTCTGTGGAGTTGGGACGAGCTCTCAGTTGGGACGAGACGACGGGAAGGGGGATGGGAAGGGAGATGGGAAGGGATCATCGCATGGCATGCGGGTGGATGGATGGGGTGCTGTTTAGGGGTCTGTGCAAATGGACGCGGGAGTTCAACCGGTTTTGAGAGTTGAGGCTTGTTGAAGCTAGTAGTAGAGCTTGCTGTCTTTGTAACTCTTCTGTCGGTGCGGTGAGTTTGATCTACTAGAGGTACAGAGTCCTCTTGCTCATTTCCATCGTTGTAATTCTGTGCGCTCCCCGGCTTGGCTTGCAGTGGGAGTGAGTGGAAGTGGAAGTGGAGGAGGTTGGAGGGGCGGTACAGACGACTCAAATACCTCTCTTGGACACGGCAATCTCATCACTTTCTCTCAGCACAACTGCAGCAGGGGGACGAGAGTTGGGTGTCTGGGTGTACTGCTGAGAGTGATTTCGGATAACTAATGCACGAAGTACTTCATAGTCGAGATGCAAAATTGCACAGAGTCCCTCAAACTGCAGAGGATCGCTGGGCAAGATGCCATGTCGTGGGTTGTTCTGTCTGCGATCTGGGGGCTGTTGACAAACCGGCATGTCCATAGGTGATGTGATGTGATGCCCCCTGCCTGATGGTGGTGGATGGCCACTGCACGCACAGGCGGCTCCGCGCTTGCGAGGGAAGGGATCGTCGTCCCCTTCGGCAGATCCGGGAGTTCATCCATAGTGTGGAGCCGCAGCGGGGATCGGCATCGGGGATCGGCGTCGCGTGGTTGGGCCTGGATTGTGTTTTTGGCAAGGTCGAGGCCATGTGAAAGGGACGGCGTTTGAGAGAATCGAACTTGTTGGACGGTCTTGTTCCTTGTTTTCGGAGAGAGGCTAAGCTTGTTCACTATTGTATCCGTTCGAGGCATGACAGACGGGAGCTCTTTGACACGTGTTTCGATCTGGTTGTCATCGGGGTGTCTCGCACATCGCGAGTTGCCGAAACAATGTCCCGTTTGTTTCTTCCCGGAGGAGCCCTTGAATGACGCCTGGGTCTTTCTCTGCTCAAGGCAACTCGAGAAAGATTTTACAATGTGATTCAAAGCCTCCCAGATAGCCCGCCAAGAACCGGCGGGAAGGACGGCAGCACAGCCTCACTCACCTGAAGCAAACTAAAGAAAGGGTCAATATTTGGCTATGGGGCGGCAAGAAGAGGAGCTTCGTATGCACGAGCAATTTGTTGCGAGGTCGCTGCTGGCACCGGCATCCATTATCCATCTGCCCGAAAATCTGTTGTCATCTGTGTGGTGCATCTATCACAGAATCGGGTGTCTGCAGTGGGTTCTCTTGGACGGACTAGACTTCCTTTTGGTTCTCTAGTCAGAGTGGGTGCATCCGTGCTCAGCCTCTGGATCTGGAAGTTCTAGGCGATGCTTGCGAGAGCTACATGTACCTACGTACTTGGTCATGGCCGTCCCAGTGAGGGATTGCCCTGTGTCGAAGTCAAAAGCCCAGTGGAGGTCAGTTGGTAGTGCAGTGGAGAGTTGACGCCTGCCCAGCTGACAGCTTGGATTGCCGGGCGTTCCATGTTGCTAGCGGGTCGGACTTTCAGCCCTTGCGCCAAGAAGTGAGTGGCCATGCGGCAACATGGAAGCCAACAAAGGCCATGGCGGTTTGTGGCGTCAAACAGAATCCGGGGAAACATCGTGATTCATTGCGACGAGGACTCACAAGGAAATTTAACAAGACACAGTTTTACTGACGTGTAGTACGGAGTCAAGAGAAATATATTTCGAGTTGTCATTCCTCACCTTTTCACCCTTCTTCTCAAAAGCCAGGGTCTTTTAGCCCCTTTATTACCTCGTCCCCCCTTTTCGAGCGTCACGTTGCGGTTGCACCAAGCCTGGGTCCAATATCAGGTGGTTCGAGTTACGTGAGCAAAATGAATCAGAAATTGGGGCCTGCGCGCCAATATCACTGTTGCAGCGGCATGCTGTCTGACCATGCAGGTAAACGAGAGCAGACACGGGCGGGCTGGACACAGCAGCTGTCAGCGAGACGCACTGAACAGTGTTATGCAGAACTTCAATATTACCTGCGCGTCTCTCCTCATGGCGTCAAAGGCTTCGGGTCTTTGTCGTCTAAAAATATTATGCGTAACATTGAAGGGAAAGAAGCCGGGTTCCTGGGCCATTGCAGTCTACCGCTCATGAGGCGAGGGCAGTGATTTGTGAATGAAGACAAGGCCCCTTCCAAGGCACTCCTGCTTTGCAACACCTATTCTTGTCGGCATTGGAGAGATGGAAGCTCTCTCTCACCGTGACGGGAGATCGGGAATGGAAGGTGGCAACGGGAGTGAGTGGTCGGGAAATTCGGGGTCCAAGCTGCGCGGGGCTGGCCAGATATTCCAGCCCTGACCCACCCACTAATGCAGGTACGGAGCATTCGCCCAATCGGCGCCATGACAGGGCGGCCGGGGTCGCTTTTCTTTCCTGTTCCAGAGGTTCCCTGGCGTGAGCTTTGATCTCCACCATGTCCCCTCTGCCCGATTGAGCTGCACCCATGTGCTGGCCTGGTCGTCCGAGCTGACCTCCAACAAGGCCATGCTTTCCATGAGACCATGAGCTCTTCTTCCATGACCCGTGGCCCGTGGACTGCATGGCTCGTTTCACCACGTTAGCGCCTTCGGGGCATGCGGTGAGCTGTGAGCTAGTTACCTTGGAATAGGTTCCAGGGTACGAATACTCCACCTCCTCTTCATGGTCCATTTTTACTTTTTGCACCGATTCCAACACCTTCTCCGCAACCCTCGGCATCTGCACGTCGAGAATGTCCAGCTCGTCTGAGCACCTTGGCAGCCGCTGAGCTCCAGAAAATGCCGGGGGTCAGCCACCATGTTACGGCAGCACCGGGTGTGGACCTGGGTCGTGGAGTCCGAGACCTGCGAGCCAAGCTTCTCTCTGCCTTTCACACTGTCAACCCGACGGGACTGATGAGGGTAGCTAGCGCCCAGCCGTCGCTTGCCGGCCCCAGTCCAATACTAACTGTAGTCGATGGAAGTATGCCTCTTCCCTCTCTGGCGATGGATACCTACATAAAGCACCTGTCCCCCACACCTGGGAAACACTCCCCTTGGTTCTCCAGGGTCATCCTCCAACCAACCGACCAGAGCAAGTGAAGATCTCGAGATCTCTCCTTGTTCATCCATTCTTTCCCCCCCTACCTCATAATACACCTACCCTGCTGTTGCCCCGGCTCCAGTAAAACCACATTCGTTTCCCCCAACAATGGCCGCTCTCAGAACCATGGCCGCCATGGCGGCAGTGGCTCTGGTCGGACACGTCCAGGCCACCGAGAGGCCGTTGCCTCCCTGCCTCGACCCCTTCCAGCCCTTCGTCTACTCTGGCTGCTTCCAGGACACGGGCAGCCCGCAGATCCTGCCCTACCGCAGCTCCGCCCCGTCCGACACCATGACGGTCGAGAAGTGCACGGCCGAATGCAAGGGCGGCGGTTACCGCTATGCCGGCCTCGTCTACTACGGCGTGTGCTACTGCGGCCAGACCGTCAACGGCCCTGCCGTTGCCGACTCCGAGTGCAAGCTCCCCTGCAACGGCAACTCGACCCAGACCTGTGGCGGCGACGACATCTTCTCCGTCTGGACCGACCCTACCTTCGAGCCCGTCGAGGACGTCACTATTGAGGACTACGACCCCATCGGCTGCTACACCGACGACTCCCCCGTGGGCCGCGCCCTGGCCTACCGTCAGGACCAGCTCGACGGCGCCACTCTCACCACCGAGAAGTGTCTGCAAGCCTGCCGCGACGGCGGCTTCCCCTTTGCCGGTACCGAGTTTGGTGGTATGTCCTGAGCCCTGTTTGTCCCTTTTCTTCTATTGTTCTTTTCTTTTTTTCTTTTTCTGCCCTTGCCTGGAACCATCTGACAACGTCGACAGGCGAGTGCTATTGCGGAACTGTTCTCGCCAACGATACCTCGGCCGTCCCTGCCGGAGAGTGCGACAAGCCCTGCAACGGCAACCCGGCCCAGACCTGCGGTGGCAGCGCGCGGCTGACCTTGTTCGTGGCCGACGAGCTGCAGTCGCTGCAGCCCTGCGGCTATGAGCCGCCCGTCTCGAGCAGCACCGCCCTGCCCCCGTCGTCGTCCACGTCCACCTCTGTCCCCCCCGAGAGCTCTACGTCTTCGTCCATCGTTTCCACCACCTCTTCGGCGGCGACGTCGACAATCACCTCGACCAGCACCACCCCCATTACTTCGACTACGACTACTAGCAGCTCTGCCTGCGTGAGCACCACCGTGGTGCCTCCCGAGTGCGAATACAAGTGCGGCAAGTGGTGCTCGTCGCCGCTGCCCGACTGGGACGACGTCAAGACGTGCAAGAACGCCTGGTCTACCTGCGCCCTGCAAGTGGCCTCGTGCTTCAAGCACGCCGGGTGGCCCGACGTGCTCGACTGCTTCGACTTTGGCGAGTGGTGTTCCGACATCTCCAAGTACTGCGACAGCAAGCCGTGGGGAGGCTGCCGCAAGGGCGATTTCTGGGGCAAAAAGCCACCCAGGGGCGGTCCCAAGCCCCCGACGACGATCACCATCACCACCACGTGCGCGCCGGCGACGACGACCACCAATGGCCCCAACACCACCACCACCACCAAGTCCTCGTCGACCAGCAAGTGCCCGATTCCGACGCCGACCAACATCTGCGTGCAGCCGTCGAGCAAGCACTACGGCTACGGCCCAGGCAAGCCCGTGGGCGGCATCGAGATGCCCGTGGTGACGTGCAACGACCTGGCCGACGACTGGCCGCGCTACCCGTTCAAGGGGTACAACGACGTCGACAGCCGCAAGTGCCGCAAGTACCAGCGCTCCCAGTGCGGCGGCGCCTGCGCCGACGCCTGCAAGGAGCAGTACGAGGACTGCGTCGACGTCTACGCCGAGGGCTGCCGCCGCAAGGGCCACCGCGGGCGCGACACCAGCGCCAGCGCCAGCTACTTTGAGTTTGCCCACGCCGTCGAGAAGAGGACGTACCGGTGGAATGACTCGTACGGCTCGGCCGTATACAAGTGCAAGGCGCAGTACATCGATTGCTTGAAGGAGAACAAGGGGGTCACGGGCGCGGGCAAGTGCCCCAAGTGGGATGGGTGCTAAGATTTCTTGGGTTTCGGGGGAGGCAGAGAGCTTTGGGAAGGGAAATGGATGGATGGATGTCTTGACGAAAAAACTGACTCGACATGTAGCTTCTTACGCTCCTTTAGTATACCCGTGAATATTAATACTTAGTGTGTCTATACCTAACTTGGTGGGAGCATCGCGCTCTATTTGCAAGTATTGTGCGAGTGAGGATACCGATGGAGTGAGCCTAAAAAGTCTGCCTTGGCCTACAGTTGACTCCTCATCCATCATGATCTCCATCGGTGCCGCCCGGCGTGTTTCGCGGATGCCGTTGCTCTCAGGGCTCCATCCAAGCAGAGAGACGCCGGGGGGAAAAAATCGACGACACCATTGACATGAGGTATCGCCAGGTAATAATGGATGGGCGACCCCGGAATCGAACCGGGGTTTCTTCGGATCGTTTGTGTCGGATATCCACCACAACGAAGCGTCCTGACCACTAGACTAGTCACCCGTTACTTGCTGGCGGGTAAAACTGCAGGTTCTCTGTGACTGGGGGGGCGCGATGCAGTCAGTTTGAATATTCAGACTGTGCAGCCGGATAAGGTAGGTAAATTACGTTTCGCACGTACCGTACGTGCTACAGCAACTTCAACGTGAAAATATCGGCCTCGTCGGTTTGCCAAAGCACGGCCGGCTCACATATCATCTCGTTGGCATTGATGGGAGATGGAGTAAACGGATGTAGGTAGTTGGCGGGAAGAAAGGCAACTTGGATGCCTCTAGAATCGTACGTCTCGTGTACGATAAGTACGTACTATGCAGTCGGTACCGGCTGACGCCTAAACCTGGGCTGCTGAGTTCGTTCAGAGAGCCTGAGAGCAAAGCAGAGCACAAACAGAACGCAAGATGGAAGGATGTCAAAGAGTAGGCCAGGAGGAAAGAAGAGAAAAGAATAAAACAGAATAATTTCCAAAGATGGTGTAGGTTGTGCCTTCCCACTTGTTGGGGACGGAGCAGGAAGTCGGAGCTCAGTTCCATCTCGACGGGACCCACTGCACTTTGGTTTCAATCCAAGTTCCTTCCTCGACTTCAATTCACCTCGACTTATTCATCTCAACTTCATCTCAGCCCAGTCAACCAGTTCGTTCAGCAATGCCCCGAGTTACGGTGGCATTGACTCAATGCGACTTAATCTTAGAGGCCCGGATTGAGGCGAGGCAGAACGGCGCGGCAGTTGGCGATTCAATTACGACCTCGCGGCAACATCTGATCTAGTCTACTCCTCTCGCATGGCATATCGTGCGTCGACCTGAAGCTTGGGGGCCCAGCCCGCATCAGCCACCAATGCAATCTCAGCGATGTCATGACTTCAACATGGATGCCGCCAGGGCATTGGTTGTGGTTGCTCGGTCTGCCGCTAGCAGTCGGCCAAGGGCGCTTCAGCTCCTGGAGGGCACGAGGCAGCAATGCGCGCAAGGCTTGGTTGATGCCCCGAAACTGAACCCTTTTCCCCTCTGGTATCGCCTCGCTCAAACTCCATCGCTGAAACTCCAGAATGAGCCCTCACCCACTCCAAGATGGAGCCCGTCGGTCTCGCTGTCGGCATCCTCGGCCTCTTCACCACTTGCATTGAGTGTTTCAACATTGTTTCAGCAAGGCCGGTACTTTGGGTACGACTACTGGATTCTGGAGGCCAAGTTTGCAAACCAGCGCCTTCGATTTCTCACCTGGGGCCGAGCATGCGGACTCCCCAACGAAAACGGCTGGGCAAATCCGCCATGGGACGAGCATATCAGCCTCGCAGTCGAATCGACCCTGCAGCGCATGGCTGCTCTCTTCCAGGACCACAAGAAACTGTGCAGCCGCTACGATCTCCCCATGGTATATAGCCAGGCTCGAACAGATTCACCGCCTCGGCCGTGCTTGGGAAACTCGCCTCGAAACTGCAGATGCGAACCTCGAGCTTGATCAGAGTGCCGGCCGCTGCTGAAATGCCCTGGCCACCCTTCCCAAGGCCTCCTGCGCTGTCGACGGCCATTCGCTGGGCGGTACAAGACAAACAGAAGTTCGCGGACCTAGTGCAGCACCTGAAAGACTTAAACGATGACCTCGAAATCCTCACCACTGAGCTGAACGTTCTGCAGCGACAACGAGATCTGGTCCGGGAACAAGTCGGTACCATCATCGACGTCGAAGAGCTTGAGACAATCGAGATTGCTCGCATGGGCGTCAGAGACCCAGTTGCAGATGCCGCCAGTCTGCGGCTCTCCCAAATACAGGATGAACACCAACTCGATGCTGAGCCTCGGGAGAGACACGACAATAACTCGATTGAAGCGCCGTCGGTGGCAGCCTCAGCCGACATCAACCACGAAAGCTGGGAGTTTCTGGACCACCCTGGCTCCTCCAACAAGATGAAGGTCCAAGAGGACGTCCAGTACCAAGTCTTGCATCGAGTATTGTGCGACTCACAACCGACCGCAACCTTTTTCGACGAGCCGAGCTACCAAGCTGCGAGTGGGACGGACCGCCAGTGGCTTGTGATCGACAGCTACACTCCCTTTCGCGATCCGATACCGCTGCATCTCTCCGGGAAACGGCCTCTCCACAGCATCGAGTCGTACCTCGAACAGAACAGTCACTTGGCGTTTCTCGTCTTCAGAGAATACAAGTGCTCGCATGACATGGACACCGCCCGCACGGCAGAATCGACGGAATCAAGCATCTACCTCATGTCTGATGCACTGTGCTCGGTTCTGAACTCACTGGATCTCGAAGCAGAGCCTCCCGTGTTCCGTCCAGCCATGGAATTTCGCTCTCCTAACGAGTGGTTTTATCACAACCGGCTCTTGGTCAATCGCATAATCTCATCTAACCTGGGCCCATGCAAGATTTACCTAGGACTCACGCAAGGACGAAGCTGGTCTCAGTTGCCGAGCATATTGGTCATGCTCTTGAAGTGCATCCAGGGTTGTATGGCCGCCAGCTACAAACAACTGGATATCTCGCTCAAACACTCCAAGTCGGTGAAGTGGGAACATTTGCCGCTGATCTTTGTAAGTCCCAGAAATTTCTCGCCAGTTTTCACTTGACGTGATGCTGATGTAGATGCATCTCGGAAGCCTCCAGGTGGTGTGGTGATTGTACCGCAGTTTGAAGGTGACGACCATGCCCGCGCCTTTGTACAAGTTGGCCCGGTTCGGTTCACACACACCGAAGACTGGAAGCGCCTGGAAGTCGCTGAGATCACGGTCACAGACAAGCTAGACCGGTCGACTGTGCAGGTCCGCCATGATATCAGAGATCAGGATACAAGGAATTTCTATACTCTTCGTTCTCAGCTTCCCAATTCCGGTCAGGAGGCCAACATTAGTGACTTCCCAATCTATCCGGTTGGGTCTGCCGGCGCTCCAATTAAGCAGTATCTCGTCGACCGCGGCTGGAGGTACACGAGGATGGAACACGGAGTACATTTGGTGACATGCGATTCAAAGACGTCAACAGACACCGAAGACATAAGTGTACTCTTCTGATGTGCGCAACCAAAGACCTTCCGGCTAACCTTCATCCAGCCCCTTGATCATTACATTATCGATTGCGACACGTACGAGGCGCTTCATCAACAACCTGTGAGTCGCACACCGCGGGAGTCGCGCTTCCACAGAGACTATGACAGCGACGATCTCGACAGCGAGTTCATGGCGAATTGGGAAGACAAGACAGATTCGGTGTCTGAATCGTACAAGGGAGACACGGTCTGGGAAGAACATGAAGCACTGATGGATCGCGATGGCATATCAACATGCATTGGTCGCTTTTTCGCATGCCAACCCCATGTGGTATATGGCTTCCACCTGCGCAAGCATGTGTGGGAGAAACTGTTGGTGGACAACGTCAAATGGGTATCTCGGCAATGGGGCCAAGCACAAGATGCGGTTTTGGGCGACTTGAAGAAGGAGTTCTTGCAGCGCCTGCTGCTCGGGCCTATGGTTGTGATGACCATCCGGGGGCCAGCCGCCAGCGATGCCATAGATGCCATCTCCAACTTGGTGCACAGCCCAGTATATCGCATCCAAATCTCGACCGAAAGCGAAGCCGCATCTGCAGGAAGGATCTTTCGACAAGCCGAATCTCTGCCAGCCAAGTGGCGGTGTATTGTGGTCATCGAAGACCTTCTCGGGGCATATTCCTCCAGCGATCGCCCTTGGGGAAGCCTCCATGTCACAGTCGTAGCAGCAGCACTGCGGTTCTTGGACAAGTTCCGGGGCATCGTCGTTTTCGCTCTGCCGGATGATGACTGGATCCTGGACCCGAAGATCGAAGAGCGGGTTTGCGCAAGGTTTAGCTTCGCAGACGGGCAAAAGAATCCGACCCTGGATAACCGCAGAGGGCTCTGGAAGCAATACGTTGAGGAGGAGCTCAGAGCTAACAGGGGCAGAAGGGTGGATCCGGACCCTGGAGCAGAGCGAGCTCTCGACGGGCTTGCGAAGCATGCGCTGTCGTCGGATACTATCCGTTCGCTAGTTCATGCCGTCACCCGCGAGGATGTCTCCGGGGTGCACATCGATTTCGACCTTCTCCTCGACCTGGCTGAGAGAACGGCCACCGGCTCAAACATCATTCTCAACCAAATCCCAAAAAATAATAGACGGCCTATCGTCACTGACTGGTGACGTTGGAACGGGCTAGAAAGTCGCCAGCGAGAAGCCGGAACCAAAGAATGCCGGGAAGAAAGCGGCTCCTCGAGACATCGACGAAGGCGTTGAATCTCGGCTGGTGTGCGAGTCACTGCAGCAACATGAATCACCTGTTCCGCATTCTTCGGCATGTCAAACCTCCAACCCGAAACAGGCCGGTTCAGATGAGGGTGTGGTATCCCGATTTGGATTCTGCTCGACGCCATTGGGGATTTCCTGTCGAGCGGTCTTTTCTGCGGACGTCTGGTGGTAGTGCAAGCACACGGGTATTTGCCCACGTTGGCTGCCATTGGGCGCCGACATTCACGTATGATGGCGGTGCAGCGGCGCGAAGGGTGGTAGATCTTGTGAGAGATGGAACGTCGAGATGGACACGAGTTCGGAAACGGGGACCCTGTTGCTTGGAGAGAGAAGTGTGTGATTTATATGTGCAGTGGTCTGGGTCAAGACCGTCTGGGCCTTGAGGTTGCGGGGGGAAACCCTCGTCCTCGTGGAATGATAGCCACTCCCAAGGACGTTCACCTGCCGTGGTGAGCTCAGCCGCACGAGGCGTTCGGCCTGCAGGTGCATCAGGCGGACACGGGAAAGCTAGGCTTTTTCCGACTTCCCTACCATGCAACAGCAACCTGCTAGATAAGGCACTGGCATTGCCAGACTCCTCCAACGACCTGGGGTCCTGCAACGCTGTCATCTGCCAGACTTTCAACCATTGGGCCGACATGGGAGCGCGGATGTCACGGTTTCCATACAAACCGCTCGGCCCCGATGCAATTCGACTCGTCGCATTTGATGATCAAGAAAAAACGTCGCCGACAATCCACCTCAAACTACTTCACATCTTGCGGCCGAGCACCACCAACTCAAATTGGCCGCCGTATCACGCACTCTCATGGACATGGGGTCAGGGCAAACGAGACCGCCGGGTCCTGCTCGACGGCTTACCGTTCTACATAACTGAGAACCTTCATGGCGCCTTGCATCACCTCCGGGCCGACGCCTCGTTCAGCAGTGCCTCGTCGTTCCTCCTGTGGATCGATTTGATCTGTATCAACCAGCTTGACGACGATGAGAAGAGCGTCCAGGTGGTCCGCATGCGGGAGACGTACAAGGATGCCTGTAAGGTCATCGTCTGGCTGGGCGACGACCCGGAGCGGCGCAAGGCCACAGGCGAGGTGGCCTCGTTTCTTTCCGAGCACATTCCGCCCATACCCGACGGCGCGATGTACGCCGCGCAAGAGCCAACGTACCTGCTCGAGCCACAGAACGCCGCGGTTCTGCGTACGCTCTGTCGAGACATCCTACGGCGGCCGTGGTGGTGGCGCATGTGGGTGATCCAGGAAGTAGCCTTGGCGCGCTCCATCGTCGTCATCTGCGACGGCCACCACCTCAGCTGGGAGCACCTCGTGTACACGACCCAGTGGATCAGGATTCTCGACATCGGCATCATGCTCTCCGAGTCAAATGACGAGAATCTTTACCTGCCAAACATCGACTGCAAGTCTCTGTATCGCCACAAGCTCGTATTCGGCGGCGACGTCGACCTGCCCATCCTGGGACTGTTGGAGAATGCGACCTCTTGTCTGGCCTCGGACCCCAGGGACATGATCTACTCCCTGCTGGGACTGGCGGCAGACATCAAGTCATACCATCGTCCGATTCCGTCGAGGGGTGAGGAGAAGAAGAAGAGGTGGGCATGGCAACCCTGTGGGCACGGGGCGCGCAATCGCCCGACAAACGAGCCAGGCACTTTTCTTCCGAATCCCGACACCGAGCTCCTGGTCGACTACGAGAAGAGCAACGTGGAACAGGTCTACATCGACTTCGCCAGAGTCTACATCCGCACCCACGAGACGAACCCGTTGGATGTCATCACCTGCAGCAGGTTCGACCCTGATCATACGCCGAAGCACCATCTGCCATCCTGGGTCCCGGACTGGAGCAATCTGCGGGGCACGGCTTGCTTCAGTTTCGCCTCCCCCTCGGTCATGTCGGCCGAGCGAGCCGCGGCCACCCCCAGGTATACATACCATGCGTCGGAAACTAGATCCCAACAGCATCCCGAGTTCACTCCAAGCAACGGCCTGCGCGTGACGGGGATACGGTTCGACGACGTCTCACAGGTGGGCGAGCCCTGGGAGGAGGAAGGTGACCCCGAGACCATGCGCCGCATCCTCGCAGACTGGATGGATCTCGCGCTCGGCGACGAGCTCCAAAGAGCCGATGATTCGTATCCGTGCAGCAGCAGCAGCAGCCAGACTCTATTCGACGTCCTCGACCGCACCATAACGGCGGACACCTCGCTGTATGGCAGCCGGTTCTTGCGGAGCGAGGGCTATCTTTATTTGCAGAAGCTGCTGGCGTACACGTCGCCGCTCCACCGCCGTCTGTCAGGCATCACCGAGGCAGACGAGCGGCGAGCTACGTTCAATGCGTTCCGGGCCGTCAAGCTGCGCGTCCGGCGCCGCCGGTTCTTTGTCACATCCAAGGGGTTCTTTGGGCTGGGGCCGTGGGACACGGAGCCGGGGGATGTCGTGTTTGTTCTCTACGGCTGCAGCGTCCCTGTTGTTCTGAGGAGGCGCGGCAGCGGCGGGGAGGTCTGGTCGTTGGTCGGGGAGGCGTTCGTTGCGGGCATCATGGATGGGGAGGTCGTTCAGGCGCAGGCTCAAGCTGAAGTTGAAGCTGCGGATGACGGCGGCCAGGGAGATGGGTCTGGTTCGCTGCTGAAGGGTAGTGAAAAGAGTGTTGAGATACGGTGAGGGGTAAGGTAGGGCGGTGATGACTTCCATGGTGTGATTTGACTTGACCAAATATATCAGGCGGTTGACCAACCACAAACAAAGATAGACGGGAGTGCCAACAGATGCGTCTCGAGCGAGTGTTCTACATAGTAGTTGCATATCCCCCTATCGTCCAAGGAGTTGCACCGCCGTAGCCGCTTTCGGTATAGTTAGAGGCCAAAGGTCGGGGGGCTTGGCGCACCGGAAACAGCCGGAAAAAGCAGACTCGGAGGACAACCTTGAAACATGGAGATGCATTGCAAACGTATCACACACAGCGAGAGCAGTGGCTTGTTTTGGATCTAGATGCAAGTGTTCAGCGGCGATTTGATGTAACTTTACCACGGCAGTAAAGGAACGGTGGTTTGTCAATGGTGTGGAGATGGGGTTGCGCTAGGCTTAATAAAGTAGCTACCGCAGTGCAACTAGAGGACAGGGGGATATGCATCTTGATAAATCGGTCGAGTCTAGACTCGCTGCGTGCAGGTGTTGCTGAAGTATAGACATTGAGAATCTGTTAAGATGTGTACTTGAGAGGTGTTATTGCACACATGCATTCCTTGCGATAACCTAACAGCTTCAAAGAGCTGCTGTGTAAATGTGGGTCTGCGATCCAAGCATCCATGTGCTTGGCTCGCCGCCTGCAGAGGTGGGGTAACCGTTATGTTCCGGATAAGCAAGCTCGCAAGGCAGGCCCACGGGTGGCGGAAGCAGCATTCGTCACCAACTCAACGGCCCGGGAGCATCTGTGTCGGTTGGACGAGCGCTGCGTCTCTCGCGTCATTCTCATGTCAGACATTGACTTGCGTCTTGGGAGAGCTGCCATTCTGAAGCATCATGACGAATTCGGAAAGCTATCCACGCCGAGTCGAGTGGGGCGGGCTCGGCCTCCTGTTCTCGTTTGCATCCGGCTTTGTATCGTACAGCTAAAACTGAAAAAAAGTAGCCAAGGTACCGAGATGATATCTCGACCTGTTCGCCACTCACTCGCAGCATGTGATTCTCAGCCGGGACAGCTTTGTCTCTTTTTTCCGCCATGAACTCCAGATCAGCGTGTTTGATGGGATTGAATGCGCACAGCATGCCCGCAGAGCCCATGGACGGGTCCACGGGTTTTAAACCGGATTCGAATCATGATGGCGTCACTCGGAGGATTGCCGTTGGCACCGCCCTCGGCCATGCCTCCGCTGAGTCCACTCGAGAAACCGTCACCACGGCCGATGCTCTCGCCAACGGCTCCGCGGACGGGCCCGCGCATGGCTCCCAGGACATCGCCGAGCTGAGAAGGGCCTTTCGCAGAAAATACCGCCATGTCGAGGCCATCCACTCATCCTCCAAGCCGTCGTGTCTTAGCCACGATGCAACCGAGACGCCCAGTTTCTTGGGCTTCCGCAACCTCATGGTGATTGTGCTGGGTAAGAGATCTTCGGGTTTGGACTCTGCGATTCCCTCGCTGACCCCAATCGGCAGTTGCTGCCAACCTGCGCCTGGTTATCGAGAACATCCAGAAGGTAGCCTCATCACCCCACCCTACCCTACCTTATCTCATGATTTTCGACTGACCCGCTGCATACGTATAGTACGGCGTCCTGATCTGCATCAAGTGCCACGACTTCCGGCGGAGCGACCTGCAGTTGGGCCTCGCGCTCTACCTGCTGATCCCCTGCCACTTGCTGATCGCCTACCTCCTCGAGCTCGTCGCCGCCGCCAACGCCCGGGCGTCCCGCGCGACAGCCAAGAAGCGGCACGGCAGCAGCAGCCCGACCGAGGACCAGGCGCGCGAGTTCCAGCGCACGTGGCGGGTGCTGCGCGTGCTGCACGCCGTCAACGTCTCGGCCGCCCTGGCCGTGACGTCGTACGTCGTCTACGCCCACGTGCACCACCCGCTGATCGGCACCGTCGCCGAGGTGCACGCCATCGTCGTGTGGCTCAAGACGGCCTCGTACGCGCTCACCAACCGGGACCTGCGCCACGCCTACCTGCACCCGACCCGCGGCGAGCTCGACGCCCTGCCGGAGCTGTACCACCACTGCCCCTACCCGCGCAACGTCACCTTTGCGAACTTGGTCTACTTCTGGTGGGCGCCCACCCTCGTCTACCAGCCGGCGTACCCGCGCACGCCCGGCAAGGTCCGCTGGCTGTTCGTGGCCAAGCGGCTCGGCGAGGTCGTCTGCCTGAGCGCCTTCATCTGGTTCGCCAGCGCCCAGTACGCCGCGCCCGTGCTGCGCAACTCGCTCGACAAGATCGCCACGCTCGACCTCGTCTCCATCGTCGAGCGGCTGCTCAAGCTGTCGACCATCTCGCTGGTCATCTGGCTGGCGGGCTTCTTTGCCCTGTTTCAGAGCTTTCTGAACGCCCTGGCCGAGGTTACGAGGTTTGGGGACAGGGAGTTTTATGAGGCTTGGTGTATGTGTCTTCTTCTGCTTTGTTTGTTCACTACGCTGGAAGAGAGACTGACATATTGTGGATGTTGCAGGGAACAGCGAAAGCCTGGGCATGTACTGGCGGACGTGGAACAAGCCCGTGTACCAGTTCTTCCGCCGCCACGTCTACTCGCCCCTGCGCTCGCGCGGCTGGAGCCACATGGCGTCGAGCACAATCGTCTTTTTGCTCTCGGCCGTTCTGCACGAGCTGCTGGTCGGCGTGCCGACGCACAACATGATTGGTCAGTACCTAGTTAGCCCCCAATTTCTCTAACACCGAAGTCCACAAACTAATCACTCGCCGTGACTTGTGGTGTATTCAGGGGTCGCATTCCTAGGCATGTTCCTCCAGCTGCCGCTGATCATCCTCACGGCGCGGCTCGAGAAGATGCAGTCGCCCAACGGCAAGCTGCTGGGTAACACCATCTTCTGGGTGTCCTTCACCATTGTCGGGCAGCCCTTCGCGGCGCTCATCTACTTTTACGCCTGGCAGGCCAAGTACGGCAGCGTCAGCCGGGCCATGGCACAGGGGCAACCTCCTACCTGTCCTGCTGTCTGAGACAGAGGATTTTTTTTTGGTTTGGGAATAAATATGAGGTCTCTTTTAGGTATACACTTTAGAGGCATTTTTCTCTTTGAAAAGGGCATGGAAGGGGGGGAGGTGTTTACTTCTCTAATGGGATAGGATTCAGTCAACATAATCTCTTAACGACTGCTTGACACTTTCGTGGCAGAACAAGATGATATTTCTGCACACCCCAGTAGTCATCAGACGCGACCATTTTGAGGTGGCAATTGATATACGGGCAGGGCACAATTGATACACGGGCAGGGCGTTATCCGGGCAGGGCAATGCGGAAGCTCCTATTGGCTCAAAATTTTCGACAGCTGCTACCATCTCCCCACTTAAAGCGGTGAAGGCCAAGTCACTAACACTAACACCATTTCCTCTGCCTTTGTGACAAATCGACAAGCCCCTACTTCTGAAAGGGACTCCTGAAGGTATCACTGGGGTCGGGGTGAAGATCTAGTGAAGCCAAAGGGTTCACAACAAACGCACAAGCAAGTGTTCACACAGTAGTCGAGACAACTGCTTGCATTGCTTACTGAGGAAGCTATCGTAAGTACCCGCAGGCGTAGAGAGCGTGAACTTGAATACAAGCTTCCTCGTCCCGATGCTCTGCCCGCTCTGTCACGGATCCTACAGAGCATCCAGGTGCTCTGTGTGCTCTCACAAGGAGCACCCAGATCACTGCACCCTGCTCCGTGTGCTTTTCCGAAGAGCACCCAGAATGCCTCAGTGATTGGTCCGGGACGCCCGCGTCCCACGCTCGCATGACCGTCCTTTCTGCGGCATTTCGTTGGTTAATTCGTGACAGCCTTCCAGAATTCAAAGGTTTCTCCGAAACAACTAGCTAGTTAATATCGTACACGCCCTCCACGTCGAGTAGATCTCGTATTATGCAAGACCTCTTTGTCACTGCTGCTCTGCACGAGTTCCCATTGAGATATCCGTCTCCGTACGCTGGGTTGGACCCTCGGACCACTGGCGCGTACGCCTGCTGCCTTTCCTGGCCCAAGTGCTGTATTTTGGCCGCCGCCTGCCCCCCCACGAGTCGGTAGAGACCGGCCGCTTTCCGTTTGGACCGTCGCCTGTGCTTTCAGCCGAGCTAGCGTTGACTTATTCTTGCTCCCGCGAGGCCGGCCCCTGCCGCGCCGTGGCTGACTCCCATCTGGCAGACTAGCCCCTAGGCGCGCATCCTCTTGTCCGTTCTGGCTCTGTACGCTCACCCGGTCGATGGCTAGGTGGGGAGGGACCGGCTGGGCAACGTTCTTTGGCCTACCACGAAGCGATGTGGCAATCTTGGGGTCGAGGATGCGACGATAAGGGTCGGTAGATGTCGGTTGCCGTAAGTGCCATCTCGGGTGGACGTCCCATTTTGCCAGTGGAACATTACCTTCCAACTTCGATAGGATCGTATGGCAACACGGGATACCTAACTCTGCAGATGGAGTGCAGTCGTCGCTGCAGAGTCCGATGCCTTTTGGCCGGGGATTCGAAGGACTCGGGATTGCCGTCAGAGCTCTGCGGTGCTCCCGTGAAATGAGGCGAAGGGCTTTCTGCGAAATGACTTGGGGAAGCTCGCCCAGATACTCAGCACCTCGTCCAGTATACTCGCGCGAAGTCAAGACCTCGTCACGTGCACACGCCTCGATGAAGTCCCTCTCCTGGTCGTGCAGCATGTCGGTAATGGCCTCGACAAGACGGTACAGGTGACTCATGCCGTTCAGGAGGTAAGATTTGACGTTGTTGTTGCTCGCTTCCGTCCCAGAGGTGACCCGACACCCGAAGTTGCGATACTTCCGGATAAAGCAGCGGGCCCATTGCTCCC
>MU863624.1:2378538-2441971 GCA_033575675.1 Parathielavia hyrcaniae
CGTTTCTTCTCTTGCGCCTTCGCATCTCGTTGTGCTTGTATTCGTTCGCTCAGAATCGGGCCTGGCAAGGCTTGCCGGACCCGGTGCATCGGTCTCGCGGGGGTCGGGAAATCGAGGGAGAGAAATATCTCAGAGTCGTTGCGCAGTTCCCACCAGGGCTCGTCCAACCCTTGGGATCCATGGGGTTGTGGTATTGTTGTGAAATGTGCCGGAGGATTGGTCGCGAAGAGATTGTACAAAGCATTGTCGTCGCCATAGCCGTACCATTCCTCAGGGTCAGGCCCTAAGCTACTGCTTGAAGAAAGGGGCCTGGTCCGCTCGCGCGCATCGGAGGTATCGCGTCGGAGTCGCTTCTTGGTTTGGGATTGCGCTTCATCTAGGTCGGCGATATCGTGTCCAGATCGGGATCGCTTTCGGGAGCTGTTGGAGAAGCGAGCCATTATGCGATTGATACGCAGGCGAAGACAAAAGGGGATGCTTTGACGTCAGTTGGGGTTGGGCAGACCATTGCCAGCTGGCAAATCTGGAGAGGATGCGGCAGAATTTTGACAGTGAAAGACCCTGCTTAACAGGAAATTTTGAGCCAATAGGAGCTTCCGCATTGCCCTGCCCGGATAACGCCCTGCCCGTGTATCAATTGTGCCCTGCCCGTATATCAATTGCCTTTGAGGTACCCCAGTCTATTCACAAAACACCACCCCCCCGATCCCCAAGTTATACACTACAACTTAACATACGCATATGCTACCCCCAATTCCCATCCCATCCCATCCCATAGTTCACATATCCACAAAACCCCCTCACATCACCTCACAAACGGTATCCCAGCCGGCACCCTCCTCCTATACTCGTCATACTCGCGCCCAAAGAAGGACACCAAGGCATCCTCCTCGCGCCGGATCCTCCCGGCAAAGAAGCGCCACAGCACCCACGCAAACGCGGCGAAGCCGAGCACGTTGCCCATGACGGCCTGCACGGCCAGGGCCCACCAGAAGAAGCCGACGTAGCTCGGGTGGCGCACCCAGGCGTAGACGCCCGTCGTCACCAGCACGTGGCCCGACCGGCGGCGGTACTGCACCGTGTGGTTGAAACTCCGCCCCGCGTGCACCATGGCCACGCTGCGGACGGCCTGCCCGAGGGCGGCGGCGGCCAGGGCCGAGGCCGTCCAGTAGGGGGCCGGGAGGAGCGGAAGCCAGCGGGCGCCGGGCCAGAGGAGGTTGGTGAGCAGGCACTCGAGCAGGGCGGCGGCGTTGGCGATGGCCCAGCCCGGGTGGTTCGAGGTGAGCAGAAAGGATGAGACCTCGGCGGCGCGGGTGTTGTAGGCGGCCGTGGTCCAGAACTCGAGGAAGTGGAAGAGGGAGAGGGCCGTGAGGAGGAAGGGGAGGCGCCAGAGCGGCGAGCCGGTCGCGAGCAAGACGGCGAGGGTGCCGGCGAGGCCGAGGGCGAAGGTGATGCCCAGGCAGAAGGAGCGCAGGGCGATACCGGAGAGGGACTTGGGCTGGTGCGGGAGGTAGGCGGTGATGTCTTCCTTGCCGGTGCTGACGAGAGACTTCAGGTCAGCGTCGCTGAGGTCAAGCTTGGTGTATCTGACGAGCTTGGTGTAGTCGGAGGAGAACAAGTCAAACATGGAGCGGCTGAGGCCAGCCGAGGAAGACTCGGAACGCATTGCTGGGGCTGGTTTTGTGGCGCAGGTCGTCGGGACCTGCTCGTCGACGCTCCCGGGACGGTCGACGATGGCATAGAAAAACATGGCGACGGGGCAATGCGAAGGAGGGCTGGTGTAGGGGGAGACAGAGGAAAGGTTTTGAGTAGTTGGGCTTACCTCCAGATATCGGGCGACCAGGGCCGCCGGCGAGGTGTGTCCTCCATGCTGAGACGGCGCTCCGACTGTGCGGGCCCTGCCGATGATTCTCAGAGCGAGGCGCAACAAAGGCTCGAGCGAACTCCTTGCCGGTTTAGTCCATGCCAAGCAGCCAATTGTTCGCCGCATTCGTTGGCTTAGTATTGTGCCGATTTCGATCGAGATGCCAAGGGGTCTGGAGTCGGTTCTTTGAGGTCGCCACCGAGCAGGCGGATTGGCTGCAAGACGCGAGGCGGAAGCAATTGTTGTTTGCTCGATGTCAAATCGCTGCAAGGCGCTTTATTTAGTGGGCGCAGCGGGTACCGTGTTTCCCACGTGGCGGCTGGACAGGGGATCCGAAAGTCCCCGCCCTTCTGGCACTGGTGAGCTGAGGTGACGGGAGGTCGGTGTACAATACTTTGCGTTAAGGTATCCAGTGTCTGAATCCAGACGGTGTTCGTCCCACGCGACTTTGAATCAGTGATGAAGCATCGATCGGGCCGGCTCTAGTGATTTGGCTTGCGTGGTGCCGAAAGCGCTTCTTCTTTGCCTGCCAGTAAGATACCGTACCGTACGTCTTCTGCGTTACAGCCCGCCTTGGATGCGGAACGAAGACACGATCAGGACCAGGACATTGACCCAGCCCCAGACAAAGGGAATCCAGGTCGACATGGCAAAGTTTCCGACGATGTAGGTTGCGCCGACTCTGCTGGGTCATCAGTACTCTAGAGGGCGATGGCAGGGTGGCCGTTAAGCGGGAGCACCAACATGAGGCCCACCAGAGTGCCGGCGATCAGAGCCTCGGCGCCGGCGATGAGGGCGTAGACGACGGGCACCAGCCAGAGATATTTCCAGCTGGACATGCGCTTGCCGCCCTGCATCAGCACGGCGACGCCGACGGCGCCCAGGTGGAACAGGCCGTAGAAAATGAGGGTCCAGAAGAGGGTGAACTTCCACATCTCGTCGAGCTCGTAGAGGATGACGGTCGAGTCCTGCGGCGGCCAGAACAGCGACGGGAACGGCGGCACCGTGTACTTGGCCGGCGTGTCGCGCCGGACCGGCCTGTGCAGTGGTTAGTAGAAGCACGGATGGCAGCGTGGTCCATGGCACATACGATGGGAGCTGCATCGCGGCGGCTGCCGATGAGGCGCGGGCGATGTGTGAGGGACTGTCACGAATCACTTGTGGTGTTCCGGGTTTGTGGACACAGGTAAGTTACGACGGGATGTTTGTACCATAAATTACATTGCCAAGCGCCGGCTGTCAAATTGACCACCTCAGGATTCCACTTGGCCAAGCCAAGCTTTTCAGGTCAGTGGACCCAGTACCACAGTACTGTAACTGTACCTCGGCATCATCTCTGGCACCGACAACAACCATCCGGTCCTTCCGACAACAACAAAGTCTCCGACTCCCGATACAGCGACCACGTTCATGACACGCGCATTCCATCCGCCGCTATGTCGGTCGACCGCCTCCTGACGACGGTGCTGCAGCTGTACCAGGACGTGCACGACGATGAGCGCACCGAGCAGCTCTTTGGCTCGACGGCGGCCCTGCTCACGAGCCTGTCGAACCCGCTGAACCTCTCGCTCCTCACCTCCCAGCTGCTCATCGCCCCCGCCATATGGGGCCGCCGCGACGGCATGCGCACGTGCTACCGCATCATCAGCATCTTCAACACTGCTGCTCTCCACGTGCGCCGCAACGAGGTCGAGAACGCGAAGATCAAGGCGCCGCACCAGCGACTCGGCGGCGGCCTGGGCAGCGATGCGTGGGCCGCCGCCGTCCTCAAGGGCGCCGATGACCACTCGGGCCGCTGGCAGCATCTGCTCGTCTTTAGCGGCCTCCTGATGGGCATGGAGGCCGGCCACCGCCGCTCCCTCACCAGCGGCATGCGCAACACCGTCGAACGCGCCGTCGTCACCGCCGCCAACCTGGCCCTCCAGACCAGAGACCCCGAGCCCCCCGCCCCGTCCGGCCCCGTGGCACTGGCCCTCAACTATGTCTTCCCGCTCCTGTCGGAATCCTCGCGCGCCGGCCTGGACTGCGATGCCCTCATCCCCGTCGCAACAAGGGCAATGCTTGGTGGAGATGGACTGCAGGACGGCCTGTTCCTCGCTTCCGGCGACCAAGACGTGCGCCAGTCGGAGCACAAATTCATGTGGCCTGACAGCGCGCCCTCATACCTACACCTCCGGCAGCTCGAGCAGAGGCCGCTTATGTATGGCCTAGGGCCTCTGTCGAGGTTGCTGGCCCATGCTGTGCAGCATGCCCGAGATTCCAGCGCCGTGTTGCAACTCCAGGACGACCTGGTGGCCTTCACGGCAAGGCTGCTCCAGAACTGGAGGGCAAACAAGCTCTCTGAGCTGGATAGTTCTGAAGAGGCCCTCTTCCTCACCCCCGAGACCCTCCAGGCCACGTGGCCCGCGCTCTGGGAATTCCTCAAGAAAGTCATGTACGCCGTCGTGGCCGTGCTTCATTCCGTCGTCGCCCGCAGCCTCCTCGACCGACACCTTCGGAACCACGCCACCGCGCCCGTAGTGGCCACCAATACCCTCCACGCCCTCCGCAACCTCTACTTCATCTCCTCCCGCAACGGCAACGATGCCTTTCAAGTCTACGCCTTCACCTACCTCACATCTCTCGACACCCTCTCCCGCTACGGCCCAGCCTCTGCTGCCTTCCTGCACTCCATCAGACCCCCCTCCGCGTCCGTCTCGCTCCACCCGCTCGACCGCACTCTCGACCTCTTCTACCTCAACACGGCCGAACATCTTCCCCTCAACCTCTCCCCGGAAGACCGCGACGCCCTCATCCTCCAGCACGCGACACCGTACCTCAACCAAGAGCTACCCTCCGCCGTCCCATCCCCGTCCCCTGTCGTAAGGCACCTCCTCGAGGCAGCCCACAGCGCCATCCTCTCGGTCCTCTCATGCCCCCCGCCGCACACCAACCACTACTACCCCCAGTACCCCTCTTCCTCTTACTTACCACCAACCGCCTCCGACATAATCCCCTTCTACGCCGACACCCTGCTGGCCTCGTTCCCCGCCCGCATCTCGCCGCGCCAGTTCCGCCTCGCCTTCAAAACGGTCGTCAGGATCGTGTCACACTCTCCGGCGCTGCCGTACGAGGCCGGGGGCTACGGGATGCCTGGGCCAGGGCTCGGAGAGGTACTAATGGAGATGGTCCGGGGCCGGGTTCCGCTGGCCGGAACGGATCTGCTACCGCCACCGCCACCGCCAGACGAGGTTGGCCCAGGGATAGGGGCAGGGGAGTGCTCGGAGCAAAGCGTGCTTGTGCTGGCGCTGGTGGATGCGCTTCCCGTGGTGGAGGCGGGCATCTTTGAGGCGTGGCTGGGGCTGGTGGCCGAGGCGGTGAACCTGGTGCGCGGGGAGGCGGTCGTCAGGGAGGGGGTCAGGAGGCGGTTCTGGGAGGTGTTGGTTGGCGGGGAGATGGACGTCGAGAGGGCTGCTGTTGCGGTCGCGTGGTGGGGGACGAAGGGGGGGAGGGAGATGGTTTTGTTTGGGAGGGGGTGCGGGGCTGTGGGGGTGATGATGAATGCGCAGCCCACGCAACCCGCCCAGGGGGAGGGGGAGGAGTATATGATGAGTGGAGCGCTTGGGCAGGGCAGGGGGGAGAGTAAATTGTGAAGGGATGGGAATATGGATGGTTGTGGCGGGGTGGGTTTGGTCGCTGTTTGTTGTGTCTTGGACATGACGCAGCAGATGGGGGTATGCGAGGTCGGACGATGGGACTTTACCCTACGCCATCTTTGGTCGACAAATGTTCGATAAGGGCCCAGGTATGTGCTGTTGGCACATGGCGTCTCAGCCGCAGCCGTCTGTGTGGCCCCATGCTGAAGAACGCCTGCACCGCCGCTCCGTGTTCTCACTCCTTGCAGCAATGGGGGAACACGGCGATGGACAGTCGGAGGACCATCCGTGTTCGCTTTGACTGGCCGGTGGTACGGTACAGAGGGTGAAGACTCTGCCTCACGGCGTCCAGGCTTAATTGTTGCGTGTGGCGGTGAGAGGCTGCGGATTCAGGGGGGTTGCGGCATGTGACATTCCCTCTCTGTTTGTGGAATCTGGCAAATGTGCTGGAGCAGTCCTAGCCCTGGATTTGCTGTGTCTGGTGTGACGTTTTTTTTGTCCGCTGCTGGTAGTAGTAGTATAGGGGTTCATCCAACGCCAGCTTGTGTGTGTATACTTAGTAAGATGAGACGCCTGAATAGACGGGTGCTATTTAAGGAGCTGCTGGTAGGCCAGGAAGGGGGAATGATTAGCATTCTTTTTCGACGACTGACTGGCTTCAAAAGGATACTGTCTATTCTCCAGTGAAAACAAGAATCCTTGATCAACATATCTTTCGAGAAGGTAAGCATACCTACTTATATATCTTCAATAACCCCCAGCCATCCTGACCGTACCACCCAACCAACCCAACATGCCCGGCAGCTTCCCCCCGAACCCAGCACCAACCTCCCAGGCCCTTTCTCAACCCGCCATATGCCGAGAGCTAGCAGACACATCTGAGAGAGCCAGAGGCCAAACAGGCCTTCCGACACCTCTTCCAACACCTCCCCAAGCGCCCGCCGGTGAGAGCGAGGGTAGCAATGGCAACCAGGATAGCCAACAGAGTACTAACTACGGGGACAATGACGAGGACATGGGCAACGGGCCGAATTCTGAGTCTCTTGAGAGATCAGAGTGGGATAGCGACGACGAGGAGAGTGGGGAAGATGATGATGATGGAGAGCAGGAAGATGATGGCGACGACCAGGGAAGCGAACAAGCTTGGGACTCCTCCTCCGAGTTCGACTACGATTCAGGCGACGACATGGACTACAGTGCAGAAGAAGAAGAGGACGAACCCAACAACAACTACTACCACCACCAGCACCCAGACCCATACCCAGAGAACGAAACCTACCGCCTCGCCCAACAGCAACAGCAAGCCCGCCTCCTCCAAGCAATGCTCATGGAAGATGTCATGAGAGAAGAAGCCGCCGCCGCCGCCGCGATCAACCTAAACCCAAACCTGAACCGCACCATCCCCGCCGATCCGCTGGCCAACATGCACTTCCAAAACCCCCACCCTAACATACACCCCAGCGTCCAGCGCCTCGTCGCTCTGCAGAACGAGTTGGTCGACCACGGCGGCAACGCATACGCCCTTGTTGGATACGAGCTCAGCGTGCGGCGCGAGGCTGTCTTGCTGCCACGGATCCTGACGGCCGAGGAATGGCACGCCCTGACGGTACAGACCATCGGCTACTGTCCGGGCTGTCGGTGGTGCCGCCAGTGGGCGGGTTGGAACCGGCTGTGGTGGCCGCGAGGGCCCGAGTAGGTGCTGAGGTCGGCACGGAGTGGGTGCGAACAGTTGTGGTGTTGGGGTTGGGGGGTCGAGTGTGGGTACCCAGTGAGTGCATTGCGCGGGCTGTTGTAGACCTTGATGGGGTGGCGAGGAGGATACGCTGTTCGTTCGTCTGGCTTGTTATTATCTGTTTTCATCTTGTAGGGATGTTCGTCGGCTGTCTTGTCCTCCCTTGACTCTCTTAAGCAATTGTATAGCGTTGTCTTCCGTCCTCCAGCCCCCAGATAGAATGTATTGTACATCAGTCCGTCTGACTTTCTCTTCCTGAGTAAAGCAGCATTGAGTTTTTCCTTCCCGTCTCCCCAGATATTTTCTTGACCCTCCCATCCCTGAACAACGCCATAGCAAAGCAAAGTAAATCAGCAACAGGGTATCAGTACTCCATAATAGCCATGCCTCCCTACACCGCACTGTTTGACTCTATTCCTCCGCATTCACCAGGGCATCGAGGTCGATAAGCCTCCGCATCTCTGCCCACTCCGTGTCGAAGCCCGGCTTGTACGCCACCGGCACAGACGACTCGATCCAGAACTGCTCGCTGCTGTCGGCCGGCTCCTGCAACCGCGGATCGATGGGGTCCTCTTGCGGCTCCGGATGATCCTTCTGCAGATGCTTGTCGAGGTCGTAGTGCCGGACGAACTTGGCCTCGCAGCCGTCGACGGAGCAGGAAATCGTCCTCGTCGGCACAGCCGCCGACATCTCGTCGGCCTCGCCCGGCAGAGCCGACTTAACCGTGTACAGCTTGGGCGGCCGCTTCCTGCCGAGATGCACGTAGCGCACGTGCTCCTCGAGCTTGACCTTGCTGATGAAGTCCTGCCCACAGCCCTCCTCGGCCCAGTTCCAGTCGGCGATATCCTCGACGCCGAACGTGTCCACCTGGCCGCAGACAAACCGCAGCCCTTCGTGCGCGGTCCGGATGTGCGTGTTTAGGTTCGATACGCGCGTGAACTTCTTCCCGCAGCCCTCGCGCGTGCACTCAACCGTCTTCCTGTCCTCGACCGTTGTCCCAGAGTGATACAGATCGACGTGCCGCTCCAGGTCGGCCTGACTCCCGCACTTGACGTCGCAAAACACGCAATTGACATGCTCCCTGCGCATATGCGCCTGCAGCATCAGCAGCGTGCGGAACCCGGCCTTGCGCCCATCCCCTTCCTCCCCCTCCTCCCTGCACTCCTCGCACCAGAACCTGACCTCGCCATGCTCCCTCTCCACATGCCGCCTCAGCGCGCCGCCGCTCTCGAACCCCTCCTCGCAGCCCTCGGCGCCGCACACAAACGCGGCCAGCCCCAGGTGGGCGACGCGCACGTGGCGCTGCAGCGTCTGATGCTTGCGGAAGCTCAGGGCGCACCCGTCGTAGCCGCGGCAGCGGAACCGCTCAGCGCCCTCGTGCACGGCGGCGTGTCGGCGCAGCCGCGTGGCCGTCACAAAGGCGCGCCCGCAACCGGGTTCCGGGCAGGCGTAGCGCTTCTCGTGCGTGTGCGAGCCCTTGACGTGCTGCGCCAGGTGCTTCTCCTCGAGGTACGTCTTGGCGCACCCTTCGTAAGGGCACTTGTGCGGGCGGTCGTTGGTGTGCGAGCGCAGGTGGGCGGCCAGGCGGGCCGGGCGGTTGAAGGTCTTGGGGCAGCCCGGGTGGGTGCACTTGATGGTCTTGAGGTCCGAGGGGAACTTGCGGGCGCGGCGGGTGGATGGGGTGGCCGAGACGGAGGTGGCGGTTGGGGTGGGGGGTCCGGTTGCTGTTGCGTCGGCGCCGTCAGTTGCCGGGGGGGAAGAAGAGGTGGTGGTGTTGTCGTTGTCATTATCGTTGTGGTCGTCGTCGTGAGGGATCGAGGTGTCGATGGGAGCGGGAGCTGCAATTGGGGAGTCGGCTGCTCCAGGGTATGCAATCTGCAGCCTTTTGGAAGGCCAAAACGGGCCTTCGTCTTCTTCTGCAGCTCTCCGCTTCATTGCTCTGGTTGAGGGAGGATTGGCCCAGAGCTGGAGGCGAAATTGAAGCTTGAAAAGCTGCACTTGAAATTCGAGATTTGAGCTCGAATTCGTTCCCCAACTTTTTTGTGGGTGCATCGAGTTCCGGCAGGCAGCAGCGCTAAGCGCACCCTGCCGTGGCCTGCAAGGCTGACCTCCAGCCTCGTCCACCCAAGCCGCCCCACTCAAATTTTTCACGGTCCTCCATTCATCGGCCCGCGCATCTCCCGTCCTTTGCAGCCTCCTCAGATAAACTTCGAACAAAGCACACCCGGCAATTTATCTCGGTGCTCCCACCGCAATCCATTGCCAACTTGCCAACGATAACCCTGCATCTCCACCCAGTCATCTCCCAAACCAGTCAAAATGTCTGACTACGGCGGCGACGACGACCGCGAGCCTCTGTAAGCTCGCTCCCAAACCCCCCACAAACCTCCCCCCTCGCTCCTCCCTTCCACCCACTAGAAAAAGACCCGCCAGCACTAACCGCGACCGCCCCCCCGCGCCAGCAACGACGAGCCGGCCTTTGACGAGGATCCCGACGAGTACTATGAGCCCGAGCCCGAGCCAGCCGACGACGCCGACGAGACGGGGCGGGTGCCGGGCGAGGGCGAGGGCGGCAACGCGCAAGACGGCGGGCGGGACCACGTGGTGGCGTCGGGCGACCCCAACGCGGCGGCCAACCACGGCAAGGGCAACGACAAGTCGCACAAGGACAAGAAGATCCCCAACGAGCAGCGCACCACGACGCCCTTCATGACAAAGTACGAAAAGGCGCGCATCCTGGGCACGCGCGCGCTGCAGATCAGCATGAACGCGCCCGTGCTCGTCGACCTCGAGGGCGAGACGGACCCGCTGCAGATCGCCATCAAGGAGCTGAGGGAGAAGAAGATTCCTCTTATCGTGCGCCGGTACTTGCCGGATGGGTAGTAAGTGTGCATAACTGTCTTTCTTAGGGAGGAGGCTGGCTAATGCTGTGCTGTAGCTACGAGGACTGGACGTGCGAGGAACTTCTTCAATGAGGCGGATTGTTTCGCTATAGAAGACAAGAAAACAAAATTTGCATTAGCGAGGGCGTTGGGGTTTTGGCTTACTGCTTTTTGGAATTGCAGTGGTTCTGAATGGGGAGGAAGGTCCAGAGAATCTTTCTGAAGATGGCTCCGGGAGGTCCGCCTGTGCCTTGGTTCGTGGTGTTCTTCTTGCTCGATCAAGACTCTCGTCATGCTGCTGAGACTCGACCCCAAAGGTAGTTGAGCTCAGGGCTAGATCATGGGAATCAAAAGAATGCACTAGGGTATGTCAATCAAATCAAGTTTATTGATTTGTCATGTCAGGCGAACTTGTTCCAATTTTCGAGGTAATTCTGACACCCATGAAGGAGGAGATCACTCTCGAAAGCTGGCCATCCCATAGATGGACGAGACCAGCTCTCAGTGGGCAGTCCATCCGAAAAGACTTGACCGAGCGGCATACAGATAATTACGACTTACATCAACAGGTGAAATGGCCTAGAAATAGCCGGCAGAAGCCTTCTTCTCCAGCAAGTCATCGCCGCTTTTATCCCTTACCGTATCTCAGTATTCCCCTCGGTGCCCTTCAACAAAGAACCAGACTTGTCATCATGGCCGCGGCCGGGTCTGCATCACAACAAGGTCCACGCAAATGAACAGGACAAAGCACGCTTCAAGGCAGCTTGCCCGCGGACCACAGGGTTCTGGATGCGACGTGTGGTTGAACTCCTTTCTTTGAACTTCAAGTAGGCACCCCTATGTAACAGGAACGGTCACGCTCCCGTGGTCATGGACGGCTGAGGTGTATGGAGTAGTCTCGAAAAGCAGGTCCCTAAACATTACCGCTCGCCTCCCCAATCCAGTTACGTTGCATGTCTAGCTGAGGAGATGTGACGGAGGTCCACATAATCCCGGCCCCAGGTCGGCTGCATCTTCGAGGAGCACCTTCACAAGACTGTGCTCGCCTGCCTTGGCCCCAGGGCATCTGACGCGCAGATTTGGAATACTATGTGACATCCCGCCACACACACACATGCGACGTAGTTGCGTACTAGCAGTGTTGAATTAGTACAACGAGCCTGGGAGATTCCCGCGGCAATCATGCTCCATGAGCCTGCTCTACAATGCGGACGGGAGTGACTACCTAAGTGGCATGATACCTCGCTTTTAAGCATCTGGGGCCGAGGAAGACGGAGCCGGGGAATATCATCTTTGTTCGTTATAGTCCGCGGGCAAGCTGCCCTGAGGTGTGCTTCGTCCTGTTCAGCTGCATGGACCTTGTTGTGATGCAGGTCATAGTGCCTAATAGTTGAACGGCGGGACTATGACGTGAAGACGCAACCCACGCGTCAGGACTCGTCTCTGACGCGTCTCGTGGAGGTCAGTGATCCAAGTGTCCGACCACATCCGACATACATAAGGCTACGCGTCTGGCCCAAAGACGTAGCAGGATCCTTTCTCCCCAAACAAGTTCTTTTTTGCTCGAATCTCTCTCACACAGTCGATTCCACCTCTGCTCAAGAACTCAACACTCATCTTCAATCACCACACCCAAGCACATCACCACTTACCATGCCCGACATCACCACGAGGTGTCTTGTCCTCTCCAACACACACGCCGACCCCGACTGGAAGCCCAACCTGTCATCTATCTCAGCCGACGTGGTACTCCACTGCGACGACCTCACCGAGGAATCCAAGATATCCGAGTTCAGGTCCTCCATCGAGCTCCTGAAGACCATCAACGCGCCGCTTAAGCTGGTCATTGCTGGCAACCACAACTTTTCCCTTGACGCCCCTCTATTCAAGAGGAAGATCGCCGAAGCCGCTACTCCACTCGAGCCAGATCTCATCAAGAAGGAATTCGGCGACTATGACGAAGCGCGGGGCCTCTTTGCCGACGCAGACGCCACCGAGGCAGGCATAGCCTTCCTCGACGAGGGCCAGCACACCTTCGCCCTCGACAACGGCGCGCTCTTGACCGTCTACGCCAGCCCATACACCCCATCCCCACACTCCGAGATGGGATTCCAGTACAAGCGCGGCGAAGCCCACGACTTTTCAGTTAGCAAAGACGTCGACGTGGTCATGACGCACGGCCCACCGAGGGGTATACTTGACATGACCGACTCCAAGCAACGCAGCGGGTGCGAGCACCTGTTTGCGGCCGTTGCTCGGGCCCGCCCGCAGATGCACTGCTTCGGTCACATCCACGAGGGCTGGGGCGCCAAGCTGGTGGCCTGGCGCGGAACCGAGGCGACCGACTCGCCTTCTCACTTCACCAACGTGGACAACGCCTGTTCGACCACCCTCGAGACCCTCTCGTCGCTGAAGCGGGGCAAGTGGGACACCCCCGAGGTGGTCGCCGAGAAGGAGAAGCTGCAGGCCCACAGGGACAGGGGATACTGCAGCGCGAGTACTACTAGCCGCAGTCATCAGCCGCCCGGACACACAGCGCAGCAGACTACGCTCTTCGTCAATGCCGCCATCCAAGATCTGGAGGAAGGATCACAGCTGCCGTGGTTGGTGGATTTGCAGCTTCCCCAAGCCACAGAGGACGAAAAGCAAGAGAACGGGTAGGAGAAGAAAGGGGAAGAGAAAGGGGAAGAGAAAGGGGAAGAGAAAGGGAAAGAGAAAGGGGAAGAGAAAGGGAAGGAATCAAACGAGGAGGAATGTTCGACGAGTGGGAAAGAGGAGGCTGAGAGGACGGGTGGGAAGAAGAGATCGTCTCCTCACAGCCAAACGGACGACGGAGACAATCGCTCAAAACGGAGGAAGCTCAGCTGATATGTTGTATCGGGATTTGCTTAGGGGTCTAAAGGAGCGGGTCAATGGATAAACTTTGCTGTTGAATTTGGATATCGGCTTCGGGTGTTAGAACCGGACTTGGGTCTTGGGGTATGGAAGCTGAAGTTACCCTACCTTTGGAAACAGGCATTGCAACGACACCCCCTTTCTTTCCCGGATGTCTGAAGTCGCAAGGGCAGCATCAAGCGAGCTTCCTCGCCGCCCTAAGTGTCCAGCATCCGCCGCCCCAAGCCTTTGCTCATCCCTCTCTTCTTTAGCCAACGCTCACAGAATACCGGTATGTACACCAGCACACTGCCAGTGCGTCTCCGGATTGCGCTGTTGCGCCGGGATACCTGTAGTTGAGTACTGACAGTTGTCTAGATGTGTATTTTCGTATGATCATCAATAGAGGATAGGTAGGTGCGTACACCGCATCCCTTGACCGTGTCAAATGCAACAAGCAATGAGCTGACAGACACCGTACCCTATACAGCCGCTATTTGCACAAGCTACTTCTTTTTCGTAAGTTGACGTATCCCGTTTGACGGAAAGACACAGTTCAGAAACGGCTGACACCTTATCCAGGTGGCTCCAGACATCTTCGTCTCTCACCTTCGCAACATGCCGAAGCCGAACGTGCGCTGCCCCCCCGGCAATGCGGGAAGCACTCCGAGAGTGCTTCTCTTCAGCCACCCGCCTGGTCCGGCCGGAGCTCCGCCGTCAATTCGTACTGGTTGGCGGAGCTGCGAGCATTGGCCACTCCTCGCCGTAGAGAAGCGAGGACGTGGATGTTGCCGCGCCTCCCGCGTTGCTCTTCGACATCTGGGAGGGAGCTTCTGCCGGCGCCCAAAACTTTTCGCTCGAATCCGACGGCAAGGTCGCATTCGATGCTCCCCAAGACTTCCGTGTCCGTGTCGACTTGATCGAGATGGGTGGCTGGGGGTGCATCGAACGGATCCACGCAACAGAGCCGTGGTGCGGCGGCTCTGTCGCGTCCATGCCGGATTTGTTGCTGTTGAGGGCCGTGACGGTGGTTGACCGTGGGGGGCCGGGCGACGTTTGGAACTTCAAGTGGCTGTTGGCGAAGGTGGCGAAGATGGGCAAATTCCCGGCCATCAGCGAAGAGGAGCTCGAGACCCTGACCACCGCCGCCGACATCTCGCTGGGTCCGTTGGGCCGCCTGGTCGTGGCTGCCGTTTTGGGCGCCAACAATGGAGCCGCCGCGATGCGGCTTCTTCAGCGCACGGACCACCGCCGGCCCAATGAGGTCGGTTCCATCTTTCACTGTTACACAGTAACTTACATCAACCGCATGCATGAATTGTTGTTGAAGTCGATCAAAGGCGCCGCACCCCGTCGTCAAAATCGCCCGTCTCGATCGCTTCTTCACCATGGCCTACGGACCTCGCGATCACGCCGAGAAGGGTTCTGGATATGGCGCCGGGGCAGGCGCTGGAGGTGGGGGCTACGATGGCCCTCCCCCAAGAGCCAGAGGCAGACGTGAGTTTAACAATTTCGTGTGAATCCTTCGGCCGCCTCCACTGCATCGCCAAGCCATCTTGATGGTGTTTTGTGAGAGTCGCGGCACTCGTCGACGACCATCCTCGTGACGAGTCCATCTATCTGCTTTCCAACTACTGTCCACCAAAGCCGATTTCCACTCATCTTCCCCTCGGCGACACCGAGATGGCGCCTCCAGACCCAGCCAACTGGCTCCTGTGCAGTCCGGGCTTCTTCAAAAGAATGAAAACTAACATTGCACAATCAAGGCCCCGTCACCGATTATGGCGCCACCATCGTCCACTGGATGCGCCATCGCCAACCGCGCTGGAAGGGTTCCTACTGCGGAGAGACTGAGCGACCCAGCAACAGCTACATAGTTGATGTCGGTCAATTCCTCCTTCCTCCCTTCGAGCGCCTACTCACCGTCGTTACAGATGCTTCCTCCCCATGCCAGGGCAACGAGCCCGGCCGACTCGGTGCCTTCGCGCCACCTGCACTCGTCTCTCAATAAGATCAAGCACCCGATCAACGTGGTGCGCTGGACGCCAGAAGGCAGGCGGCTGTTGACAGCCTCTAGCAGCGGCGAGTTCACCCTTTGGAACGGCACCGGATTCAACTTTGAGACCATCATGCAGGCCCATGACTCAGCCATCCGCGCTTTGGCCTACTCCCACAGCGACGACTGGTTGGTGTCTGCCGACCACGACGGCATCATCAAGTACTGGCAACCCAACTTCAACAACGTCGAGAGCATCCGCGGCCACACCGACCCGATCCGGGACCTGGCCTTTAGCCCCACCGATATCAAGTTTGTCACAGCCTCCGACGACTCGACCCTGAGGATATTCGACTTTGCCGCCGGAGCAGCCGAGTCGACGCTGACGGGGCACGGCTGGGACGCCAAGAGCTGCGACTGGCACCCTACAAAGGGCCTCATCGTCTCGGGCTCCAAAGACCATCTGGTCAAGCTCTGGGACCCGAGGACCGGCCGGTGTCTGACCACCCTCCACGGCCACAAGAACACAATCACAAAGACCGTCTTTGAGAGGGTCCGAGGGCAGTGCCTAGCGACCTCGGCCCGGGATCAGACCGCCCGCGTGTTCGACCTCCGCATGATGCGAGACATCTGCCTTCTCCGCGGCCACGAGAAGGACATCTCCACCCTGACCTGGCATCCCGTCCACTCCAACTTCCTCAGCACGGGCGGCTCCGAAGGTTCCCTCTTCCACTACCTCCTCGACGAACCCAACACCCCTCCCGGCCACTCCGCTTCCATGGCCCCCTACGACAGCGCCGACCCGGCGTCCACCCCGGCCCAGACCATCTACCCTGCTCACAAAGTCCCATACGCGCACGACTTTGCCATCTGGTCCCTCGACTGGCACCCGCTCGGGCACATCCTCGCCTCGGGCTCCAACGACCGCATCACGCGCTTCTGGGCGCGCGCGCGCCCCGGCGAAGCCGACAGCTTCAACGACCGCTACCACATCGGCGAGGCCGCCGCCGAGGTCCAGGGCACCTGGGACCGGCGCGGCCACCGGCACATGCGGCAGGCCGAGGAGGAGCAGGAGATGGAAGACGAGATGGACGGCCTGGTCGACCAGAAAATGCCCCTCAAGCAGCCCGGCGGCGGCGGCGTACCCGGTCTCGGCGGCATCCCCGGTTTCTCACAGCAACAACACCAACAACACCAACAACCGCCCCTCCCAACCCTCCCAGGCCTTGTCCCCCCTCCCCCGCCACCGCCAGGCCTCATCCCAGGCGTCGGCGGCGCGGGGCAAGCACCACCGCCCCCCCAGCTCCCCTTCCCGCTGCCGGGCTTGCCTCCTCCGGGAGGTATCCCGCCCCCGCCTCCTCCTCTCCCGGGTGTGGGCGTGGTAGACCCCAAGAACCCGCCTGACTTTGCCGCCATTGCCGAGATGATGAAGAAGCACGGCATCGTGCCGCCGCCGCCTCCGCCGCCGGGTATGTTGCTGCCGGGACTGATCCCGCCGCCGGGGTTTGCCCCTCATCCGCCGGGTGGGTTTCCTCCGCCACCGCCGCCGCCGCCGGGTCATATCGCTGCTGCTGCTGCGGCAGCGGCGGCGGCGGCGGTGGCTGCAGGTGGAGGTGGAGGTGGAAGTGGAAGTGGAGGTGGAAGTGGAGGTGGGGGTGGGCATGGGGATGAGCAGCAACGTGGGGGTGATGGTGGTGGGGGGGCTAGTGGGAGGAGGAGGGCGCCGTTGCCGAGTCAGGAGGAGAGTTTGAGGATGGAGCAGATGAGAGGGGGATATACCAAGGCGAGATAGGGTGTGGGTTGCGGATGGCGGGGGATGGGGATCAGGGGTTGAGTAGTGTGAGTGTGGTGGGCAGAGTGGTGGTGGAGAAGGGGAGAAGAATGAAGGGATAGAAAAGGGAAGGAGGTAGAATGTCTGCTGACAGCGGAATAGATGCGTCTAGTCAGGAAGCGCAACGCTGGTATGGCTTCTAGCTGCCGATCTAATTGTACTGTACAATCATCTAGAGTATGATACATGTCGTGCTCTGCTATGTACACACACACGCCCAGGGAACCCCAAAAGCTGCCGCTCTTTCGAACCAAAGCCTACTTCTTCGCAAACGCCTTCTGCCTCTCCGCATACTCCTTGACCACAACCGAGCAGTTGGTCTCGGCACACAGCCTCTTCCGCCTCGCGACAGGCAGCTTGGCCGCGAACTCGAGCCCGCTCGCCCGCTCGACAGCCTCGAGCGGCACCTCAAAGTCGCTGAGCGGCTTGTCATTGGGGATAACAGCATTCGGCAGCACAAACGCGCCCAGCGCCACTTTCCCGCCCGGCGCCCCAGCCCCCTCCTCTTCGCCATAAATGACCTTGTAAAAATGCGTCGGCACCGCCACGCTCGGCGCGGGGCTGCCAATGACCTCGTAGCGGACGTACCACTTGCCGTCGGCCGGGTCGCGCTTGGGCAGGTACAGCGGGCCCGTGACGACGCGCACGCTCGGGTAGCGCGCCGTCAGGCGCCGGCAGAAGTCCTCGAAATGCGCCCAGTAGTCGCGGTTGAACCCCTCCCCGACCTGCGGGCACATGTTGGACAGGTAAAAGGTCTCGTCCATGGCCGCCTGCGACCACTTGCAGTCGGCCGCGGGCACCTGGTGGCCGCGGTCGTAGCCCGATCGGAAGTAGTCGGCTAGCTTGGCGCGGAAGGGGGCCGGGATCTGAGGGTCCTCGAGGAAGGTGCTGTGCTTGCGGTCGCCGTTGCGCTGGGCTAGGGAGGAGGGGGTGATGTGCTCTGCTACCCAGTGCGGGTTGCGCGTGCGCCGGTCGTAGGAGGAGATGAGGGCCTGGCGGGCGGCGAGGTCGGCGACGGGGCCGGGGAAGCCGTATTCAAAGAGGCCGGCTGGGTTGACGGGGGCGGTGGTTGGGATCTTTGTCAGGGTCGTTAGCGCGGTGGTAGCCGTCGGGGTGGGAGTCGGGGTGGTTGTTGTTGTCGTGCTTGTTGTCACGGCGGGCTTCTTGTCGGAGCGCATCGAGTACACGGCTGCCGTGGCTGCTGCCCCGGCGCCGGCGCTGACGGCGGCGATGACGGCGAGGGTGGCTTTCGACATGGTCTTTTCCTTTTTCTTCTTCCCTTTGTTGTTGTATTTGTGTGGGGGTGTTTGTGTTCCAATGCTGCCCCCCGACGAGTTGCCGCAGAATGGTGCCTTGGCGATTTGCTACGCGGCAGACGCCGTGGTGTTGAATCCTGACTGCAAGTGCAACGGATCCCTGTAGGCGCTTTGCCGATCTCGCCGAGCTGTCGTACGCAGCGAGGATAAAGTTAGGGTTAATTATGGAGTAGTTATCGACTCCACTTACCCGCCAAAGGTCTCCGCAGTACGGATACCGTGGGGGTGAGGACGGCGATAGCACACTTCCAAGGTTTGGAAAGCGACGATTTGTTGCTGTACAGGCCAAATGACATTTGGCTGCCCGGGAGATTATGAATGTATTCTTTGTCAAGTGGGAGCACTGATACTCGGTGGCGTTCAAGGTGCGCGGTGCAACCATCAGCCCTGCCCAGTGACCACGGGCGAGTGCGCGGGCGCTGATTTGCAATGGCAGGGCGGTTCGAAGAACCAAGGTTGAACCCCTGCTGGCTGCGCGGGGGTTACACTCGGAGGCGGGAGCGAGGGTGATGCCATCTCGGACTTTAAAAAGTCACGCTTCATATGCTTGCAGCTGTTTCGAAGATGAAACCTACCTTGGTTACCACCTATGGTTGACTCTGGCCCGGTTGTAGGGCTTGTAGGCCCAGAAAGCCGGCTGTTGCAGCGGCATCAAGAATGGAATTCGGCGTTGGCCTGGTTGGCCGTTGAGAAAGGCGCCCTCGGGTCACCTGCAGGCTTCCCTTTGCAGCAACCCGACGGCCATCGAGGTTCTCACGCGGGACCACGCTTACCTTAGCTTTTCAGCTTTGTCACGCGTAAGGGGGACTCGTCGCCTTCGCCGCCAAAGACTTTGTCCATTTTCTTGAACAAAAGTGTTCCTTTTCCTTGAGCAAAGTGACAGCCCGGACACTCCCTGCCGACTCGCCACTCCTCGCCACTCCTCGCCACCCGTAGCGACCTCCATTCCCCAAGTACATTTTATTTGAGTACCTACCTACCTCACCAGGTACATACCCAAGCCTGGCGCCATCAACTCCAGCGCCATGGACAACGACACGCGGGGCTGGATCATGTGCGGCTTCAGCGGCCTCGCATGCATCCTCGGCGCCACCGTTGTCTGCGTCGACATCCCCATCCGCATGCTACCTGGCCAGCGCAATTTCCGCATCCAAGAGAGCAACTCGTTTCTGGCCTCCTCCCTCAGCCTGAGCTTCGGCGTCATGGTTCGTACACTCTTCCCACCCCCCCTAGGCCGTCGCGACGTGTTGCTGACCCCTCCAAGATGTTTTCGGCCCTCTACAGCATGTTGCCGTCGGCCATGCGGTACTTGACCAAGGACGGGTGGGATGAGCACACTGCCGGCTTCCTGATGATGGGCTGCTTTGTAGCCGGCTTTTTCGGCATCCAGGTCATCTCGCGCATTTTGCATCAGTATATGCCCTCGCATGTCGTCGACTGCGACCACACTCACGACACCGTCCATGACGAAGAGCTGGCCTACCACGACAACGACCCAACGCCATCATGGGGCAGCAAGCACAGCCGTTCTCGGTCGAGGACCGCTTCGCCCCCGGCAGTCGACGACCGTCCACACATGGTCGAACTACACAACACCATCACCGAGTCCACGCCCCTGATCTCGGCCGACATCCCACCCAACGGCCACATACATACCGAAATCTTGTCTGGTGGCCATGAGCCGGCGGCCGAGGCCGTTACTCACTTCCATGAGGGACACCCGCGAGCTTCCGCCCCGGCCAGGCGACCTTCGGGGCTCGTCAAGAGCCGGGTCCTGTCCTTCTTCAAGGACACCAAGGCGAACTGCGACGAGGACGGGCCCTGCTACGGCTACAGCGACCCGTGTGGCCAGGAGTGCTTCAAGCACCTCGGCTCCCGCTCCGCCACCTCGCGGGCCGCCACCGCGCGCATCCTCGATGGCTCAGTGCCACCGCCCCTGACCGAGAACCGCGAAGAATCATGCGACGGCCCCGTCGCGCCCTCGCGAGGTCACCGCATCACGCGCACCCACTCCCACGACCACGACGACCACTCACACCACCACGCGCACGCCTACACCCACTCCCACGACAGCGACTCGGAGTGCGCCGAGGACAACAGCGAAGCGCAGCACCACCACCACGTGCCCACCAACGCCTTCCTCTCCATCGGCTTGCAGACGGTCATCGCCATCGCTTTGCACAAGTTCCCCGAAGGCTTCATCACGTACGCGACAAACCACGCCAACCCGACGCTGGGCTTCAACGTCTTCATGGCCCTGTCCGTGCACAACATCGCCGAGGGGTTCGCCATGGCCCTGCCACTGTACATGGCGCTCGGCAGCCGCACCAAGGCCGTGCTCTGGTCCTCGCTGCTCGGCGGCCTCAGCCAGCCGCTCGGGGCCGCCGTCGCCGTCGCCTGGTTCAAGCTGGCCCGCCGCTCCAACGTCGACATTGATAGCACCGCCTACGCCTGCCTCTTCGCCGTCACCGCAGGCATCATGGTCAGCGTCGCCCTGCAGCTGTTTGTCGAGAGCCTGAGCCTGAAGCACAACAGGAACCTGAGCATCTTTTTTGCCTTTTTGGGCATGACCTTGTTAGGGCTCAGTAATGCGCTTGTTAGTCATTGAGAGAAGGGTGTTTGTATTTGTGATGGGAATGCATTGTTTCTGGAGTTGGGGTTTCTCGTCTGGTTACGTTTCATTTTTGATGCTTTTGATAGGAGCGAGGTCATGGTCGTCGGCGTTTGGTTACACCTGGCAGGAATCTGGCGCACCATCCTATAGATACCACGCACATCGCGCTGTGTAAATCTAGCGTCTCCCGTTTTCACTCACATCTCAACCTGACTAGATGTTCCATCGCACAAACCCACCCACATCATACTTGACCTAGCACTCACAGCCAGCCAGCTGCAGTGGTTTAAAAAGCCGACAAGCATCAGTCTATTGTACGTCCAAGACTCCCACTACACACATCCATTGAAAGGCTTGTATTCTTGTAGGTATGTAAAACATCATCTCAAAGGTTTATTTATGTATCCGTAGCAGTACTCAAACATCTCGTCCGCGTCCATCAGACCCATCATGAGCCATCATCCGTCCTAATCTCCCAAGAGAGCGCATCAAAACGCATTAAACAATGAAAAAAACAAGAAGAGGGGGAAAAAAGAAGACGAAAAAAAAGCTCAAAACGCCGCGCCGATTTCCGCTCTCCCCTCCACTCTGCACACCCACCCTACCCCGAAAGTGGCGTCCACTTGAGAGGAAAACGTCCACTTGAGAAGAAGAGATACCTAGATAGAGCAACCAACCCAGCCCAACCCACTCAGACTGCAAAGTAGCAAGTGAATCCCATCCTCTACCGTGTCACCGAGCCAAGAACTTGACCGGTGGAACCCATACCCAGCCCAGCCCAGCCCAGCCCAGCCCAGCCCAGCCCAGCCCAGTCCACCGACGCACCCACTCTCACTTCCACGCCCCAACTGAAACCCCCAAACTCAACAACAGAAGACTGACATCAGGGTAGCTACTCCTCATCACTCAGCCCACCATCGCCATCGCCATTAGCCAGACTGCTACTGCTCTCCCCACTTCCACTTCCACTTCCACTTCCACTTCCGCTCGCACTCCCCGCGCCGTTCACCACCGCCGCCGCCGCAGCGGCGCTGCCAGACGACGACACCAGCTTGATGCGGGTAGGCGGTCCGCTGGGCGTCGGCTGCGGGGTCCCATCCGCCATGGTAACCGCCGTCGAGGACGGGGGCGCGGCCGAGCCGTCTTTGTTGTTATTATTGTGGTAGTGGGCAGAAGAAGGACCATCATCTTCCAGGGCGCGCAGTTCCGGGCTGGCGGCGAGTTCTTTTTCGAATTGGGATCTGTAAAAGGCCTGGGTTTTTTTTTGTTAATACTGATCACTCTTGAGAGGTAACATATTTAGGAGGGGGGGGGGAAGGGTATTGAGGCTTACCTCTAGCAGATTGACATCCTGGCAGATGCCGCTGCTCTCCTCGTTGAAGGTGCGGCAGTTGCGGACCATGAGCTCGAGGTCCCTGCGCAGGTCGCCCAGGCTGCGGTACTCGTCGCGCTTGATCTTCTTCTGGATGTCGTTCATGCAGATCGGGTTGGTGATGATGAGGTAGTAGTCGGCCCACTCGCGCTTGGGCGGGAGCTTGACAAAGGGCCCGATGATGAGGCGCGTCGGCGGCCCGTCGTCGTCGTCCTTTTCCACCTTGTCCGCCGGCTCCTCGTCTTCCACCTCAAAGTTCATCAGCCCCTCAAAGATGCGCTTCAGCGCCTTGTGCAGCTTGTCGCGCACGTCGGGCGCCAGCCGGCTGTCGGCGGCGCCGTTGGCGCTCACTGCTTTGGGACGGCCCTGCGGTCCGCGGCGCTTCTTGGCCGGCGGCTCGTCGTCGCCCTCTTCCGCCTTGCGCTTCTCCTGGTTCTTGCTGCCGGGCTTGCGCCCGCGCTTCTTGACCGGCGTCTCGACGTCCTCGGTGCTGGCGCGGCTGGCCGACGGCGAGTTCTCCACCGAGCCGGTCAAGAGACCCATGCGCTTGAGCTTGTTCGTCTCGCGCCTCGCCTTGCGCGCAGCTTTGCGCGCCGCGGCGGCCTCGGGCGTGTCTTCGTCGTCGTCGACTGCCATGAGCCACTGCTCTTCCGTGAGACCATCGTCGTACTTGACCCTGGCACGCTCACGGGCACCACGGCCCAGGATCATCTCTTGCTCCTCCTCCACCGGATTGCCGTCGTTGAGGTAAATCTCGGGCAGCTCGTCCTCCGTCATGAGACGTGGGACGCCCTTGCAGCCAGGACCTGAGCCGTAAGTGTGATCCCGTGCTCTCTCCTCGTCCAATTTCTGGAAGACCACAATCTCATCGTCACTCCGAGCAAGCATCATGTTGAGCTCCTCGTCGTCCATCTCTTCCTGCTCGCCAACCTCGGCCATGTCGGCAGTTTCGAGCAGCGTCCGGAGCATGGCATCGCGATCCGTCTCCGACGACTTGTTGTCGAAGCGACCAGCCTGGATGACCTTGCCGTCCATGTCAAGCTTGAACCTAGCGCGCTCCAGAATCTTCTCTTCCACCGACGCGGAGCTGATCAGCCTGAGAATGCGCACTTCGTTCTTCTGGCCGATACGATGGGCACGATCCTGGGCCTGCAGATCCTGGTGGGGATTCCAGTCCGAGTCGTAGATGATGACCGTGTCGGCTGTCTGCAAGTTCAGACCTAGACCACCGGCACGGGTCGAAAGGAGGAACATGAAGTAGGGCGAGTCTGGCTGGTTGAAGTCCCGGAGCAGATCGGACCGGTCTTCCGACTTTGTCGTGCCGTCAAGCCGGAGATACTGAATGCCGCGGTACCGGAGAAAGTCTTCCATGATGTCCATGATGGCGGTCATCTGGAAGAACATCAAGACGCGATGGCCCGTCGCCTTGTACTTGGGAAGAATCCTGTCCAGGAGCTCAAACTTGCCCGCCGTCCTCCAGAGAAGATCGTTGCTGATGTTGGCGGGGTTCATCTGATTCTCCACCTCGTCAAACACGAAGGGATGGTTGCAGAGCTTGCGGAGCTGCATAATCATGTTGCTCAGGCCGCGAGCACCCGTCTTGCCGCCCTTGCCGTCGCTGACGGCGATCTTTTGGTGCGTCACCATCTGCTTGTACAGACGGGCTTGCAGAGCCGAGAACTTGCACTTGATGACCTTTTCTGTCTTGTCCGGAAGGTCCTTCTCAACATCCTTCTTCAGGCGACGCAGGAGGAACGGCCGCAGCACCTTATGCAGGCGGCGAATGACGAGAATCTGTTCTTCTTCCGTGAGCTCCATCTTGTCTTGGCCGCCCGTGTTGGCGAACGGAGTGTTGAACCACTCGTCGAACGTCTTGGCCGACTTGAAAATGTTGGGGAGGACAAAGTTGAGCATGGCCCACAGCTCGGCGAGGTTGTTTTGGAGAGGGGTACCAGTGAGGATGAGGCGGTAACGGGTGCTGTAATATTGCTGAATGGTGGCGCTGAGCTTCGAGTTCGAGTTCTTCATGCGGTGGCCTTCGTCGATAATCATGTGGAACCACTTGATCTTGCTGAGCAGCGGCCGATCCTTGATGATGTACTCGTAAGTGGTGAGCAGGACCTGGAACCTGCCCTGGCGTATCTTCTCCTGCTGCAGCTTCCTCGCATTCGGAGGACCTTTGTAGACCACCTTGGCAACAGACGGCGCCCACTTGTCGAATTCCAGATTCCAGTTGGTCAACGTGCTGAGCGGGACGATGACCAGATATGGGCCGTTCTGCTGCTTCTTCTCGATCAAGTACGTGATCAGACTGATGGTCTGGATGGTCTTGCCGAGACCCATCTCATCGGCAAGAATACCGTTGAGGTTGTTGTTGTAGAGCGACAGCATCCACTGCAAGCCCTTGATCTGGTACTCCTTCAGGGTGCCGCCGACCAGAATATCGGCTTGCTGGGTGACGTCCTCCTTGATGCGGTGAGCAACAGCGTAGTAGTCGATCTTGCGGCCGCTGTCCTCCTCCTCCTCAGCCTCGCTTTCTTCGGGAAGGTCGACTTCATTGGCATAGCGTTCTGCGGCCTGCCGCTGCTGAGCACGGACAGACGCGGCGAGCTGCTGCAGAAAGCCATCGGTCTGGCGGAGCAAGTGGGTGATACGAGTATCCTTGGCCTGGTCGAGCAGCTTGAGGTAGGCTTCTTCGTCGTTGGCCTTGAGCGCCTGCAGACGTTGCTTGGCTGTCCGCTCGACCCTCTTCTGCTCTTCCTTTTCGATGTTGAAGTGGTGGGCATACATGGCGCGGTTGAGCTTCTGCATCTTGCCGCGCTGGGCCTGGCCCAAGTTGAGCACTTCGTTGCGGTGGCTGCAGACGGCCTGCAAGAAGTCGGTCATCTTCTTCTTCTCCCGGTTCTCGCGCGCATCGCGCTGCTGCTTCTCGAGCTTTTCGGTAATGCGCGCTTCCCGGACATTCTGCTTCTTCATGCGACGGTACATGGCTCGGTTTGTGGTCATGGCGAGGTTGTCGTAGTGCATCATCTGCTTTCCAAGCCTGTCCCTCAGAGCGCGCTGCTTGGAGTACAAGGCGAGCTTCTTCATCTCAATGATTGCTTTCCTCTTGGCCGTGTCGTCTGCCACAAGCTCATCCTGGGAGGCATCCCAGTGGGCCAGGTTCCCGGGGAGTGACTTAAGCTCCGCGTACCTAGCGCTCATGCGGTTGAAGACAATCTTCTCGCGGTCCGCTCTCAGCTGCTCGAAATCAATGCCGGTCGGGAAGATGCCAGGGATAATGAGACGGTTCTTCCGGCGTCCATGGTCCATGTACGAGATTGTCTTGCGGACGAGCCCGCCGTCATATGGGGACTTGACCGTTTTGAATGCCTGCGGTTGTGGAACCGAAACTTCGTCCCGGGTTTCTGGTCCGTTGGTGTCAGGCTTCGCGGAATCTTGGCCCGATGCGTCGGCAGCGGCCGGGGTGGGAGATTGTGTGCCCTGTTTTGTGAGAGACATGCGACGCCGCGCCCTGTGCTCGAAGATGGCTTTCTGCACCTGGATAGGAACGCCGGCATTCTTTCCAAGCATCCGGAAGGCCTTGATCTGAGTCCACAACAGGTTGAGTTGCGCTGGTGAGAACTGGCTTGCCTGATTCTGCGCGGGCACCGCAGGAGTGGTGCTGGCAGCGGGGCCGTTCGAGGTCGCAGGCAAGGCGGACGCGCCGAGCGGTGTTGTGGTGGAAGGGGCAGTTGTTGTCGCCGGGTTCGCGACGCGGGCAGGGTCAAGACCGTTGGCAGCCCCGTTGACGCCATTCTGCATTGCCTGCCGCTGCTGCTGCAGACGCAATTGCTGCTTCCGCAATTCGTTTTGGTGCTGGAGGGCAGCAAGAATGGACTGGGTCTTGATGAACTCGGGATCTGTATGAGGAACGCCCTGCTTCTTCATCTGCTGAAACCTCTGCTGGGGGTTAGCAAACAACGAGGCGCGGTGTCAAGGGCACGACAAGGGGACACGATTGAATGGACGAGACGCACCATGTAGACTTCCTGGGCCTGCTGCTGCGTCATGCTGGCTGGAATGGCAGACCCCGGGTGCGGCCCCGTAGGCTGCATTTGGACGCTCGACATGTCGACGGCAGCAATGTCAAGTACGCCAGGCGGGATGTGTATTGAACTTTGTGGCCTAAGTGTCTGCACACATCTAAGTGGCGGACAATCACAGTCGAGGGCCGTGGGACCCGGTAGGGATGCTTGACACGGGCGCGCTGGCAAACGAAGGGCGGAATGCGAGTCCGGCGCGTCGAAAAATATGGGTGGCAATCAAGCGACAGCCGCGATGTCGAAGAGCAGCGATGCGGATACAGCGTCTCGGTGGCCGAGGGGTGGGTGCAGGGATGATTGTCGCGTCGCTGGGACAAGCGCAATGCTGAAGAAGGGACCTGGCTGGAGTCGTGTCCAGCAGCCGCGCCTGGATGGGCGACGGGCTGTGTGGGGTGGGAAGGAAAATACAAGAGGAGAGCGGATGGGCGATGTGAAAAAAATGAAAGACAGGCAAAGGCGTGCCGGGGTCGTGGGGTTGGCCTGGTGGAATGCGCGGGGATTAGCGCGTTTGGTGGTCGGCGATATCGAGATGACCTCGATGCGTCGCAATGGCGGATAGGGTGTTTTTTTTGATGCGCGCGGTCGCCCTGTGATGGATGGAGAGGTTGAGGCAGTGAACCGACAGTGATCGAATGGCGCGGCGATGCTGGTCCGGGCTTTCCACTTGTGCTGCAGCCTGCGTGCGCAGCCGCCAGCACGGCTTATGTAATGGCTGGGCCACCGGCAAAACCGCGGCAGGTGAAACTGCAACCGTAATCGTAAAGCGACCAATGGGCCGCAACCACTGATTGTTGCATTGCACATATCCGAGTGTCATTGTTCTTATTCGTGCAATTGCAAGCTCTCTCACGTCGCGCACTTCAGCGAACAATTCCACTTGCATTTCAAGCATCACCTTGCACCTCAAAGCCTTGGGGATAATGAGACCACGTTAGGTACCTCACAGAATATTTGCAGAAATGCTTGACCCCTCCTGGGCGTTTACAGTCTACACAAAGCAGGTCAAAACTCCAATCACTGCTGACGCTGGTATCAATTTACACCAAAACCCACCGCAGAGAACTCCAGCCACTTTTTACCCATGTACAACCACTACAATAAGTGTGCCAGAACGCCGGTGGTAAACAACCCACTACTCCTTTCCCGTCATCACAACTGTCAACCGCCCATCCTTTCCCCTCCTATACCTTAATCATACCCCCATCTCACACCCCCATTGTCAAATCACCTCTTAACCCTCTTACTCTCCCTCCCCTCCCCCTCCCCGCCTTCCTCCCCATCACTAACCTCGGCATACTGCGTAACCGGCTGCGTCCTGGCCCACGCGCCCGTAAAGACGGGGTCCTTCTTCGCCACGTCGGCATACTTCAGCAACGCCTCGCGGGGGTCCTCGTGCAGCATGCGGCTGAGCGGTATATTCTGCTCAATGTGCTTCTCGTCGGGCTGGCTGCGCATAAAGGGCGTGATCTGCTGCACCTGCGGGCGGTAGGGGTCGCGCGACGTGCGGCCCGATGCCGACACACCCCCGCCCCCTCCCCTGCCCCCGCCGCGATGATGCTTTTGTTGTTGGGCGCCGGGCACGATGATGGCGTCGCCCGAGATGCCCAGCTGGCTCTGGTCCATGGTGAGCGAGGGGTCGTCGTCGATGTGCCGCTTCTTGGGCGCGCGCGACATGACCTCGAGAGCGCCGCGGTTCGAGAGGGTCGGGTTGTAGAGCACGTGGGCCTCGGCGTTGGCGGAGCCCGTCAGGATCTGCTGGAGCTTGGGGTGCCAGTCGACGGCGATGAGCGGGATGCCCGGGGTGATGGGCGTGACGTGCTCGGGCCGGAGGTTGGCCGGGTTGAGGATGTGGAGGTGGCCGGACGCGGACCCCGTGATGATGAAGCGCGAGTCCGGGGAGTATTTGATGTTGGTCATCGGGTACCGGTCTGAGGTCGACGGGTGCTCCGTCTTGACGAGGGGTTGTTTGAACTTGCGCGTGTCCCAGAGCTTGATCAGGCCGTCGCCTCCCCGCGTCACTACCATCCGGCCGTCGGCGCTGATGTCGATGCCGCCGGTCCAGGTATCTGGCCTGTGCGCATCCCTGATCTCGGCCGCGGGCCTTGTAAACGGGCCGTTGCCGCCGTACATGACCAGCGAGCCATCCAGAGCGGCAGATACCAGCACGGGACTGTTGCCCTGGGAGGAGACTCCCCACGCGACTGCCGTCATCCTTGTGCGCCCTGCCGAGCCGGCGGCTTTCGACTTGAAGACGATGACGTCTTTTTGGCTCCTCTTGTTGTTGATGTCCCATATCCTCAGCGTGCTGTCGGACCCGGCGGTTACGCAGAGGTTCTGATCGGTGGGGTGCCAGGTTCCCGTAGTGACCTCCCCGACGTGCCCCTTGGTGTTGTGCATGTCCCGGAGGTACATGTCGCCCTTAACAAACTCGGTCACCACGCCGCCGTCCCTTGACATGATCTTGGCCTGTGGGTGCGCTGTGACGCAGAGGAAGACGCTGCCCGAGTGGCGGCTGAATTCGAGATGCTGGATCGGGTGCGAGTCGGACGAGGCGGATTTCTTGGTTTCCCAAGGATCGACCGTCTTGAAGGCCCTCAGTGTCGTGGGTGTCATGGCGGCGAAGTCGTGGAAGTTGACGGTGCCGTCGAGCGAGCCGGTGAGCATGCGCGAGCCCGCGGGGTCCAAGGCGATGCTGGTGACGGCCCGCTCGTGCGTCTTGAGCACCATCTCGTGGGATATTGGGAACGTTTCCGAGCTGTCTTCGTCGTCGGATTCCGAGTCGTCCGAGTCGCTGTCCTCGCTGTCGGAAGCGGCCTTTTTCCGTTTCTGTGGCGCTGGCTTGTCGACCGGGCGCCTCGTCTGCTCGATCTGGGCCGCGACATTGGCTTCTTTGGTCGTCTTTCCGAAGGACTTGGGGATGAAGGCTCGCATGGGGTCATCGTCGGCGAGGACGGCCTCCGCGACACGGTAGTCATCGCTGTCACTGTCACTACCGCTCATTGTGGCAGCTGTTCAAAATGTGAGGTCAGGACAGAGTAAATAAGGAGAATCAAGCCAAGCTCCATCCGATTTCCCAGAGTCGAAGCTTTGGAAGGTCTTGGCACGCTCGGCCTGCGCCAGCTACAGTCTTGGCAGCACTTTGGGAACCTTGCGGGCTGCGACTCGGCACTCGTCGATTGTTTTCTCTTCAACTTCCAGAACTCTACACTGATCATCATCAATAAACAAAGCTCGCAATGCAGATAACATGTTACCGACTACTCGACACAGACACACGCTCCCGCCATTCTACGCCGCCGCACTAACAGCCTGTTGACCCTCCTCGGCTTTTCGCTCCAGCTCGGCCAACCGCTTCAGCTCCTCCTGCTTCATCCTCTCGGCCTCGATCAGCCGCTTCGGCACGACCCTCTCCCTCGGCGCCGTGATCTGCCACCCGGGCAGGCTGTCCCGGCCGAGCGCGCGCAGGGTGACCTGCTCGACGAGGCTGTAGTCGGCCGGGTCGTCGCGGTCGAACCGGTGCGGCTGCCGGAGCGACACGGGCGGGTTCGTGATGATGCGCACCCGCCGCAGCGCGTTGCTCGACGCCGCGTGCAGCATGAGCGGGTGCATCAGGTAGACGTCGCCGACCTCGCCCGTGGCCTCGACGAAACTGCTATTGTCGCAGCCCTGCGCGACGCGGTTGAAGAAGTTCAGGTCCCGCTCCTCGCGGAAGTCGGCCTCGCCGCGCGGCGTCATGCGCGGCGACACCCCCTCCGGGTGGTCGTAGAGGTGCCGCGCCATCTTGGGGATCGCCTCCGGGCAGATGTACGTGCCGCCGCCGTCGGGCACGATGTCGGTGAACAGCGGCGTCACGAGCAGGGCCTGCTCGGGGCTGTCTAGGTAGTGGACCTAAAAGAAGGGGGGGGCTTGGTGGTTAGCCCAACTCCGGCTCATTTTTTCAGCAAGAGGAAGAGAGGCGCGGCTCCGCTCACAAAGAAGTCGCCATCGACGTGCCACTCGTACAGTTTCTTGGGCGGCACGGGCTTGCCGCCGTGCTTTTCGTCGCCGAGGTTGACGATGAGGGCGTCACGCCAGTACTTGGTGTTCGGGTCCACGCGGTCCTCACCGCCGCACAGCTCGAGGATGGCAGCCCAGGCGCGCGGGGCAAACTCGGATGCGTCAAAGGACTTGTGATGGGGCATGTTGATGCGTTGGCGGTTCCAGGTCGATTTGTCGTTGGGATCCATGCCGAGGCGGGTCCAGACGTTGGCCGTGATGGACTCGGCTTTTTCTTTGGTGAAGGCCTTGGGGATCCTGTGAGAGGGAAAGAGATGTTAGGAGATGAGTTCGATGTGAGTAAGTACCTTACGGAGAAGTGCTGCTTACTTGACCCAGCCATGCTTGAGGAAGTGCTCCTTCTCCTCAGCAGTGAGGACTGACGGGGGCGGCATGATGGGGAATGTAGTGATCTTCTAGACTCTGATACTACAAGGAGCTAACAGTAAGAACAGCGATCGTGGTCAACTCTTGCACTCGGCAGCTTGAGCAGGGACACGACAGCCCCTTTTATAGACGTCGTCGACGCGCTGCGATCGGGCTGCCGATCGGGCTCTCAGGCGAAGCTTGGAACCTCGTGATCGTCGCACATGTAAGAGCACGCCCTAACGTATCTCCGGTGCGGGGGGGGAGGCACTGTGGTTTAACCAGCTCCATCTCATTGGACGTCGGGTGGACGCCGGGCGAGCTCCGGACATAGCGGCGCCGTGGGGTTTCCTGATGGGTGGTAGCCTCGTAGCGGCCCCTCTTCCTGGGCCCACGGTCCCGGGTAGCAGGCCCGGAGGAATCCCCGGGGAATTGCCGGACTGTCATCATGGGTGAATTCTAACTTGTCCTCGCTGGTGGCTCCCTTACGCAGTGCTCCGTATCGTTTCGTATCGTTTCGTATCGTCATGCACGCCCCAACGACCGCGTTGCTTTGAACACGTTTCTGCCCGGTCAGCCATGGTGTCTGAGATGGAAACCACAATTCTTTGAAGGACTACCGAAACTGCCGTAAACATGAAAGCCATCTGCCCAAGCACTTCCACGAGGACTCGGGAAGGGACAGGCTCTTGCCAGACGGGGGCAGCTTCCCTGTCACACATGGACTGCTCCGAGCACCCGGAGCCGATGCGGGGGGCACCCTAGTCCCACAGCAGCCCCCACCTTTTCCCAGCGCCGGACCCACTGAAAGACGAGCCTGGAAACCGGGCTGCCTTCTTCCAAGCGTCTCGGCAAAGCAACTCGGACAAGTCGACGTCAAACTAGCCTTCTCCCCACGCGTCACCATGTCCGCGGAACCGGCGCGCGATGAAGACTATCGGTCGGAAGAGGATTCCGATTTCGCACCGGAAGACGCGCCAGCAGAGGAGTCATCCGTGTCAGATGACGACGAACCAGCCGATGCTGAGAAATCGACCCAGGCCAAGCGCAAGCAAAGGGACGCCGAGGATGGCGCAGCGGATGCTGGCTTCGAGAATTCGGGCGACGAGGCGATAATAGAGAAGGGGAAGAAGCGGCAGAAGAGAGTCAAGAGGGACAATGGCGAGGCCGAGGAGGATGAGGGAGGTGAAGGCGGGTTGATCAAGACGCGCCGGATGCGCGCTGCTGAGTACGTGCCTGAAGGGGTCCAAAGAGCAGCTTAGAGTCGCTCGCTAATCCCATCTTAGAAAAGCCGACAAGCGACCAAAAGTGGCCAGCGGTCCAGTCACTATCGACGTGGATGCCCTCTGGGCCCAGATGACGAGCCAACCCATCATGACAAAAGTCCAAGCCGAGCCCGCCACCAAACAGCCAACAACGGACGGCATCAAGCCTCTTACACAACCCCAGCAATCCCCACCGAATAACAACAAATTTGGCGAATCCAACCTCATCCGCATAAGGCGAACCTACAACTTCGCCGGCAAGATCCACACCGAAGAGAAGCTCGTCCCGCGCGACTCAGCAGAGGCGAAGCTCTACCTCGCCGAGCAGGGCGCGAGCGCGGACGCCTCCGCGGACCCGGACGAGTGGACGCGCTTCCCGACGCAGAAGAAGCGCATGCCCCGCAAGGCCTTCCGCTCCGCCTTTGAGCCCGCCGTCGTCGCGTCCGACGGGCCGTCGGCGCGTCCCCGCTTTGACCTCAACCTCGCCGTGTCGGAGCGCCTGCGGGCGCGGGAGCTGCTGGCCCGGGCCGACGACGCCCGGAAGCTGAACACGGTCGAGAAGAGCAGGATGGACTGGGCCGGGTTCGTGGACCGCGAGGGCATCAAGGACGAGCTGGAGCTGGCGGGCAAGTCGAAGCACTCGTTCGCGGCGAGGCAGGACTTCTTGGCGAGGAGCGAGGCGGTACGGGAGGAGGAGGCAAGGCGGTTGCGCATGGCGGGCAAGGTTTGAGGAATGTCTGTTTGGGATGTACGTTTGGTGTAATGTTGTATTGTACTGTTGGGCAAGACGGACATGGCGTTTGGGCGGGCTACCCGTTGGGATAGAAATTAGAGCTTCATTGCAGCATTTGAAACCTCGAAGTGCCATCTCCTCTAAGTACAGTATAACCCCCCATTCGCCCGTTAAAGCTTCGCCTTCTCGTCACTAGCCGGCAGCAGCATGACATTCGTGTACGGCAAGCCCAGGAACTCGTACACAAAATGAAACCGATCACTCCCAAAGAACGGCTCCCCCCTCCCCGTCCGCTCATCAACAACCCACAACCACGGCGCCCCAAACGCCCCCTTCCCCAACGCCTCCTGCGTCACACCCTTCAACCCGATCTTGATCTCCTCCTCCGACGCACCCTCCACAATCTCCCGCACCTCCGCTTCCGTAAACAATAACTTTTCCCTCCCCTCCCCCTCCCGCACGCCAGTACCACTACCCGTCCCAGCACCCTCAAACCCCCTCGGAACCTCCCCCAACGCCCCCGCCACACTCTCCAACCTCGTCAAATCCGCGTTAGGCGGCGACCAGAACAGGTGAAACAGGTAATGCAGCGCCGACTCAAACACCTCCGCTGGGTGGTGCTGCTTGATGTACAGTAGACAGCGCATTGGCGCGACCGTCATGCCGCGCTGCATGAGGTCCGCCGGGAAGGAGATGGGTGGGGACGGGGGTCCCTGGCGTGCGACAGAGCGGCGCGCGTCGTGGGTCAGGTAGCGGGCTTTGGCGCGGAGGGTCCAGGGCGGGGGATTGCCTGATAGGGCGGATATGCCGCCTAGGAGGATTGGGTGGTATCTAGATTAAGGGTGAGGTGGGTGTTGGGGTTGGGTTAGTGGGTGTGAGGTGATGATGGATGGGGGGTGCGAGGGGTGAGAGAATGGAAAGGGGGTGTTACTCGACTTGGACATTGTGTGAGGCTAGGAGGTCGCGGTTCTTTTGAAGTTCGAGGAAGGCGAGGTAGCTGTATAGAGACGCTGGGGAGAAAGTGTGTGAGTGAGTGAGTGAGGCTTGGGGTTTGAATGGCATGTGATGAGGCCGGGGACAGCGCACCAATGTCCAGGTAGCAGTCGATCTTGCCTCCCATGGTGTCCTGTATTAAATGAGTAGACAAGTATTCGCAATTCAGAAGCCCAGAGAGGTGATTGTCTGAGCTGGGAAGTAAACGGTCAAAAGAAGAAGTGTGTCTGGACTGCTCGCATGTTGATCGAGCATTGAAAGAGGTTAACGTTACCTCGGCTGCCCCACTCCGGCCCGGGTTCCGGTCAGGAGGATCAGCAATCCACACGCTGCCTCCCGAAACGCCACACTACTCCGTCCGTCATGCCGGGTTCATTAACGACACTCTCCTCCGCCGCACTGAGCAACAGCAAAACATGAGCGACCCACCCCCGGCTTCACTGGTGTTCAGTCTGATCGAAATTCGAAAGACCCACGACGACTCCAGACAGCCCGAGGCAAGCCTGAGTCCGCTAATGGTCAACAACAAGCAGCCCTCCGCAGAAGCCATGGTTTTAGCTTGGCCCGAGATCAGTGAGAAGTCTGTTCGCCTGAGTCCTTTTCCTACCGTTAGTTGATGGGGAGGGGATGAGGATCGACCGCTCTAAACTATGATTTGAGGTGAGATATGTTGGCAACATACCATTCGTGCTTAGCTAGCTGTATCTGCTGACTCTGCTCTCTGCTGCATGCCACGTAGTATCACATTCATGCTCTCAATTGCAATGTGTTGCGGTGTGCTTACTGCTCCGTCAAAGGCTTCTGAGACAGCCAGCTTGGACCGGACCTCTGGCGCTTGGCAATCTCCGTGTTGACTGACATGTCCTTTCGTTTTGTCTGATGCCGTCCATGCTCGAGTCCAGATGGTGAAACAAAGTCCTCCGCCAACATTCTTCCATGGCTGGGTGCGTGGATATAGGGCTCTGCCTGCGTGTGCTCGCGGACCATGAGATGAGACGACACCGTGTCTGCCTTGTCTTTGCCCTCCGTCATAACCGTCAGATCTTCGATCACCGGAACGCTGACCCGCTGAGGCTTCCACGAGAGGGCGTTGTCAGCCTCCAACCGTTTGAACATCTTTCTGTCACTCTTGGGTTCTTGGAGCCAGCCATGGGCGAATGCCTGACTGGCCGTTGGCCTCCTTGCGCTGTCGTAGGCGAGGCACCCGCAGATGAAGCGCTTGGCCGGTTTTGACACCCGACCTTGAAGGCGAGGAGTCGAGAAGGCAAAGGTCAAGTATTTGTCAACGTCTTCTTGGCTTCTGAACACGACCGAGTCGATGCCCGGAAACTCCTCATATCCCAGGCACAGCTGCAACGTGAGCATGCCAACTGCCCAAGTGTCGACAGAGAGATCGTGGCCATGTCCTGGAGTATCGCACTCGCTGATGATGGTCAGTCACGGAAATGTGGACAACGGCAGGGTTACTCACGGTGACCGGTAGAACGGGGTGCCCACTGACGACTTCAACCTTCCACGGCCGGGAATACCTGAGACTCCGAAGTCCGAGAGCATGATCCGGTAGGGGACGTTAGGCGTTATGCCACAGAGGATGTTTTCGGTTTTGATATCCCGATGGGCAACGCCTTTGCTGTGTATGTATGCCAGCCCACGAAGTACCTGACGGATGATGGATCGAACCACCCACTCATCAAGCTGGTCATATCTCATGAGAAGTGAGTAGAGGTCACCTCCTGTGGCCAGTTCGGTGATAACATATCTGCTGGGGAGTCAGCGACAGGATTTGGTCTCCATCGGTTCGTCAACCCCTACATGGTCTGCTGTGTTTCGAACGCCGCCTTGATGGGCAAGATATTCGGCTAGGCTGTTAGTACCAGTAGTCACAAATGGCTCCCGTCGTAATGTGTCTTACATGGTCCAATGTGCTCAACAGCATTGCTTCCTGGCGTGTTCTCTGTACTTCCTTGGATGTCGGAGAAAGTCTGCTGATATCGTGGACTTTGCATGCAACGTGCCGCCCAGTTTCGGTCTCTATCGCCAGAAAGACGACAGCATGACCGCCATCGCCAATCGTGCGGTTGGTGACCACGTACCGGTCGCTGAAGAGCTAGAGAGTGTCAGAATGGTGAGATATTGTGAGGCCCAGAACCAGTTTTACCTTGACTTCCCGCCGCTGGAGATGACTGAGAGTATATGAAGGCTCGGGGTTTGACAGCTGGGTGTAGATGAGCTTCAAGTGTGGATGCGGCCCGATGGTGATGGTGTCCCCTTCCTCAAGCAGCCTTGACGGGGAGATACCCGGTCCTTTTCCAATGAGCTCACCGTTCACAGCCGTCCCGTTGGACGAACCCCGGTCGCGCACAAAGACGAGAGGCGGATGCTTGTATTCTTCATCCGTGATGATGGAGAAGATTTCCAGCTGACTTCTCGATACCACCGGGTCTGCGAATGACACATGGTTTCGACTCTCATCGCGGCCGCCCAGGATAGTCTTGTTGGGTAGTATGAGAAAAGAACCTGCAGCGTACACTGTCAGTGTCAAACAGGAACGGAGTTTGGAGCGTTGAATAGTAAGAGAAGGCGTAGAGCGCTTTGCCAATCATTGGACACTGACGGATGAATGCTTTCAGTTGCCAGTGAATCCTCGAAACGGAAACCGGCTGACCGTTCTTACCTCGATTCTCTGAATCTTTGCTTTGGTCCTCCCACGACACCTCTCCGACAGCTGCTGACGACATGGAACAACGCTGCTCAGATGGGTTGTAGAGTTCATGTCGTAGAAAAAAAGGTCTTGGTTTGATATCTCTGAGCTCATACTCTAGGTGGTCATGGATTTGTCGCGATGAGCTCGATCAGACTGCCAGTGGTCCAGTACTACCTCAAATCGAACCTCAGAGTCGGGTCGGGTCCGCGTAATACCAAAGTTCAACTTGAGGAAGGAGCAATGCCCTCACCAAAAAATGTAGAGCTCAGGCTGCCGGAAGGCACTTCAGGTTGGCCCCTTCCCCAAGACCATCAATTCGCCACAAACTTCAGCTTCAACTTGAAGTTCCAGACAACTCGAGTCCCAGTTGAGAAGAACCTGGGCTTAAGTATGCCGGGACATCAATGCTGAATGCCACCACACTCATATCAGCCAGATTCAAGCCCGGACACGCCGTTCGTGTCGACTGGACCCATTCAGCACCTGCCTGATAGCGAACGATGAGCCCATGAGTTTTGGTTCACAGGACGGAGCCGACCATCAGCAAATGGCTGGTAGTTGCTTCATCAAGTTGTCGACTCAACATGTTCCAGATTGTCGACGTCGGGGCTTCGAGACGCGTGCACTCCACCGTGCAGTCACTGCATCAGGCTTTTTTTGCAAGTGAACAGTGAGGCCCATGATGGGCACTTGTTGGAAGATTTGTTGACGACCCCTGATTCCTCACTGCCGACTCCCGAGTGACGAAAACAAGGAAGGAGCTTGGACCACGTCGGCTTGGCACCTAGCTCAATCACCTGACCTACCCCACAGGGCTGCTGCCCTTCCTGCCCTAGTTTAAGTCATCTCCCCTCCCGAAAATCGAACCTGATTCTTTTCTATCACCATCACGCACATTCTCATCACGAAGTTACATGTAGGTGAACCCACAACAGCAACACACCTTGTCTCATACTGACCTCGCACAGTCAAGATGAGAGCGAAGTGGAGAAAGAAGCGCGTTCGCCGTCTCAAGCGCAAGAGAAGAAAGATGAGGGCGAGATCGTAAGTTCCGCCACCGGGATCAGGAATTAGCCGAATCGGCGCTGACAGCTCCTGCAGCAAATAAACGCCCCGTCAACTCGACCTCAACCAGTCCCCGGCATCACGCCGGGTCAGCCTGCGGATTGAGCACTGCGGCGTCGACGCTCGCATCGGAGGTCCCCGCGGTCCGACACCGTCCGCCGTCCAGCATCACAGCAAGTCTCGGCAAACGGAGTCTTGAACGATCATGTCTTTTCTTCACGACAAGGCACTTCGACAATTGGATGGGGTGCAGGGCATTGGACGTTTCGGTGGTATCATGAGTTATGGGAATGACTGGTTGTCTGCCAATGAAGGTTGAGGAGGGATACAGGCGTTTACTCGCACTCGGGGAAGCTGTGCCTCGATAGGATTGCGAATCCGAAATCATGATTTGCAGGAATTGACGACGCTTCGCTCCGAGATTGCTCTGCCGTTCGTGCCAACTTTGTTCGCAACCGATGGTAAGAAGCTGTGCCTGTTTTTAAAAGCTCTACACCTACACAGAAGTCAGATTTCTACCGCACCTTGCTCTCCACCCAACATAGCTGTCGATGCTCGACTCGGTGTCGTGTGTCGTTTCGTTGGGGCCAGAAATCTTGGCTTATATGCCTGGCCATTGTCCCAAAGTTGAGGCATTGTGAGCTTAAACCTGGGCACACAATTAAGTGTAAATTTATTAAATGTTGTGGATTCCACACAAAGCCCTAGCTTACTTTATTTCACTTTACCGGAGCTGCATCCAACTTCTGTTGTTGTAGGCTTTGTGGCATGGACGACGTCTTCGTGATGAAATTGGTGGGGCTCGCCAAGGCAAAGTCTGAGCCCGCGCAGAAAATGCCAAGAGCTCCTCAAAGTGGGCAGTCGAGGCAGTCAAACGGCAGAAAAAAATCGCCCGGGGTTGCCGTCTCAACCAGCAGCGTTCCGAACAGCTCCGATTTACACCATCGCGAGCACCAAATTGACCAGTAAACACCATGCCTGGATCGGCCATGAAAAAGCGGAGGATTCCAGAGGACGAGGCGCTTCATTCAAAGAAGAAGAAGGTCGAATTTCGAGACGAGACACCACCCCTCGCAGCCTCATTTTCCGTAACGAAAATACAGAAGCCGCAGGTCTCTCCCCCTGTAGTAGGTGAGGCTCCCCAGCGTCTCGCTTTGGACCCAAAAAAGAGAATGGCGCTGAACCCTACGTACAGCACTTACACCCGGAATCACTCTCTCCGACTCCTTCCCCTTCGACGTCTACCAAAAGGATGAGCAGCCGGCTGCCAAGCGGCGAAAGGGCGCCGGCCCGCCACCGCCCTCCGAGATGGCCTTGCACTCTTCGGCGCACAGGACAGTAGACTACACAGCCAGGGAGGAGAGGTTTAAGAGCGTGGACACACTGCTCAACCACTTCCTCGCCATCATTGACCCACAGACTGGGGAGATTGAAGTAGTCCAGGCGAAGAAGATGGTGGTTCGGGGGACGGTTCGGGCGAAACAGGCGCCGGCCGAAGCCATGGAGGTCTCCACTGCGAAACCGGTACGGCTAGAATACCACACGGCACGGGAAGTCGAGATTGTGTACTGACGGATTTGTAGACTCACTCGGAGATGAGGATGGAGCTTGGCGAGACGTTCGGCACGAAGAAGGCGAAGAAGGCGATCCAGGCCGTCGCGGAGGACGCCATGCTGGCCGCGAAATCGCGCGGCAAGTTGGGCGAGGACGACCGTCAGCTGGTGGTTACTATCCGAGACTCCAGCCAACATATGGCGACGCGCGAGGAGCTCCAGGCTGCTGTCGACAAGGCGCGGCCTGTGCCCCGGGGCAACTTTGACGCCGACGAGATCCAGGATGTCTACGTCCCGGCGGAGATCATCGGCGCCGAAGTGCTCAACGCGATACCGGTTTTGGAGTGGCAAGAGAAGGTCAGGAAAACGGAGCCAGTGCAGGTCCCAGCTCGCTTCGTTGCGCACCGCATTGTCCGCGTGGCTGGCAATGAGGATGGCGTGCAGAGGCTGAAGCTGTTGCGCTACCTCCTCTGGGTGATCGTCTTCTGGACTACGACTAGACCAGGGAGGGAGCGCGGAACCAAGAGCATAGCGAGGAGAGACGATCTGCGCGAGGCGCTGGGGGGCGCGCCCGAGGTGGTTATTGAGAACATCCGCCGCAAGTTCTCGGACAACGGGGTGATGCGCAAAGCGCACATTGACCTGCTCATGACGCATTGCTGCGTGTTTGCGAGCATCATCGACAACTTTGAGGTCGACACGCTGGATTTGCGCGAGGATCTCAAGCTGGAGCAGAAGGACTTGAATCAGTACTTCGTCGAGATTGGAGCGCGGGTGCGGCGGTCCAAGGCCGGCGATAAGTTCAACCACATCGCCAAGCTTTCTCTACCGCTGCAGTTCCCCAAGATGCGGCAGCCCCCGAAGCGGATGTGAGGGGACTGATGTATTCGAGAAAAAGGGAAGGAAGTACAACACTGTCGGCGAACGTTGCACCCATCGGTGATGATTTCTGTTGGCAGGGACAGGGCTGTCAGCTGTCATTGGGACGCGAGCTGGAAGGCTGGTGGACCCCAAGACTGGGCTTCCGGCCGGCAGCTTCAACACCACACTCGCATGACCAACTAGAATAGCCTACCTGTTCCGAGCCTCAGTTGCTCGATAGACAACATCATGATAAATGGATTGTATTTGCAAACAAGACCCGGTTTCTGCCTCGTTTGAGAGCAGACGAAGCATAACCCACCTCAGGTATTGGTAGAGCGTTGCAAGCCGGGCTAGTTCCTCCGTTCCGGAGGTTGCAGATTGGCGGCCCTCGCAACCCCTCGTCTGTCTCCCAAGACGTGCCCAAGCACCAGGACCGCAGGCACAACAACAAACCCTGTCCTCTTCCACTTGCCTGCCCTTCTCCTCGCCTGGCTGGCACAGACCACGGCAGGCAAAAGAGGGGGCCGTCGTAGGGCTGATGTGAAAGGCCGGGCTGCCGGTCCCCCAACCCCTGACAGCGGCAAGTTTGAGAGCCGCATCGGCCACGTGGGAACTGGGCTCTCCACAACCCGCACCGCCGCCAAATCGCACACCATGACGCCATTGACCTTTTGGCGAAAACCACGTCGATGCGCTTCGAACGCGTTTCCAAGATGGATTTGCGACGGCAGAATTGCGACTCGGCCGGTTCTGCGCTCGGGTCGCCAGAGGTATAAAAACAATCATCGGAATCAGCGTAACTGAGTCTGCTCTATCAGAGCATTTATTGTAAGTTTTCACGCATTGCAGGCCAACAATGGTTGAATTTGACTTCCGACGCGATCGCCGTGACTGGTGATCTTTGTCGGTCGCGAATTGCGATTCTTTGGAGATGGTGAGGAGGTTGTGCCTGCAGCGGCGTCAAACCCACTTTAACCAGCCGTCTCACGCCGCTGATTGGCTAAATAATGGGAGCCAGCAGCCAACCGGGCCTTGCGCGAAGCGAAGCGGAAGAACGCGCGAACCTCCCTCGCTCGTTCGCTCTTCTGGCTGTGCCTCCATTCAATCCGGTTTCCTCACAACCCAGACGAAACTGGATGCACAAGAGTGGGCGACACTTCTCCAGCTGCCCTTTCGCTACCTAGGCACGCTGCCTGTGGCATCGTTTTCTTTGATTGACATTGTCGTGCTCCTCTTTCGTTTTCACGACTTTCACAGCGACGGACGCTGCCTCTTTCGATCTGCCTTGGCAGCTCAGCTCGCGCGCCGTCTCGACCAAGTTTGCCTCTACACTCGCGAGCAATCGATCCCCTCTAGCAAACTCCTTAATGACAATGAAACATCGCCCATCTGCTTGATTGACGACAGAATCGAGAACGTGGTGTAGGTACTGTTCTCCTCCCCTGCATCATTGACACCGCCCGCGCTATCCAATGGTTCGCGTTAACAATCTCGAAACAGTTTCTGCTTGTATCCATGATACCCAGAATTCAGCGATTTTGAAGACACTCCTTGTGTATTCGACGGTACCGGTGACGGCCAATTCTGCGCGCCTGTTTTAGCCATTCGACCTTTTGTTATTTTCTGCTTTGTTGCAACTCCCGAACTATGCCGTCGAAACGGAAACGCGACATCCTCGAGGGCTTCGACCCTAATAAGTCGGACTCGGAAGACGAGAACTTCGACCCTAGTGAAGAGCGCCCTCCACGAAGTGCCAAGAAGTCGCGGTCATCTAGACCCAAACCGAAAATCACACAAAAGCGCTCCAACCGATACAGGGGCTCCGACATTGAGGAGGATGACGAGGAACTCTCGGAAAGTGGAAATGACGAATCGTTTGGTGAGGACGAGGATGACGAAGAGGCGGACGATGATCTCCCTGTTGGCGCGACCGGCAGGAGGATGAGAAAAGCTGCTGTCAAGCACCAGTCCTACAAGGAGAGCAGCGAGGATGAAGAGGATGTGATCAAAGACTTGGATGGGGATGAAGAGGAAGCGGAAGAAACGACCCCAAAGAAACAGTCAAGCCGTCCGTCGAGAATCGTCGTGTTGAAAACAAATCCCCGGTCGCAACGAGCTTCAAAACGCGGAAAGGAAGAACCTGCACCGTCTGTCCCGCCAACTCGTCGGACCAGAGCTCGTACGGAGGAAGTGGAGGAACCGCTGGTCGAGCTGACCAATTCCGGAAGGCACGCTCAGCCAGCCGGCGCTTCGCGGAGTAGAAGCCCGGAAGCCATGGCTCGATCGACTCGCGCAACTCGGGGAACGAAAGGTCTCAAGAAACCACCCGCTCCCATCGAAGAGGCGACCCAGGAGACCGACCCCAAGGAGGAGGCTGATGCGGTCATGGACTCACCTGACGAGCTTGCCCTCACTAAGGCTGAGGGCGAGCCTGAGAATCAGGAAGAAGTGGACAATGCCGCTCAGGAAGAAGATGTGGCTGAGCCTGCCGCTATGGAGGAGGACCAACAAGAAGAGCCTGCTCAAGCCGAGGCTCCGCCAGCGGCGGAAGACGATGACGAAGATGATGCGCCCATCACGAGGCGAACGCGCGCCTCGAGAGCGAATGCGGGCGCGCCCGTTGAAGCGAATGAGGCTGAAGCCGAACCTGAAACCACAAGAGGCGGCCGTCGTCTCCGGCCGAGATCGGGACTTCGGAGCAAAAAGAATACTCAGGAGCCCAGCAGCGATTTCGAGCCTGGCGAAGAATCCGGTGAGGATCACATGTCCGGTTCCGAAGGCTCGAAGAATGGCAACGCCGGTGGCGATGGTGAATCCACCCCGACACCTCGTGGCCGTGGTCGCGGCTCACGTGCCCAAAGCCGAAGGAGCCGCCGCAACATGCGGGATTCTGGCGATGAAGAAGTGGAGCTCGACAAAGACGAGATGGCGGAAGAGCTGGAAGAACTTAGGGAGAGTTCCAGGTCGCGTCCACGTCGCACTCGGCGCCGATCGCCCTCAATTCAGTATGAGGAACGCATTTCCAAGAAACGCCGCACCAAGCCGGTCAACTACAGCATTCCAGCCATTGACCCTGCCGCGCTCGAGGTGGAGGAAGACGACGACGAGCCGGCTGCAACGCCTGCGAGAAACCGAAGGGTCGGCAAGGGTGTCAACAACCAGGCTTGGGAGCGCGCCCTTAATACCACTTACGGCCCATTCGGCGGCGGCGGCGGAGCTGGGGCTCTACTTGGAGGCCCTTGGGGCACTGGGGCGACGGGTGGCGTGGAGTCGGATAGCAGCGACGACGAGTTGGCGCAACGCTCTGGGATCGGAGGCACTCTCGGCTTGACACCTACCGCAGCTGCACCATCTGTCGGTCTGTTCAACCCAGTTGGCCAGACTCACAATACTGATGGCGTTGGAGGCATTGGAGGCGCCACGCCACAAGTCGGCAAGGTTAAGAATCAAAAGGCGTTCGCCGATGCCGATCCCCTCGGAGTGGACGTGGGCGTCGATTTCAGCAAGGTTGGAGGCCTTCAAGGTCATATCGACCAGCTCAAGGAGATGGTTCAACTTCCGCTCCTCTACCCAGAGCTCTTCCTGAAGTTCCATGTCACACCCCCTCGGGGTGTCTTGTTTCATGGACCGCCTGGCACAGGTAAAACTCTCCTTGCCAGAGCCCTGGCGAACTCAGTCGGCTCCGGTGGCCGCAAGGTCAGCTTCTATATGCGCAAGGGCGCCGACGCTCTCAGCAAGTGGGTTGGTGAGGCCGAGAAGCAGCTGCGTTTGCTGTTTGAGGAAGCACGCAGAACGCAGCCCAGTATCATCTTCTTCGACGAGATTGACGGTCTTGCGCCTGTTCGGTCTAGCAAACAGGAGCAGATCCACGCAAGCATTGTCTCAACGTTGCTGGCCTTGATGGATGGCATGGACGGCCGTGGCCAAGTCATTGTGATCGGAGCAACCAACCGTCCGGACAACATCGACCCAGCACTTCGTCGCCCAGGGCGTTTCGACAGAGAGTTTTACTTTCCGTTGCCTGACGCTGAAGCCCGGCGGTCCATCCTGGACATTCACACCAAGGACTGGGGTCTCTCAGATGAGTTCAAGAACAGCCTTGCCGACAACACCAAGGGCTATGGAGGCGCCGACCTGCGTGCGCTCTGCACGGAAGCTGCCCTCAATGCCATCCAGCGGACGTACCCTCAGATCTACAGCTCGAAGGAGAAGCTCATTGTGGATCCGGATAGGATCACGATCCACGCCACCGACTTTATGCTCTCAGTCAAGAAGATGATCCCGTCGTCTCAACGGTCCACGTCGTCGTCGGCTTCACCGCTGCCGCGAATTGTTGAGCCACTTTTGAGGAACCAGTACATGACCATTCTAAGGGTTCTGGATAATATCCTGCCCCGTCCCGAAAAGACGACGGCCCTCGAAGAAGCCATGTACGAGCCTCATGAGGATGCGGACCACGGATTTGGCAGAGAGGCAATGCATCAGGAGTTCGAGCGCTCGCGCATCTTCCGGCCTCGGCTGCTGATATCCGGCGTCCCGGGGATGGGCCAGAATTACTTGGCGGCTGCTATCCTGCATCATTTGGAAGGAGTGCATGTGCAGACTATGGACTTGGCTACGCTCTTAGGTGATGGCCGGGTAAGCATATCTATCGAACTTGGTAATGGAACTCGTGCTGACTGGCTCACAGCCCATGGAGCAAGTAATTGTCAGTCGTTTCACGGAGGTGAAGCGGCACAAGCCCAGTGTCATCTTCATTCCCGGAGTCGACATCTGGTGGAACAGCCTCACCGACTCGGCAATCACGACTTTCACCACCTTGTTGAGGAGCATACCACCCTCTGATCCCGTTCTTCTCATGGCGACGGCGGATTGCACCCCTGAAATGCTTCCACCCGAGATCATGAAGGAGCTGTTTGGCTTCTCCAAGAAGAACCGGGCTGTTGTCGAGCGCCCTGAACGGGTACGTCACCAAGGAGGGTGAATCCTGATCTAAGCTAACACGTACTAGCCAAACCGACTCGAGTTCTTCGATAATATCATCACCCACCTGAGGAAATCTCCGAACGAGTTCCCGGATCCTGTGAATCGTAAGAAGCGGATGCTTGAAGATCTCCCAGTTGCGCCACCGCCACCGCCGAGGACTTTGACCAAAGAAGAGATCAAGGCTCAGCGCAAGGCTGATCTGCATCATTTGAACCTTCTGAAGATGCGTCTGCAGCCGATCATGGACCAGATTAACCGCAAGTACCGGAAATTCAGGCAACCCGTGGTCCCTTTTGCGCAAATCGCCTACCTGTTCGACGAGGCCGACCCCAACTTTGTCCGGCCTGATCTTATCCAGGGCCAGCATAGGCCTTTTGAGATCGCGAAGGACAGGGAAGGCACAGATGGTATTCGGGAGACGGCCACTGGCAAGTTCTTTTACAACTTGGAGACGACCACGATCGAGGAGCGTCTGGCGAACGGCTACTATGCTCGGCCCATCGATTTCTTCAAAGACATCAACAGGTTGTACCTCGATGCGAAGAACATTGGCGACCGAGACAGGATACTCAAAGCGAATGAGCTGCGCACCAACGTGGAGGTTGATGTGCACGACATCGCGCAGAGCCTTGCCCATTCAGGCATCAAGTTTGACGATATTTATGAACGGCAGCTGCAGAGGGCCAAGGACGCCGAAGAGAAGGCCCGCAAGCGGAAGGCGCTGCAGCCTGTGGTTGATCTGATCCAGTCGGATCTCCCAGGCGACGGCGATAGCGACTCGCAGGGGCCGGTGGGTATCGGGCTCCCTCTGACGCGGGAGGTGCGAACAACGACTGCGGCTAGGTTCCAGCCCATCATGAGTCCCGAGTCTAATGGACATGCGGACACAGCCGACTCGCACCGTTTGACCAACGGCAGCTCGGTGCCTTCGCGGCCGGATGGTGATGTTCACATGAGTGGAGTGGACGATGATACCCAGCTCATGTCTGGTCCCCGGCCGGACCTGGTCTCGCCGCTTCAATGGCCGCAGCTGGAGCGTCGCCCGCCGCTCGGAGACTCGAGCAGGGCAACCGCGGGAACACAGTTCTCTCAACGTTCGGCAGTCACCTCATTACCTCCGGGCGTATCCCCGTCTGCCATCATCAACGAAGCTTCGACAACAAAAACATCCGAGTTGTCCACCAACCGCGGTTCCGTCAACTGGAGCACCCAGCGTACCGATACGCAGCGTACCAACGGTGTGGCGCGCAATGCAGACGAGACGTCGCAACTCCTCGACACACAGCTGAACACACAGGAACTGGATCAGCAACATAGCGGTCACTCCATCCGGTTGAGCCAGTCAAGCTCGAGCGGCAAGGAATGGGCGCATTCCCAGGCGGCTGCCATGGCCCAGGGCATCCTCCAACCCCGTCTGGGGATGGCCATGCCCATGGGCCCGCCTCCGGGTAGCGGTTCGGCCTCGGCCCTTGTTTCCGAAGACAACATCCCATCGTCCTCCCAACGTCCGCCGCGCAAGCCCTCCGCCAGCAGCCTCAGCAACATTCTCAACGAGGAAACCAGCCACCGCGCTTCCTCTAACGGCGGCAGCAACGCGTCCGGCCCGAGCGCGCACACCCCCAATTCCGGCTCCGGCTCCGGCTCCGGCTCCGGCTCCGGCACCACCTCGGCCCGCAGCGGCCCCCACAACAGCAATAACAACAACACCAACAACCACGGCAACCCCTCCCTCCGCCAATCCGGCTCCAGCTCCGGCTCGCAGCAACCCGTCATCCACGAGGGTTCCGTCTACAAGTTCCTCCAGTCGCTGGCCGACCGCACGTCGGGCTGCAGCGTCGAGCAGCTCGAGCAGATTTACCGGGAGCTGATGGACGAGATCTGGAAGACGCGCGACGAGTGGAACCGCATGACGGTGCTGAACCGGCTGATCTCGGTGTTTAACGATACCATTGGGGACATCGAGCTTGTGCAGGGCGCGTTGGTGGATAGTCAGAAGCAGCAGCAGCAGAAGAAGAAGGGTGGTGGTGGTAGTGGTGGTGGTGGTGAGGACGGTGCGGATGGAGAGGGGGAGGGGGGTGCGGAGGGTGGAGGGGAGGTGTTGGAGAGTGTTGAGGGTGCCGGGCTGGGTGCAGGGTCGGTGCTTGGTGGGAGCCAGAGTCAGAGTCAGGGAAAGGGGGGTGCGGAGGAGCCGTGGGTTTATCTGAGGTGAGGTGAGGTGGGATTTGAGTTGGTTGGTTCGTTGGTGGTCTGAAAAGGGAGCGTGTTTGCAAGATGATGCAGCAGGTTATGGGTGTTTTATGTGTAGAGGGTGGTCTTGGTGCTTTCTTCTCCTTGTCATCGTTTTCATGGTCGGGAAAGTCTAAAGGGGGCCACGGCAAGTTGGCAGACTGTGTTTTCACTTGCGGTTTCTTCTCGTGTTGGCTCCGAGCTCGTTTGACTGATAGGGAGAGCCATGGCTGCATATTCAAACAAGGACATTGCTTGATCTTGATCTAGTACCCATCTTGCAGACAATTAAAATATTTGTGACACCGAGTATCAAGAGGCAGCAAACTCCTTAACGTTCATCAGAGCGGTGATCTGCTTTTGGCGTCAGTCCCGACGTGCCTCGGTACCCGCGCCATGATAATAACGGAGACGAGAATGTCAAGACACATCCCTAGTGACTCACTAGGCATCGTCACTATCTGCCCTCACCACAATCCTTGGCTTGCTTCTCAAGGCCTCAGACACGCTCAAAGAGAATCAGCACTTCAAACTGACAGCCGAGATAGTCAGGTTTGAGTCAGGTATCCTCCTAGAGCTAACGTTATAGAGTTGGAACATGGCGGCTGCGAGGTTGTTTGCAACGGCATCAAAGGGATATGAAGGACGGTGCCAAGAACTGGGGTGAGCGAGAGAGGGATGGGAGATATTTACTGCCCGCTGGCTCCTCTGCCTCGTCTAGACAACTCCCACTCCAGCGAGGGAATCATCCTAGAAATATCACGGGACAAAATCATAAGACCTAAACACGACATTCATTTCCTTGATTAAACTAGACTTCTTAACTTTTCCTGTCAGACTCCAAAAACATCCCGATAATTACAACGCCGAAAACAAACAGAACAAATTTTATTTCTATATGCCGCCTTCCTAAGAATTCACCTCCGCAAACCAAGTCCTCAACAACGCCGCCAGCGCCCCCGGCAAATCCTCCAGATGATGCACAATGAGATAGTACGGAAACGGAAACGAGTCCAGATACCGATGGATAACGGGCACGCCGTCAGGCCCAAACCTCGCCTCCTTCAGCTCCAGCACGCTATGCCCCTTCTTGTTCTCCCTCGCGTCGTCCATGACAATAAACACCACCATGACGCGCTGCTCCATGGCCTCGCGCAGCAGCGGCCGCAGCCGGGCATGGTCCCTGCTCTGGACGAGCCCGTCCGACAGGATCAGCGCCAGCTGCCACAGGTCCTCGCCGCCGGGCGCCGACGCCTGCATGAGCCTCGCGTCGCGGAAGTGGTCGATGGTCTTGCGCAGCAGCCGCACCATGTCGGTGCCCTGCTGCCGGAACGTGAACTTCTGCAGCGCGCGCGCGCCCGCGTCCTGCGACGTGAAGGACGGGTCCGTCAGCGCGTGCGCCACAAACACGTCGGTGCCGAAGCCCAGCACGCCGATCTGCCCTGTTTCGAGCACGGTCAGGGCCCGGGCGACCATGACGAGCGACTCGAGCGCGAGGTTGCCCGACGAGGAGCGGTTGTCGTCTGACATGGAGGAGCTGTCGTCGACGCAGAGGAGGATCTGGTACGCGCGCTTGGAGGGGACGGCGCGGCGCATCCAGATCTTGTCGCGCTTGTAGCTGGAGGCGATGTAGGGGATGATCTTCTTGATGTTGAGACGCTTGCCGGTGCGGAAAGAGCCCGAGAGTTTGGTAGACTGGGTCGGCGTGAGGATGAGGCGGAGCTGGGACGAGAGGGATTGTGAGAGAGCCTGTGTCTTGGTCTGGAAGGTTGACCACATCTCGAGCGCCTCAGAGTAGTCACGGAGCGGCGTGGCGTTCTCGTCTCCCCCGGTGATGTGTGTGGCCAAGAGCTGCGTGGACGTCTCCTGTATTTGTTCGTCATCGACATCCTCTGGCGCCTCGGTTTGCGGCATTCCGTCCTTGTCGTCCGTCTCGTAGGCTCCCTTGCGCGTAGCCACCCCAGAACGGCCGTCTTCGCGATCCTTCTTGGAGACATCTTGAGGCTCGGCAGGCTCGACGTCTTCCATCTCGACATCTTTCTCGGCCTCTTCGCCTTGTTCGTCCTCGGGCAGGATCTGGTTGTTGCCCTCGTCCATCTCGGTGTCCACCGCCATGGCGTCATCCATTGGACGGGCTTCTTCATTCGTGGCTGTCCCCAGAGCCTGGGCATCGGCATCGGCAGCATCATCTTGAAGGTGCTGGAACTCTGCGCGCGCCATATCTTCAGCTGACTTCTCAGTCTTGTCTTGGCTCTCCGATGCAGCCTGGATCTCGCGCTGGTTGCGATACCAACGCTCCAGTGCTTCACCGAGCTTCTTGAATGGCTGTGCATCCTTCGAGTCGGCATCTTCGGCATCGTCAGACGGCCCTTGTTCTTGATCCATGCTGGAGAGGGCGCCCTTGTTGCCGGGCGCCTTGTCCTCCTCGGCCGATTGTTTGCCGAGCGCGCCTTGCTCCTTCTGGCCAGCTTTGTTGTCGACTTCGTCGTCTTGCATGTTGGCATCTTCGGCTTGGCCACCCCCATTCTGAACGTCGCTGGGTGCCACGTCGTCCTGGTTGACGCCTGTCCCGTCGTCCGGCAGCGGCGGCTTTTTCTCGTCCTTATCGTCTTGGCCGTCTTCTCCCTGCTCTTCGTCTTGCATGTCAAGATCCATTTCCTCCTCTCGGTCCCCCGCTGCATCAATCTCTTGCTCCTCTTCTGCTTCTTCCTCTGCTATGTTTTCGTCCTTCTGGTGCTCCTCTTCACCCTTTTCTTCCTCCTCACCATCCTGAGACCGATCCTCCGACACACCCGCCTGCTTTTCCTCAGGCTTCTCAGCATCTGAGAGCCCATCCAAATCATCCTCACCCCCGCTCTCTTCCTCTACATCATTGATCTCGATATCCATATCCTCGGGCAGTGCCAGCGTCTCGTTCTCCTCGACATTCTGATCCTGCCGATTCAATTCTTCCTGTGGCATACCCTCCTCCTCTTGTCCAGCCTCCATCTCCGCATCTTCATTTCCCTGCTCCTCCCCAACCTCATCGGGCGGCGCATTCCCCTCGTCCTGCTCACCCCCCTTCGGCTGCCCCTTCTTCTGCCCCTCAGCAGCTGCGCTCTGATCATCATCCTTCTTCCCCTTCTCCTGATCCCCCAACTGATCCTTCTCCGCCTCATCCTCACCGCTCCCATCCCACATCTTCTCATCCACCGCCGTCGGGTCTAAATCATCCACATCCCCCGCCTGCTCCTCCATCTCCTCCTCCCCGTCCTCCTCCTCCCCATCCTTATCCCCGTCCTTCGTATCCTCCTCCTCCTCATCCTCGCCAGCGACGCTCCCCAACTCCCCCTCCAGCTCGTCCTCGCCCATGTCAACAGCATCCCGGTTCTCCTCAATCTCGCCCTGCGTCTTGTTGTTCGGGTCCTGCGCGAGCTCCGACAGGTCCTCGTCGGCCTTGATGTCCTTGCTGATGTCCTCGGCGCCCTCGCCCTCGCCGAGGCCGGTGCCGCTCTCGACGTTGCCGGACTCGCCCGCTTTTTCGTCGCTCTTTTCCTGCGGCGTGCAGAAGCCCTGCGAGGAGATCTGCACGAAGGACGAGGCGAGGTGATAGCCCAGACGGCACGTTGCGCGGTGCAGTGAGGAGAATTGGGTGAGGTCCTGCGTGCAGAGGGAGGAGAATTGCAATAGGACCGGGTGGATGAGCCGGAGGAGGGCGGATGTAGTGGCTGCCTGTGTCGCGGGGAGGGATTTGAGTTGGTGGATGAGGGATTCAACTTCCAAGGTGATCTTTGGCATCCGGAGGGCGTCTAGAGACTTTTGAAGGTTGTCGCTATAGCCAAGGAACCAGCCGGCGTCTTCTGTCGAGGAGGGAAGGACCTGAGCAGCCTTCTGGAAGTTTTGCACCGCGACGAGGATCTTGCTCGACAATGTCAACGCCGCAGCGGCGAATTTGTTGATGTCGTCGCTGGAAACGCCGTTGATGGCCTCAGTCTCTTGCAAGCTGGGCCAGAGTTGAATTTGCTGCACAACGAACGCCAGGTCGGGCCTTGCTCGGGCAATCTCAGTCAGATCAGTCTGGAGGACGTTCAGTTCCCTCTCGACATCCCCTTCGAACTTGTCTTCGGCAGACGAGCTGAACCCATCGGGAAGCCGAGGCAGGCTTTGGTGTGCGGCATCCAGCTTCGCAAAGGTCTCAACCCACCCCTCAAGCCTGCCACGAATTTCGGCGTTCACCACACCACCAAGCTTGCCATGGACCTCGACAAGATGAACTGCAAGCTTCAGAATCTGCACAATCCAGCGAACCACCTGGGCGTGGTTTGTCAGCCGAGCCCGCGGTCCGAAGCTCTCGTCTCCTCCCGTCGAAAGGGTCTTGAGAGTCTCGACAGCTCCATGAAGATTGCGCTCCTCCCAGGCAACCCTGGCCAGGAACTGCCGCTGGCGGAACATGAGGTGCAACACCCCCTCCAAGTAGCCGATACTGCGTTGAACGACCCCGCGGTTCAGATCCTCCGAGTGCTCGAACGCGGCGCCACGGAACCGTGGGGCCAGGTCAAGCGTCTTGTGGTAGAAGTACTCCATCGCGCTCACCGCGGCACCATCGAGGTGAGGCATCAACCCAGAGCTGACAAGAACCGCAGCAGTCGAGCTTTGTTTGTCGAGGAGGTTGGTGCCCAGATTGCGGCTGAAGCCCATGGCGCGGAGCGTCTTGAGGGTGTCGCTGTACAGCGTGACTTTGCGAGTCTTGAGGTGGCGGACAAGCTCCTTGTTTTCGTCGGTCAGAGTGCCAGGTGTCTCTTTTCTCAAAGCTGAGATGGACGAAGCGAGATCGGTAATGTAGCCATCGAGTGTGTCGGCGGCATCGACTATGGCATCAGGGAGAGAGCCGTGCTTCGACATCGCCTTGAGGACGGCGGGTAGGTTGGACATCCTCGCCCAGTGCGGATGAATTGTGATGTCCGGGAGGATCTCCTGAGAGAGAGCGATAGCTTGGTGGTCGGCCCGAGCGTCGGCGAGGTTCACGGCTCCTTCAGAAGCAGCGTTGCTGTGATCCTCTTCCGGAATCCCTTGATCCAAGATGGCCTTGACGGGCTGCTCCAGCACGGCACGGAACTTACGCACCAGCTTGAAGAGCTTCTGGTGGGACTTGCGCGCGCTCTCCTTGAGCGCATCGATGTTCTTGTCTCTCCACTTCGACATCAGTAAGACATCCTTCATGCTCCTATCCAGCGGCGCCCTTCCAGCCTTGATTGTCTCGCTGACCTTGCGCTCGTACCGCCTGTAGAAGGTGATCAAATTCTGGACCGCATCACGGACCAAGCCCAGAGCTGGCTCGTCCAGCATGAGCATGTCTAGCTGATTCTTGAGCTGCCTGAGAAGATCCAGACGTGCGCCAAACTGGCCGACACTCGCGCCCTTAAAGTACGACTCGAGTATCCCCAAGAGCTTGATCGCATGGTCTTTGACGTCCAGGCCCTGCTGCAGGATGGAGCACGGCTCGAGAATCACTGCGCCGTAGGCAATGAACCACCACGACTTGGCATCCTCGTAGGTCTTCTTGATCTCGGCGTCGAGCAGGCGCGACCAGCTCGACAACTCCAGGCGGCGCCAGTCGCAGATGGTATCCCTGAGTTTCTCGTACAGCGCCTGGGCCTTGTTGGCCTTGGTGGCCCAGCCGCCTTCATGCCACTCATAGACGTGCGCGTGCAACCGCTCGATGGCCGTGATCAGCTTGGCGAGAGGATCGTCAATCGCCATTTCCAATACCTTGTCGCATGCCATGACCACGTCGGCCAGAGTCTGGTGATGCCCAATTTCGTCAATGCCTTGCAGCTCAAGGAAGCGCTTCTTGATGGAGTTGACGAGGCCAAGGATGTTGCGGACCTCGGCGAGGTTGGCGTCCGTGTAAAAGTTGTAGTTAGACGTGTCGGCTTTCGAGCTGAAAGCCTTGACTTGCTCGTCGAAGATGAGAACCGTCGCGGGAAGGAGGATGCCGTCTAGCTCAGGCTCAGCAACAGCAATGTCACGTTTCTCGCGGGCCACCCGGCGCGCGACCTGCGTGCAAAGACCCCTGATGCTCTGCTGCGCCTCTTGGGTCGACAGGAAGATCTTCTCATGTGCCTCGGCCAACAGGACAGAGAGCTCGCGGCCGCCACCTCGGGGCTTCTTCTTCTTCGGCACACCCTCCTCGTCGGGGGTGTAATCAGGGAACAGCTGGTCGAATTCCTCCTTGTCATACTCTTCTTGATCTTCCAGGCTGCCCTTGAACCGAAACAAGCTGGCCTTGGCCTCCTCAATCTTGCGGTCTGCCTCCAGCTTCTTGGTCCACTCATCGTGAAAGGCGGCCAACGATTCGTAAAGCGATCGCCGCAGGGAAACAGGAAGCTTGTCAAGGCCCTCGACCGCAACAACGGTCTGCACAAAGGAGAGAAACTCGAGCGTGCGAATGGGCAAAGGTGTCGTCTCAGCCTTCCATACCGTGCCAGTGAGGAACGGCGTGACGGCAACAAGAGCCTGCGAGTCGCCCTCCTCCACTCTACTGCTTGATCCGACGCCCCTACCAATGGACAGTCCCATCTTGACACAGCGGAGGAAGCTGACCAGCGGCATGGTCAAATCCTGGTATGCTCCAAATCTGCTCGTCAACCGAGCAATCAGTAGCGACACGTTCTGCTCGACAAGCGCCAGTTCCTCTGCAGCATCCGTAGACGACGAGATGACCGAGCGCAGGTGCATAGCCGCGACATCATTCGAGATCAGCGTACTCAAAACATTGTTGAACTCCCCCTGCAAGCTGCGAAGTTCGCCGCCGCCAGGCCGATAGAGCTGCTGAACCGCCGGTGGCTCACCCAGCCCCTCCGCCTCTTCAGTCAGCAGCCGAGAACGGATACTTGTGCGTTGACCGGTGAAGGCGAGCTCAAACGCCTCAAGCGCAGCGATCTGATCCAACAGGCTTTGGTGCAGCCCCTGATGTTCCTCCGCTTCGACCTGTGCGCGATGGTGGGGGTCAAAGATCTTGTCCGGCACAAACAGCTCGACACAGCCGAGGGCGAAGCGGACCCAGGCGACGGAAGTTGAAGCTGAACGCGGTTGGAAGCCTTTGGCCGATGCTGCCAAGGCCAACAACGCCCTGGCAAAATGCCTCTCATAGACGGCAGCTAGGTGTTGGGGGAAGTTGTCCTGCGGAGATTGAAGCAGGCCATCTTGCTCAAGCAACACTCCAAGCTCGACATCAGGCGCAATCGAGACAGCCAAGAGACGGTGGTACATAGCCGTCACCCGCCCTTGGAAAGACTCATCATGCGCCGCCACGACGTCCTCCATCAGCTTGAGCAGCAACCGTTCAGCTTTGACAAGGGGGTCCGTCGCCAGCGCATCTGTTGCCATTGAGAGCGCCTTGCCCATGATAGGCATCTCAACCTCGAGCGAGCGCAGCTCATTCAAGCTCGCCGACGACGCCGCGTCGTACTTGAGCAGCAGCGACTTGGACAGAGCGCCCTCCCAGGGGTGTAGTTCACTGCCTTCCTGGACAAGAATGTAATCCACCGCTTGCAGAGCAGTCTCTCTGAGACATTGCAGACGCATCAAGCTTGCGGTGGGAATGCTTGCGAGGACGTCCACGTCCGAGGAACCGGATTGCATGGGCGCGTCCCGGGACACTTGATGCAGGACGAGTGCTTGTCTAAGACCCTCGAAGCTGGAGGCGAAGAAACACCGGTGGGTGGTGGAGTGTTCTCCGATCGTGGACTCGAGGGTGGTGATCTCGGTCTGGAGATCCTTGACGAGGCTGGCGGCGTCTCCCTTGCCGGTTCGGATGACCGCATAGACCCGCGCCATGGAATCCTGGATGGTGCGCAGGGTAGAGATGTTGACGTCGACCCTCCAGCGCAGGGAATCGAAACGGTCGGCAAGACGCTCCAGTTCCAGGGCCTGCTCCAGCGTCTGTACATCAGATATCGGGTCTGGGCGCAGGCGGCGCCAGAGAAGCTCCATGCTGAGGCCACTCGACAGCTTGAAACCGACGACAAAGTCGCGCTCAAGGAACCCCAGAAGCGTAGACAGCAGGCTCTGGTCACCAGGCTCCTGCAAAGCAGACATGCTATGCTGCAGGAGGTTCAACCCCTGAGTCAGGTGTGCCTGGAAGCGGGCTTCCTCAAAGGAGGCAGCAACCAACGACGCGAAAGTCCGCTTCCAAAACAGCATCAGCCGTCTCAACACCGAGCGGCGCTGCTTCCAGGCGCCGGGCTCGTTTGCCTTTTCGCACAGAAACGCTTTGACCGCCCAGATCACAGCCGAGAGAAACCGGACAGCATGGACAGTTGAATCCCTGGAGAGGGAGGCGACTTTGTCCGCGACGTAGGATCGTTGAAGACGGTTCAGCGAGGGCGGTTTGCTCACGTTGACTTTGCCGAGTTGAGCTTCCATGGCCTTTTCAGAGCTCTGGATAGCGAGGTAGAACTCGTAGCAGCTGGCCAGCCAGTAGGCCAACCCTTCGCGGCCCTGCTCCAGTAGGGGTATCATAGGTGAGTTAAGTAGAGGGTGAATCGGCATGACCATCTTGTCCGGAGACGACGCGTAGATATTGGCAAGCGACTGCCTGAGGGGCTCAGCGTCTTGTCCTTGGATGTAGGACATCATTTGGCCCAGGTGTTGGATCGCAGCAGGCGAGCGGATGAGTGTTGGCGACAAAGTAGCGTGTCCCTCGCGGCTAGCTTGAAGGTAAGCAACAAGCTTGGTGCTATCGCCGAGGGACAGAACGTCAAACACCAGCGGCGCAAGCTGTCCTTCAGCTTCTTGTTGGCCCAGGAGTCTAGCAGCGGTGTGAAACCTCTGCAGGGCCCCGTCGACGGGGGCAATCCTCTCCACAGCCGCGGTATCCGCCGGTAGCGCATCGAGGTAGATCTCGATAGACCGATTCCTCATAGCCCGCGAGAGTTCGCCATACCGTGGATCAACAGTCAAGAAGATCCTGAAATCCGGATGCGGCTTGATGATTCTTGGCTCGCCTCCTGGGCCACTGTGCTCGTTGATGCTCAAGATGCCGTTGGGCCGCTCAAGAAGCGAGTTGAGTCTGTCGAGCACCGATGCGCTGCAGAGGTTGGCATTGTCCAGTACCAACCAGGCGCCGGTTTCCACTGCACGGACAATTACGCCGTCGAGCCATTCGAAGCATGGGTTCTCCAGTGTCAGCGGTTTGTGCATGACCTCCGAAGCCTCGGAGAGCAGCGTTGCAAGGTCTTCTGGCAGGGCGGTGTCGCCTCGCAAAGCGTCAACAAGCGGCAGGATGCTCTCGTACTGATGATTCTCTGCTGTCGAGGAGTTGAGCGCAGCCATCAGATCTACCAAAGCACCGGGGATAGGGTTTGGAAGCGCGCGCAAAATCTGATCCTGCAGCGTTCGTCGCAGTCTCGACAGGCAAGTCTGAGCCTCCCGCTGAGGGTCTGCCTGCTCAAAGCCTCCGATGAGGTCCATGGCGTCCACGTCGGCATTGAGAGGGAAGATGACGAGCGACTTGCCGGCAAGCGCAGCAACATGGGCAAGGAGCGCCGACTTGCCGCTGCCGGACGGACCGACCAGGATACACGGCAGGTCCTGCTCAATGGCGATCATGATCGATTCCATCTCCTTAAGTCTCGGCACCGGGTCGATGGAGGGGAACGGTGTTGGCTGGGAGAGCGCGTTCCTCTTGAGCGTTGCTAGCCCGACCTGCCCAGAATAGTGGTTGATGTCGTGGTAAAGGCCGTGTTGTTCTGGTGCTCGCTCAAAGATTTCAGCGAAGAGCTTGTTCACCTCCTGCCGATCCCGCTCTGTCCTGAAGCGCTGTCGAATGATCACGTCCAGGTAGTCGTCCGGCTTCCGGCCGGCTAAGAGCGCGTTCTGCGAAGTCAAGAGATCGCCCCATCGAAGGGTATCTCTGAGGTTAAACTCCCAAGGCGAGCCCAATGCACCAAACGATCTCCGGCTGACAACCTCATCATCAAGCCTGGACATGAACTCGATGAGCTGCCGTTGAGTCTTGCCTCCGATCTGATCAAACTTCTTGGCAGTGATGTGCAGCAGATCCTGCTTGGTAAAGACGTCCGAGTAGACGACAATGAAGCGATTGACGAAGGAGCTGGGCAATCCCTTCCGGCCACCGCCCTGGTGGTGAGGGTTCTGAGCGGCAAACAGCTTGAAATCGGGATGCCGCTTGAAGACCTGGTCCAACTCTGCAATGTACACCTCTCCACGATGGTCGAGGCAGGCATTCAGACCTTCGAGCACCGTTTGCGAAGCCAAGTTCATTTCCTGTTCGAGCCCAAGTCAGCCCACGCCGTCCAAGCCAGCATCGACAATGCAGTCAAACTCACATCAAACAGTACCCACTCGCCCTTCTGCATCGCCTCCAGGAACGGCGCATTCTGCCACACGAAATTGCCCGCCTCGGCCCCCTCAACGGGAACATCGGTACCAAACAAATCCATGAGATCCGTCTGATCCGACAAATTGATCCTTGTCAGCGGCCGCCCGCAGGCCCTCGCCAGCGCGGTGATCAGCGTCGTCTTGCCCACGCCCGGGTTACCCTCCAGCAGGATCGGCTTGCTGGTCCCTCGCAGCGCCCTGATGACGCGCATGGCATTCATCTTCGTAGTCGGCACCATGAATTCGAGGCCCGCGTCTATGCTGCCGCCTGCCATTGACCGGTCGATGCTGAAGTCGCCGATGGTGAGCAGCTTCTCGTCGATTACAACCTCCGGCTCCTGAAAGTAGTGCTGTGCAAAGTCGACTCCGCAGAGGGCGCTCAGCTGTTCGAGGCACATCTGTCGCTGGGAAGCCATCTCGCGCGGGTCGACGGCCACGAGAGCGGACGGGTTGGCACCGATGGTGTCGATGAAGACCATTGCGGCGCCGTGGAGGAGGGCGAGTTCGGCGGAGGGGAAGCGGCTCGTGTTCATGAACTCGACCCAGGCGAGGATGTCTCTGACGGAGAAAGCCGTGGCTGACGAAGGGCGAAACGTCTTGCCAAACCATGAGGCAAATTCGACAATGATGCGGGAGATGGGTTTCGCTTGCTTCTTGTTGGCGCCGCGGGGCTTGAACCTGCTGTCGAGCTTAGAGACGACGATGTCGTGGACATCATCGACCTCCGAGAACGCCGGTACCCAGACTTCAGTGAAGCGGTTCCGCAGCGCTGGAGAGAGCTCCTTCTTGCCGAAATCACCGCCCGGGTTCATGGTGGCGAAGAACTGGAAGCCCTCGGTTGCTTGGACGAAGGAGTCAGTGACGCCCTTTTCGGCGAGCAGCAGGCTGCGATGTGGTTCGAGGACCGAGTTGAGACGCTCTAGGACAGAGTCGTCCGCAAGCGAAATTTCATCGAGGAGGAAGTAGCTGCCTTCTTTCATGGCGTGGACGAGACTGCCGTCGCTCCACTCAAACAGTGCCTTGCTTCTGGTCGTGCCGGCGTGGATTTTCGCCTTCAAACTCTCCGGTAGTTGGCTCAGATCTTCGGAAGTCAGGGAGCGGTACCATTCCTGCAAAGCCTCCAACGAGTCCCTGCCTCTCCCCAGGGTGCTCGCCGCCTCCTCGAGATCACGGAACAACGCGTCCACAATCGCCCCGCGATTCCTCACCGGTCGCTGGGAACCGATGATATCTCCAGTCTCGGTGTTCTGATGGGCGTTGACAATATGCAGTTCCTTCTTCTCAAACTCAGCCAGCAACTGGCAGACGGTAGTCTTGCCACAGCCGGTCTCGCCGACCAGCAACACGGGCTCACTGTTCTTGATGGCCCGTTTCACCAAGACATACAGCCGCCGCATAGCCCGCGTCCAGATGACGCCCTGGCTGTTTCTCGCGCGGACGTTGCCGAGTTCAGGAGCCAGCTCCAGGTCGTACAGACGTTGGGAATCGATCATGACCTTGAAGACGTCCTCGATAACCTTCTTGACCTCATCGCGCTCCTCCGGCTTGCGGACGCGCTCGGCGAGCAGCATAAAGCCGTGCTCGGCGATCTCCTGGCGCGTGTCGGCGCCGCGCAACGCCCAGCGGAACAGGTCTCTGAGCGTGGCGAAGCTGTTCTTCTGCTCAAACACGCGGCTCTCCTGGCGGAGGCGGGTGAGCTGCTTGTACACGGCCACGATGCGGCGGCAGTCCGAGGGCGCTGTGTTGCGGCTGCGCTTCTGCAGGATCGTTTCGAGCTCGCTCTCGGGGATGTCGTCAAAGTGCAGCTCGAGAAATCGGTTGCGGAAGGCGCGAGACAAGACCTTTCTGCCTCCATACAGTCCTGGGGGATTCTGCGTAGCGAACAGGCAGAAGTTCTCGGTGGGCCGCACAATTTCCTGTGTTTCGGGAATCAAGAGCTCCCGGTTGTCGTCGAGGAGGCGATTGAGAGCTTCCAGGACGTCCGTGGGCGCCAAGTTCAACTCGTCCAGCACGATCCAGGATCCTTCCCTCATTGCCTGAACCAAGACGCCCTCCTGGAACTTGAGTTTACCTTCCGAGTCCGAGACATACGTCCCCAGGTATTCTTGAAGATCGGTGTGCTCGTGGTTGTTGATGCGCACAAACTTGTTGCCGGTGTAGTTGGCCAGGTACTCGATCATGCTCGTCTTGCCGGCCGATGTTGGCCCCTGGATTAGAATCGGGTATCTGCGGGTAGACGTTGCGCGGACCAGATTGAGGAGATTCCTCTCGACATAGGGCGTGATGATGTAGTCGTCCCTCTCCTTGGGCATCTCATTTCCTTGGAGCAACCAATACTGGTGGTCCTTGTCCCTGTTCTTGAACGAGACGTAATCTTTTCCGTCAGCCGGCTTCTTTGGCGGCATGGTGAGGATGTTTGACCGCTTCAGCAAATGCTGGTGAATCAGGGGCATGACTGTCCGCTCTGACTCCTCGCTGAGGAGGGTGGTGAAGCACATGCAGAAACCTTCGTACAGGGCCCGTTCAAGGCCGTAGAAAGGAGCCACGTCGTTGGCATACGTCAACACTCGGGTCAGGGTGCGAAGACTGAAATGGGGTATTTCGTTTGCCTGATCAACCAACGTCTTGAGCTCTGCTCGCTTCTTGATCTCCAAGTAGAGATCAGCAACATCGTCAGCCAGCCGGTCGATACTGCTGTTGTTTCCCTTCAGGTACGTCTTGATGATGGTGAGGAGGTCCTTCTTGTCCCGATCTGGACTGCCGACATAAAGCTCGGTAAATCGAGACCTCAGGCCGAGCGGGAGATCACGTTTGCCGACGTCTGTGGCCGGGTTCATGGCGCCGAATACCCGGAAATTGGGGTGTGCTTGGATTCTCTCAATCTCTCCCGTCTCGGAGAGGAGGAGGGACGGCGTGGTCTGGAAAAGCCCGGCGACGCTCTCGAGGGTGTCGGCAGACGCCAAGTTGATTTCGTCGAGGAGCACCCAGTCGCCGTTTCTGGCGGCCTTGACGATCTTGCCCTCGACAAAGGCAAAGGCGAACCCAGCAGGTCCGCTCGCAATCTGCCTGTCAAACTGGTCGAGACTCTGTGAGAACATCTCCCAGCGCGGCTTGAGATCGTGCAGACGCTGCACCTTGGTCGACTCGGTCTTCCGGCGCTTTGCGGGTTGCCCGCCGGCGTCTTCGCTTCGAGTCTGTGTGCTCTCCAGCTTGGCCAAGATGGCCTCGAACATCTTGGGAGCCTTCCGCCACTCTTTCGAGACCTCTTTCCAGCGGCCCTTGGCAAACCGTTTGGAGATGCGTTCGAGATAGTCCTTGTTCTTTTCGGCCGAAACGCCAGTCTTCTCGAGCAAGTCCTCGAACTCCTCCTTCAGGGGCATGGCAAGGCTCTGCGAGCTGACGGGCTTGAACCCGCCCAAAAGGTCGCCTGCCTCGCTCTGCTGCGACAAGTTGACTGCGACCAGCTGGTGCCCCAGAGACTCTGCCAGCTGCTGGACCACGGTCGTTTTACCGATACCAGTCTCACCGACCAGCAGCAGCGGCTCTCGGTGCTTGACAGCCACTGCGATCTGCTCAAGCAGCCTCTTGGCATGCACCGTTGTCGCGAAAGGCCTCTTGGACCTGCCCACTCGGCTCGTTCGTCTTGGTTTGATGAAGGACGCTCGCCCTACTGTCAGCCTAGACTCGCCGTCCTCGAACTCGGGGATATAGCTCGTCAAGTAGTGTTGCACCCTCTCCGATGAAAGGTGCATCTCCTTGGCGATGGCTGCGACGAGTATCTTGCGGGCGGAGGGCTCATGCATGCTGCTGACGAAGCAGTCTACGGCCTCGAGGAACATCCGATCTCTTGTCGTGTCTGTGATGGGCTCTTGGCCAGTTTTGCATCCGGCGGCACGGAGTATGTCGTCAAGTCTGCTGCACCACTTCAGAAGTTCCCTGGTGCCGAGGGGCCGGTCGAGGGCGGTCCGGCCGAGAGACAGACGAGTCGACCCGCTGGTGCATGCGAGGAGCTGGTCAAAGACAGCTAGCACGCCGGGGGTGTACTTGTGCAGCAACGGGTATCTGCCATTGATGACTTCTCTCAGGTCATCGCGGGGCAGCGCCTTGACATGAAGGAGATTCCAGAGGCGCAGCCCGATCAGGTTTGGCAAGTTCTCCCTGTCGTTCATTCCAAGCAGGGTCCGAACCGTCGCAAATATCCGGAACCCTGGGGAGGCTTGTATCCTCTCCTCGCGGCCGGGGATCAAGAGCTCGCCTCGCTCGATGAGCGGTAGTAGGGTGCTCATGACCTCGGTCGGGGCGCGGTCAAAATCTTCGATCAAGACCCATCTCCCCTCCTTGACCGCCGTTGTCAGAACACCGGGGCGCCATTGGAAGGAACCGGGCTTCGAGTCTGTTGTGTACAAACCGAGCAGCATCTTGGCGTCTGTCTGTTCGTTCAGGTGCAGCGTCACCATCTCCCTTTGCTTCCCCAGCTCCCTCGCGACCTCATAAACCAGTGATGTTTTACCGGCACCGGACAGGCCATGGAGCAGAATGGGGCCCGGTTGGTGCAGCAGTCTGGCGAGATGCTCAAGATTCTCGACGGTGGTAGAGGTGAATGCTAGGGTGCCCGGAGTATTCACAGGGCCCAGTGGCCTGGGGAGAACTGTCTTGCCATACTTGACAACAAGAGGGGTTAGATTTTGCATTGGGACGGCTGGCTGAACTGGTTCAGATGCAGCGGACCCATCTGCCTGAAGACTACTGCGAAGTCGCCGAAGTTCCTGATTCCTTGCATCCTCGTACAGAGTCAGAAATGCATAGTCCGCCCTTCTCCCGTCCAGATCCGCCACGAGACTGGCGTCGCTTGGGATGTGCTTGGCCAGCAGGGCTTCCATCTTCTGATCCGAGGCATCGTGAAGCTGGCAGAATATTCTGACGGCGAGGTATCTGACTGTAAGATCTTGGTGGGCGAAGAGCGACTGGAGTTGGGATGGTCTTGTAATCGGGGAAAATGTCCGTTTGTCAAGATTGATGAGTCTCCATACGGCGAGGAGAAGGACTGCGAGATCTGCATCTGGAAAGGATGCCAGGTCAAGGAAGTCGACTGCCTTCACACCTGCATCTGCTCCGCCCTGGAGGTGGTGTATGAGAAAGACAGAGAGAGAAGGGGAGAAGGGGAGGATCCGGGCAAAGGATGCGAAGACTCGGATATTGAATCTCGGATGGGACGGGAGCCATCTGGCGCAGACATCTGCGAATGTCGTTTCGAAGTGGGCAAATATTCTGTCTGTGGCCGGCGCAACGAGGGCTGCACTGGCGATGGCGTCCAACAGTTGAGTTGAGCTCTGGTCTCGGATGAGAACCAGCAGCTCCTGCGGCAGAAGATGTAGTGTTGCCGCATCGCCAAGCAGAGAGTTCCTCTGCCAACTCACATCGATCGTGGCCATCCTCGACGGCGGATATGGCGTAATTTTGTCGACGTCAAGACTATGCGAGTCGCATCTTGTAACTTGGGCGCCGTCTTTCGTTGCTTAACTTTTTTTTTTTCTTCACTGAGAAATTCGAGGTGGGGCACTGATGAGCGGACCGCAGAAGGCGACAGGGATGGCGGGTCTCAAATCAAGATCCCGAGAAGCCCTCACCCTCGAAGCTCCTCCAGCCGTCTGCCATCTGAGTGTGCCACAGTATGGTAGGCGGAGTGCTCGTTGACCTGTGCGACATTAATCCTCCCCGCACACTCTGCTGGAGTGACCTCCTTTAATAAATGTCATTTCCCTTTCGGCTGTTCAGCTGTTCACCACAGAAAACACCAGTGAGCGACATCAAGCCACCACTTTCAATGGCGAAGGACATCGAGGTCCCGCCAAGGCGCTAGGGCCCGCGGTTGATTTGCGACCACCTCAATCTCGAGTCGGTAATCAAGTCGGCTGCCGGTTGGACTACATCGCTTCCAGAAGCGGTATACTACGGTATACCCTTCCAAGTTCCTACAATCGATTTCTACACAGTAGTTTGCTTGTTAGCGTAGAACTTGACGAGTCTACCTAAGGTATTCGGCCTCCTCCTCTTCCTCC
>MU863624.1:2442136-2528895 GCA_033575675.1 Parathielavia hyrcaniae
ATCTTTCTTTTCACTTTTTCTTTCTCTACCCTCCCGCCTCAACGTAGCGGCTTCACGCTTCCGCCATGGCAGAAACTGCATCAAGATTAGCGGGTGACAATTCCCCAACTACGCAATTCACCGATGTGCATGATCTCTTCGACTTGATTAATCGCACTACTGGAGATTTCCCTACCATTACACGTATATAGTACTGCCCTCCTTCTATTGCCCTATAGGTACCTTAATAATTTTTCATCTAGATGTCTCTCCTGTACTTTTACCGAAATTGAGCGTGAGCAAGAGAAGCGACATCGCAAGTTCCGTTTCAGCCGCTACGATAGCGCTCGGCAAATCCTAATGATTACGATCCCTACTGAGCTCCATGTAGCCCTCCATATCATGCTCTACGAAGGGTGCCGTGACCAACTTGTCAGGCATGGTAGGCAAAAGACTTGGACAACGATGGGAGCTGCTACACGTCGAGCACAAGGTCATCCTGGAGGAGATAGTGCGGAGGGTGACTCAACTGGCGGTCCAATGCCAGAACGTGGTGGGAAAGGTGCCTGGCCAACCCTTGTCATCGAAGTAGGGGACTCTCAGTCAATGGCTGGATTGCGTCGCGATAGTATGAGATGGTGGTTTTCGACGTCAGACCACCAGGTGAAGATTGTTCTTCTCGCCAAGTTTGAACGGACTCGCGGCGCCATCATCTTGGAGAAGTGGGAGGAGGAATCCTCCATTACTCGCCCGGGAGCGATGATGACACGACATGCCGCTGCCCTTCAGTCAGTGCTACGACAGACCATGTTTGTGCTCGTGGGTGCTCGGGCATCGAGCACCCCGAGCAACTAAGGAACTAGCTAGTATATAGTCACGCGTTCTAGAGGACTCTGGGAGTTCTCCAGTAAGCAACTCTAGTGCAAGATTGTCAGTACCTTTGGACAGTGCTTGTTGTGAACCCTTTGGCTTCACCGAACCTCATCCCGTTGTCAAGTTTAACCTCAGGAGTCTCTCTCAGTGGTCTGGGACCGAGATTCGTCACACCATCACCCAGAATGCTACGACCGACCCGATTTCATACAATGTGACTAGAGGCGCATTGGTATTGGGCTTCAAGCTCCTGTTTCTTCGAGATCCAGGCCCTGGAGAGGGAGATTTTGTCTTGAGCGTCCAGGACCTAGAGGAGTACGCAGAGCGTGTTTGGCGTGTATTATAAGATTACCTACTTCGTAGTTAGCAGCCCTTGCAGCTGCTGGTCTCATGCGGCGAACGCGTTGCCGAAGAGTTCCGCCTTACAGCGTAATGCTCGATAAAATTTATCCATGGCTGTTGATTGGTAGTTATTGTACAATATAATACCTTACTGTATAGATACACCTGACAGCGGCCGGCAAGAGCCTGGGCTTCTGGCCCGACCCACCCGAAGCCAGCCAATCAGTTGCGCGCCGGTGGGAATTTCGGACGACGAACCGGCCGAAAAGTTCTCCGGGTTCACGTCAGCAGCAGCAGCAGCACACCCCCCATCGCGACGCCAATTCCCAAACACCCGACGCCGCAACAGGCCCAGCCGTCCTCTCTCCTCAAGTCCCGTTGTCCACCACTCTCCAGGTCTCCCGCCATGTCGCTGTCCTGCCGGTACGCAGCGCAATGCTGCGCCCGCCAGCTCCGTGCTGCCCCGATCCGCGCCTCGAGCTCCCTCCTCCAGCAGCAGCGCATGACGCGGAGATATAACTCGACCGACGCCGCTGCCGCTGCCAACCCCAAGATTTCCGCCATCGTCGATCAGATCAGCCAATTGACCCTGCTGGAGACAGCAGATCTCGTAGCGAGCCTAAAGGTGCGGACCAGACGCAAATAAACCGCGGGGGTGCCATCAGCCACCACCCAATCAACCTCTCCTTACTAACATAACCGTGTCCCCTTTTCTCCCCCCAAAAACAGTCCCGCCTCAACATTCCCGATCTCCCCGTGGGCGGATTCGCCGCCGCCCCTGCCGCCGCGCCGGCCGCCGCAGCAGCCGAGGAGGAGGATGCCGCGCCCGCGGCGGCCGAGAAGACGCTCTTCACCATCAAGCTGCAGTCCTTCGACGCTGGTTCCAAGCCCAAGGTCATCAAGGAGGTCAAGAACTTGCTGGGTCTCAGCTTAGTAGACTCCAAGAAGTTCGTCGAGAGCGCGCCCAAGCTCATGAAGGAGTCGGTACCCAAGGACGAGGCCGAGAAGATCATCGCCACGATGAAGGAGCTGGGTGCTGTGGTGGTGATGGAGTAAGACGGGAGTATTGGAGGGGTCCGTGTGGGATACTATGTGCCACAGAGGAGCCTGTCGGCACGCCTAGCAAATGGTCACATCTGGAGGTAGTGTACCAGGAGCGGACGGGCAGGGCCGGCGTTGGATGTTATGATTAGAATCCAGCTTGCGGCGTACTCGCTGCATGTACAAAGAGCATGTAACATTATACACTCGATATACCAGCCAAACCCAGGTCTTGCGCCAATGACGCCGCTGCAACCGACGCTCTGTTCAATAAAAATCCACAACTTCAGAACCTTATCTGTTGGCAAGCCAAAACCAACAAAGTACCTATAACTCCAGATACTTAACACCTTTTCCCAAAACGCCCACCCGGTCCTGTCTTTTTCCCCACCAACCAATAACCCCATACGCGCCATGCAATGCAATGCAAATCAGTCTCACTCAACCCATCCCCCCCTTATCCCTCCGAAAAGTGAAAGAATCCATCTATTCCTCTCCTTTTTCATTGCGGCCCATTCTTCCTCTCCGCCTCCCTCTGGTGCACGCACTTCCTCGCCTCAAACTCGGCCTTCCACTCGGCCCACTCCTCCTCCCCCATGCGGTGGTCGTCCTCGCCCAGGTCGCTCGTCTCCTCCCACAGCTTCTCCATCTCGGCGTCCTCGCCCGGCGGCACTGCCCATATGTTCTCCCGCTGCCGCTTGTGCCGCTCGCGGTCCTCTTCGATCCGCTGCTCGACCTGCTTCTTATCCAGCTTGGGCGGCGCGTTGGGCCTCTTGTTGGTGGCGGCGGCGGTGGTGGTGGTGATGGTGAGGGTGGTGGCGGTGGGAGGGAGGAGGGTGCGGGATGGGGGCATGTTGTCGTCGCCTCCGCCGTGGTCGGCGCTGGTGAGGATGTCGTCTCCGTCGGCGGGGGGAGGCGAGGACATGGCTATGTCCTGGGCGGAGGCGTCGCGGTCTCTGAGGACTTCTTCGATTTGGGTGACGGCTTGGGCGTCGAGAAAGGATTTCGTTTGGAGGGCTTGGAGGACCTATACGAATAGGGGAGTTAGTTTAGGTTCTGGTCCATATGGAGTGGGGGACGCCGGGGTTGGCAAGTATCGGCCTTACCTTGCGAACAACCTTGACGTTTGCAGCGCCTGACCCGTCGTCTGGCGCTACAGCGTCCACGACACGAATAATGTCGCGCTGCATCATGCGCACGTAGTCGACGTGGCCGTCCTTATTCGCCATGTCGAGAAAGTGCTCGATGAAGTACATGATGTTGGCCCGGGTATTCATGTTGTTCTGCTGCCATTGATCAGTCCACCGACCCATCCAACCGGCCTGGCACGGGAACCCCAGCTAAGCCTACCCTCTCGAGCTGCTCCAGGATGCATGAGTGCAAGTCCTCGGCCATGTCCCTGTATTTTAGGGCATACTGCGCTGCCTTTTGCGCCGACGTCACCGACGCATTGAGTTGTCGAAGCTGGTTGGTGAAGCGCATGCGCACCTCGAACGGATCTGCCATGGTGTAGTTGTGTTGGCTGGCGTCGGATATACTGGGAAGAATAGCGGCGACATTTGCTGTGAGTGGTCTGTGGCTGAAGAGCCTCCAAGGCTCTGTTTGGGATGCAGTGGTGCATGTGAGACGCTTTGCTCTTGTCGCCGGCAGCTGCCGGACGGATATTGATGGGGCTTTTCTTGGCTGGACCCACTACGCCCCGCTTAGTAGAATGGAGTTTATGTACCTATCCGTACGTTTGGACGGAGGCACTTCCAAAGCGCTTCAGTATTTCTGGGGAGGTTAATTCCTGGGCAGTTAGCTTTGTTTTCCCGGATTTTAAGTCGAACGAACACTATCTCGAAAATATTAACCATCAACCAAGCTCGCCAAGGTAGGTCGTCTGGGAAGCATGTTATGGCACGTTGGCCATTGCCCTGAGGGTTACACGTCGTCAGATGTAAGAGATCCTCGTCAAATCCTTCGAAACCCAGCGCCTTCCAAACAACAGAAACATCATATCCCGTGTCCTAATATCCATACTCCAGTCATCATTTGCCCAGCCTTGACCTTCAAATGGGCAGCAGCATCCTCCAGACCGCCTATCTCAGAGGCCATCTGCGTCCTTGACCGTCAGGATTCTCGTGCTGTTCCCAATCACGGCAGCAGGTTGTGAAGGCTCGAGCTTGCTCCATGGCTTAGTCCGAGTCGTCATCGGCAAAATGTCTTCGTTCCCCTTCCCTGCCGCGCCTTACTGCAGCAGAAAAATCCTCCCTTGTGGGATAGTCCCTCACATCCCTCACACACCTACGAGCAACTCTCTTATCATGCTGGCCATCCAGCGGAAGTTCTTTGCGTTCCCAGAGGTCGCGGTAAATGCCTGTCTGTTGAATCGGGTCCTCTGGATCCACGCGATCGCGGTTGTCCTGGTCACCCAAGATTGGCAGCGACATGAGGAAAGGTGGATCGTCAGCGAGGAGAAAGTCGAGTAGAGCTTGCCGCTGTTTTGGCAGAAGCCGATAGATCCGATACGTGACCTCCTCCCAATCCCAGTGAAAGTAGACGGCGTTTGGGTCAGCGTCAGGCTTGACTTCCGGGTCGCGCCGATCAAAGAGAACGACGCCGCCAAGAATGCGATCCTCGGCCCAGTAGCCCACAATGTCGGCAACACCTCTCGGATATTGGTCGTAATCCTGATACCAGCTGTGGTGGAAGAGAGTTGGGAGCGGTCCGCTCGGATGCCTTCCCCAGTACCATTCATCGGACTTTGGCGGCGCCCAGTCGACAATGCCGTCGTCCTTATGTAGACTTGTGTCGAGCTCGAAGAGTATAACAGCAATCTGCTGAACTGCCACAGCGATCATTTCGATCAGGCGGGTCTTAAAACCTCAAGAGCGCGGGGCGCAAGCGCGGTAATCATAGAGTAGCTAAGGCCGCGTAGCGGTGGTCAGCCAGGTCTCGTCAACTACTTAATGTTTCGAAGGGGGCAAGACCAAAGCCGTTCTAATTTCCTTTGTTTACCTGGGAGTTGAATGTCAGAGTCCGGTTGAACTCTCTACAGAATCCCCGTGCCTTATCTATCATGCCTGGACAGAGCTCCCCGTGGGCCTCGTCAACAGGATGAGCACCGTAGGGTGGGTTATGAGAGTCATAGGCGACGTCGGCAATCGGGAGCCCGTCGATGATCTGCGCATATGTGGTCTCTGCAAGTTCGGTGGAGAGGATGCTCGATATGGCGCGGACGAGCAGCTGACGATGCTCCCCATCAAGGTCTCCGATGGAGAGTTGCTGGAACACCACGTTCTTGTCGAACGGGGCTGCGACTACCGATTCTCCCAACTGCTGCTCCATGCTTGAATGCTGATGCTTGGATGGATGCTGATGGAGATGAAGATAATAGAGCAGGACAAGGGTGAAGCAGAGTGAGCAGTTGTGATGGGCTCAACTACGTATGGTCCTGAACTCCAAGTTAGTACAAGTGAAAGAGCGAAAGAGAGGAAACCAGCTCTCTCAAGTTCCAACCATGAGATTCTTGGGGAGAGGGAAACCGCCTAGACGACAGCCTGCCGACGGGAGCCTGGGCTGCCAAGCAATCAGCCCGCGAGTAAAGTGTTTCTCGTCGCCTGATTGGAAAAGATTCATGCTCTGTAGGTCTCTGGTGTCGTGTCGTGGTGTACCTTACTCGTACATTTACTCCGTGGTAAACCATCTTGAAGGACACACAGGCAAGGATTTGCCAAGCAGAGACGGAAATTATTTGTGACACCTGAAGTGTTCTATGGCAGGAACCATCTCCTGCAATGAATTTTGCTGGGCTCATCCATCGTTGCGCTTGTGACGTTCTTCGTCTTTCAATCACTCGAGGTACAGGTACGGCAGGGATAGGGTCACAATACCGTCAATTGCCGAACCTGGCCCAGCCCATGTGAAACAGCCACCCCACCACAGCAGGGTTCTCACTTACACCTTGAGACCTCCAACTTCCCATCTCCGAACACCGGCACCATTCGTCATTTCGACCGAACACCACCTTATCAACAACCAGCAGACGGCAAGATGAGTCCGCTTCAGACTTCCAGCGGCTCCTCGGAGCTCACCATGGCTGTCCTGGGCTGCGGTAAGCTCTGCGCCTGAATTTCGTCCCGATTACCGCAAAACCGGCGACTCCAAAACTGACCCTTCGGTTTGTCAGGCACCATGGGCATCGCCATCCTCTCGGGCATCCTCGCCTCCCTCGACGAGATGCAAGACGGCGCCACCAAGCCCTCCACCTCGGGCACCTCGACCCCGCTCTACGAGACATCCACCACCATCCGCCTCCCCTCGCGCTTCATCGCCTGCGTGCGCCGCCCCGAGTCCGCCAAGAAGCTCAAGACCACCTTCGCCTCCCACCTCAGCGCCGTAACCATCGCCCAAAACGCCAACGTCCCCTCAGTCCAACAATCCGACGTCGTCCTCCTCGCCTGCAAGCCCTACATGGTGCAAGAAGTCCTCTCGGAGCCGGGCATGGCGGCCGCGCTGCACAACAAGCTGCTCATCAGCATCCTAGCGGGCGTGACCGAAGCCCAAATCACATCAACCCTCACGGCCGCCTCCAACGGCGGACCCGCCGTGCCTTGCCGCGTGGTGCGCGCCATGCCCAACACGGCGTCGCTCATACGCGAGAGCATGACGGTCATCGGGCTCTCGACCCCGCCGCTGGACCCGGACACGCTGGGGCTCGTGACGTGGGTCTTCAAGCGCATCGGCGAGGTCGTGTACCTGCCGCCGTCGACCATGGACGTGTGCACGGCGCTGTGCGGCTCCGGCCCGGCCTTCTTCGCCCTCATGCTCGAGGCCGCCATCGACGGCGCCGTCGCCATGGGCCTGCCGCGCGCCGAGGCGCAGCGCATGGCGGCGCAGACCATGAAGGGCGCTGCGGGGCTGGTGCTGAACGGGGACCACCCCGCGCTGCTGAGGGATAAGGTCAGTACGCCCGGCGGGTGTACGATTGGCGGGCTCTTGGTGCTGGAGGAGGGGCGGGTGAGGGGCACGGTTGCGCGGGCGGTGAGGGAGGCGACGGTGGTGGCGAGCCAGCTTGGGCAGGGTGTTCAGGGGGTGAACGGGACGAGGTTCCCGGGTGCCCAGTTCCAATGATGTACTCGGGGCGGGTGATGTACATATCGGCTTGGGGGGCATGTCAAATTGGTTCGCTATAACATAGACACGGATCCCAACGCCATACCGATAGAGAAAAGTTTTGATTCAGCCGCAGGTTGTCACCTGCTGCTCGACCGACCTGCCGCCCGAGTAGACCAGTAGTGCCTCGCCAAACGCCGTAGTGTACACAAAACCAGACAATACACGGAAGCTCATCACCAACCGAATCATCGCAACGCCCGGCATACCCAGGGGCCAGAGAAACGCCCAGTAACAAGCGGTGGACATCCCATTACTCGTCCTCAACTCTCGCTTTTTTGCTCGCCGACGCCTTCTCGACATCCCCTTCCGCCTTGCGCTTCACGTTCGCAGCCGAACCGTTGGCCGTCCCGTTCGCGGCAGCCTCCCTCTCCTGCTGATCCTCCGCCCTGGCGAGCAGCCGCGCATAGTCAAACTCGACGCTCGACACCGTCTCGTCCAGCTTGGCGATCCGGTCCGGAATCTCCAGCTCGCCTAGCGCGTCCCGGTTGTGCCTGTACAGCCTCTTCTTGAGCATCAGCCTCCACAGCCGGTACTCGTGCTCCTGCACCTTGGTGGGCCGCTTCGCGGCGGCGGGCTTCTCCTGCCCCTCCTCCTCCTCCGGGGAAACGATCCCCGGCCGTACGGCGTCGGCCAGCTGCGACATGAGGTGCATCTCGAGGACGCGCGCGAACTGGCGCGGCGCCATCTTGGCCTTGGCGCGGACCGCTTCGTAGGCGGCTTTGTCGACGATGTTGCCGGGCGCGGGGCCCGTCTTGGGGATGGCGAGGGCCGTGTTGATGCGCAGCTGCTGGAACTCGGGCAGCCGGCGCAGGTACTGGAGGTCTGCGATGTCGCGGAGGTCGTCGAAGGCCTCGTTGGGGTCCTCGACGGTGATCTCGGCCGTCTGCGGGTGGTTGATGTACTTGTTGAACATGTGGCTGTACAGCTTGGGCCCCAGGCCCTTTTGCTGGAACGGCGGGAGGATGATGAACTGGGCGATCCGGGTGCGGCAGGGGAGGAGGGAGAGGTCAAAGTCTTGGCTGAGAACGGCCTTCTCAACTTCGCTCTCCAACGGGGAGGGGGGTGGCGTGGGTAGATGGAGGAAGAAGAAGCGATAGGCCGTGGCGTAGCCTGCAAAGGTGTAGGGGTTGCCGCTGGCATCGCCGGCCGCTGCATTCTTCTGGTACAGAAAGAAGACTGTCCAGCGGTTCACCTCTGGGTCGTCGAGGTCGATCGGAGTCCCCCCTTCAATAAATAGCGGGACAAGGATCTGGATGCGCTTGACCAGCTGCTTGACCGCGAGGTCGGCCAAGTTCCCCTTCCAGATCTCAAACGTGCTGCCTTGTGCAGTGAACGTGGCGGCCAGCTCGCCGGGAGGTGTCCAGTCTTGCCGGATATTCTTGATTGCTGTCTCGTAATTGCCCTCACTTTGGAATGCAACATCCGGCAGGAGTTCGCGCAGGATACCGGGGATGTCGGCCGCCTCTGCTTCTCCTACGGCGGGGAATTTCTTGCTGTAGCTGATGGAGAGGTTCGGCCGCATGTCGCTCGCATTGTACCGGAGGTTGATCTCGAGGTCCTGGTAGCCAAAGATGTTCTCATCCTCGCCGAAGATAGTGTATGTAAATCTCGGGTGGAAGCTGTGCTTGATGGTCTTGACGCCGGTCGGGGTCGGGGCGACGAGCGAGAGGAGCAGCGCGTCGCTGGACGGCGTCGACCCTGCGGATGGTGAGTAGAATGAACGGTGTACGTTGCACCTTTCGAGTACTCACAAGCATCGTCTGAGGACATATTGGGCGACTATGACAATCAATAAGTGTCACGGTGATTATCGATGTAAAGTCGCAAGGAAGTCGCAAGGTTAGTCAAGGTTGATCTTTGTTCGTGGGTCGCAACGCGCTGCAGCGCGATGAGGACCCTGGGCTTTAATTGAAAGTGGGGCAACGTCTTGGAGAAACCCATACAGTGTTTCTTGTACAAGAATACTGTATCAAGCAGCTAAAGCTGACCAACCGTGAGGTATGTTGCCCTTATATGGGGTTCAATGCTTATCTGCGACTTGAAATAGTACACAAAAAGTCTCATTATCTTGACTACTCTAGTCCAACCTCAGTAGTTGTTGTTGCTCGTCTTAATTGTCTTCCGCTTACCTTGTTTCTATCCATGAAATTGAGGGAGAACATGGGCTATAGTGCGAGCCTTTCGATAACCGATTTGGCCAAGCGTGACGGGAGGCTGCGGGCACTTCCAGGTTGCATGGATGGGGCTCGGTTGATCTTGTTGATCGCTGCGCTCGGCTCTTAGGCTGAAGTGGAGGTTGGATCCAACAGGAAAGTTTGGGCCACTTTTGCCAGCTGATTAGCGCCCCTTTCGAGGAACTTGAAGGACATTGACAGTATTCACGACGCCGACTTGTCGACTTGCGCCAATGAGTTGACACTGGGACCCGTTACTTCCTAACCTCGCGGCAGTATCTTAGTCGAGCGCTGCCGAAATGGCGGGCTTGATTTTTCTAGTCGCGACCTCTGTAAGTGCTGCTGCTGCTGCAGGCTTCCGCGACAACATTGGCAAAGTGTTCCGGATGGGAAGCTGACTGCGCGCTTGTTTGGACAGGTGGTCATGGCCGTTGCGTACGTCCGACTCGGTTGTCTGCATCTCCTCCCATCAGCCGCAAGCTAACCTGCTCTGCGACAGCTCCTTCCTCGCCGGCGCGCTCCCGTTGTCCTTCTCCCTTTCGCAGTCGCAGCTCCGGCTCATTGCCTCTCTCGGATCCGGCCTGCTTGTCGGCAGCTGCTTGATCGTCATCCTACCCGAAGGGATCGAGGCTCTCGCGGCATCGGCCGACCACTCGCGACATCCCGCCGAAAATGGACCCCAGACGCAGTCAGACCACATGCCCGCACGAGCCGAGGAGCACGGGAGGGGGGACTTGGAACTGCCGGCGTTCAACATCGGCTTCGCTCTAGTTCTTGGCTTCGCGTTGATGTTCCTCATTGACCGGCTGCCCCGCCACGCAACCGACCGGTTTCAGACGACACCGACGAGCAGGCACGTCAGCTTGGATAACTTGGCTGGGTCAAGCGTGTCTGGCGACGAGGAATCCGAGGGCTTCTTGAGTTCCTTGACGCCATCACCCAAGCAAACGCGCAGCCTGGCGACTACGACTGGCCTCGTCATACATGCGGCGGCGGATGGCATCGCAATGGGGGCTTCGGCGACAACATCCAACCTGAACGTCGGGCTTATCATCTTCTTTGCGATTCTGGTGCACAAAGCCCCTGCCGCGTTCGGCTTGACATCCATCCTGCTGAAGCAGGGCCTCTCAAAACGAGCTACGCGCGTGCACCTCATGGTTTTCAGCCTGGCGGCACCCGCCGGGGCCTTGGCTACATACTTCCTCGTCTCGTTGGTAGGGGGCGAGAGGATGGAGGGCGAGTCGGCACAGTGGTGGACGGGAATGCTCCTCCTCTTCAGTGCTGGGACCTTTTTGTGAGTAGACCGTGCCGATTTGCTGGTGCGCACCCCATGTATGTATGTGTCTTGCTGACATTGAAGCTCCCAGGTATGTTGCGATGCATGCGATGCAGGAGGAGCACCATTCCGCCGGTGTCGACCACCACTCGAGCAGCAACGGCTATGCCGACAGCGGCGTGCCTTCGCACAGGCGGCCCGGCAAGTTGCAGATGCGGGATACGCTTGCAACCCTGGTGGGATTCGTGCTGCCGCTGCTGACGCGGTTCGGCCATCATCATCACTGATGCGTCTTAAGATTTGGATTTCTGGGCCAGGCGTTGTGGTTAGACTGGGGAAAACTTGGAATGTGCGCTTTTGCGATACGGAGTAGGGGCCGGCGTTCTGGAGCATAACATGTCAGCACAATGGCTACGTACTTGAGGTAGTCAACCGAAATACGGACAACGACAGCAAGGTATCTGGCCTTATCTATGCGAAGGCCCCGGCACATGCCCACCGGAGGACGTCGGCTACCTGCCGCTCTCATCGATCTGTTTACTGAATATAACCTCACAATGATGTCGAACTGGATGCTTGATGACGCAAATCCTGATACCGGCTGCTGCTCCACAACACCTCAGCTCTGGCCGAAGTCGCCGTCAAGCAAGCGAAAACGGAGGCTGAATCATCGAACTGCGGCAAGTGGGGACGTTTCAGACTAAAAGCGGTCTGTTTCAACTGATGGGTTGCAGGTCCGCGCTCTTGACTTTCCGGGTGAGGCAGAGAGGTAGGGCAAGGACTCGTTAGTCATGTCAGGATGAGGCTAGAGCTTCTAAATTCAAGTTGGCAAATGTACAAGATCTTGGGTCACCTACCACAGTGTATGGTGGTGGAATGGGACACAGCGGGTGCCAGGTAGAGCCCTTTTCAGGGATCTTCTGACGGACTCCGACCACGCACCCCGTGGATCCTGGATGGTGCGACAACAACCTGGAAGCATCATATCATCTCCCTGTTCCAAGGTAGGTATCTGGCATCTTTGGACTGACATCTGGAAAGGATGGGCAATGGTCCTATTTTAGAGCAAGGCCCGGCAAACAGTCTTACCCTCAAACGGCCGCCGCAGTCAAGGAGTCAGTTATTAAGGGATCGAGGACGGGATGCCCGCATTCATTCGATCCCTTGACATTTGACACATGTATCTGCGCCATCCGCCGACATTGGCCGGAACTGTACTGTGTAGGGATGGCAAACGGCACGCAGAAGCATGCTGTGGTACAATGCAGCCTGATGCAATATCGAGTAGTGCCGTGTGCCTCATGCAGGCGGCGGCACAGCCTGCCTCCCATTCCTCGACGCAATAGCTGGACTGGGTGATTTTCAAGCAATAGGTTGAGCTGGATTCCCATTTCCGAGAGAACTTTGGGATTAGAGGTATCGCACCGAACGAAGCCGCTCTTCAACTGCAGAGCCCGGTAAGAAACTCGGCTCAAGTTTGTCCAGGACGCGGGGGCGGTTCAATGCCGGCAACCGGAAGCTTCATAGGGCGCAATCTAGGCATTCGCTGGGCGGACTTCGCCGCTTTTTGAGAACCCGAATTGAGGAGCGCCAAATGCTGCATAGCGGCGGTGAGATCCTGTCCTTAACTGTCAGCTTTTTAGGCCTCAAAGGGCCGGACCGAAGCCGTCCAGCTGAATCAGGTATCTCCCATTGTGAAACCGTCTCTTTGAGCTTCGATGCCCTGTAACGTTACCAGGCTCTCTCCGGAGTAGGTAATTAAGGCACTCGAGCCTGAGTACTTTACTGTGGACCTCTCTGCTGAGCCCGGGCAGGAAGGAGGCGATGCTCAATGTGCCGGTTCAGGAAATGTTGGGAGATCAATAATCGGTCAGGTACCAGCTGGGTGAGCTGCCGGCGACCGCCCGCCGCATTCCACTTGTCGTGGCTCCATCTGACCAAGGGTTCGACGGGGGGTGCAACAGGTGGCGGAGATGCGCAGTCTCGCTGCTGCCGGGCGGCGCTGGCAGCGAGTGGGGTCCAGGGAGAGCCAGACTCGCCCGGGCAGTGGGGCAGCTTGCACGCAGCAGCCGGAGCGGATCCACTGGATCCTGCCAAGTCACACCTCACCCAGTGACCCGACCCCTGGGCACGGTCAGCGCATTGAATTCAAGGAATGGAACGCCCCTTCCCGCCTCGTATTTCTTCCCCTTCCTCAGCCCTCACGTCGACCGCACAACCAGTTGGCCTCCTGCACGACCTCCCTTGACGCCTGCGATACCGAGCCCGACAACACGGAAGTGTTTTCTCATGGAGTAGCAGGAATCCTTCCGTATCCATTTCTGCTATCCCTTCCCGACCGCGACCGTTCATCCTGCGCGCGTCGCGCCCTTTCCCCCGATCCCCTCTCTTCCCCTCACGGTCCTCTCGTCGCAAACGTCCTCGATTTCCGCCGTGACTTACCCGATTTCCTACTCTCACAAAGCGATTCCGAACACGTGCACCGCATCTGTGACCTGGGTTGCTTTTGGTGCATTCGACTCCGCCCGTGACGACTCGAGCCGGATCGTCGGTCATCATAATATCGGCCTGCCTTCGATCTCGGGCGGTTCTCTCGACGACGTCTCTGGTCGGTGCAGCATAGTTACACTCGATCGTCTCGTTTTGAGTCGAGATCGTTAAACCCCCGATTTCTCCGGCTCGCCAAATAAACAACCGAAATGCCACCTTACAATCGGCCGCTCAGTTTCTGTGAGCGAAGGGGTGCCGTGTTCAACGAGGAGTTGTCGTTGAACACTCACAGTGTGAAGCTGTCACAGCAGCGCCCGAGGGGGCCGCCGACGCCGAGCATGAGCACGCCAGCAGCCGACTTCGAACAGGTCACTGGCTCGCCCCCGCCCCCGCCGACACCTGCCGCGTCTCCCGGACCGTCACATTCAAGGCTGAATTGGAGCAATGCCGGGGAGGACGAAGAGGCGTACTTGTCAGGGTTGCGGAATTACTTCGTGCAGTGCAATGGCGGGCAGAGGACCCGGCTGCTGGCCGATCTCTTGAACCTCTGCACCAGTGGGCAGCTGAGCTTCGTGCACCAGTTCGTCAGTCCTCTGCTCAAGAAGGATCCCTTCACTACTCTTCCAGATGAGTTGTGCCTTCGAGTGCGTTCTCTACACCCCGCCTCAGGTTGGACTGGAACCCCGTGGCTGACAGTTTACAGATCCTTTCCTTCATCGATGACCCGAAAGTCCTGGCACGCGCCTCGCAAGTCTCGCGGAGATGGCGGGATTTGCTGAGCGACGACATGACGTGGAAGAATTTGTGCCTGAAACACGATTACCAGCGGAGGTTGTCTGAGGTCCAACCGCCACCGACTCATCCAACTGTCACGCCCGGACCCGAGGCCCAATCCTTCGGCCGGCAGGATGAAGACTCCATGGGCCAGGATGTTTCCGGCGCGCTTACTTCTGTGTCGCTGCCCGCCACGTTTGAAGGGAGCGCCAATGCACGCCCCGTGCTCAGGTCGTACAAGTCGCATTTCAAACAACGGTACCTCGTCGATGCCGCGTGGCGGGCTGGCGGCCAAAATGTGTCTCGCAACATCACTCAGGACGGCGGCGTCGTTACCAGCCTGCATCTCACTCCCAAGTACATTATTGTGGCTCTCGATAATGCCAAGATCCACGTGTTTGATACCGAAGGCAACGCGCTGCGGACACTGCAGGGCCACGTGATGGGCGTCTGGGCTATGGTGCCTTGGGACGACGTCCTGGTCAGCGGTGGTTGCGATCGTGATGTTCGCGTATGGGATCTGTCTACTGGGTATGTTGGACTGGCTCCTTGGGGACAGACCATTTGGCAAGACTGACCCATTTTTCTAGTGCCTGCTTGCATACTCTGCGGGGTCACACCTCAACCGTTCGCTGCCTTAAGATGTCAGACGCCAACACCGCGATATCGGGCTCCAGGGACACGACTCTCAGGATATGGGACATCAGGACTGGACTCCTCAAGAATGTGCTCATGGGCCACCAAGCGAGCGTCCGCTGCTTGGAGATCAAGGGCGATGTCGTGGTGTCTGGCAGCTACGATGCTACCGCAAAGGTATGGAGCATTTCCGAGGGCAGGTGTCTGCACACGCTCCAGGGCCACTACAGCCACATCTACGCCATTGCTTTCGACGGCCAGCGGGTGGCGACGGGGAGTCTGGACACGAGCGTCAGGATATGGAACGCTCAGACTGGGTAAGCTATTGTCAGATACATGGGTGTCTCATGTTAAGGAGCTAACTGAGTGTCTCAGCGAGTGCCAAGCCATCCTCCAAGGCCATACGTCCCTCGTCGGGCAATTGCAGATGCGTGGCGGCACGCTTGTGACGGGCGGCAGCGACGGGTCGGTGAGGGTGTGGTCTCTTGAGAGATTCTGTGCCATCCACCGACTTGCTGCCCATGACAACAGCGTGACCAGCTTGCAGTTCGACGACACCCGGGTAGTCAGCGGCGGTAGCGACGGGCGGGTCAAGGTTTGGGATCTCAAGACCGGCAACCTTGTCCGCGAGTTGGTTACCCAGGGTGAAGCAGTCTGGCGGGTCGCCTTTGAGGACGAAAAGTGCGTTGCGATGGCGTTGAAGAACGGCAGGACCGTGATGGAGGTGAGCAAATATTTTCAGCAAGTCTCGCATCTATGCGCCCACTGACTGATTCCCCAGGTATGGTCTTTCTCCCCTCCGGCCGAGATGCTCCAGGAGCGGTCCATGTTGCCTCCCAAACGCCGGCTCGACGGTGGACCAGTTCCGGACCGACCCTTGAGCGCCTTCTCGCTGGACTACCGAGGGCCGGACTCCGCGGGTGGGATACAGGACGTGGACATGGTTGACGCCGGCCCTTCGACCGCGCCCCTTCAACAGACCGGCTCGACATTCTTCCACGACGAATAAACACACCATCCCAGCCACATCGCGAGTCCTCTGCAAACACACATTTTTATTCTTTCTTGACTCGCAAATACCCCATTTGGCGCGGCTCACGCAACGACAGGCGTTTTCTTGTTGCAACAACAGGCGGACAACAGCATCCGGGGAGAAGATACAAAGTTCAACATCGACAACAGCAGAGGAAAACAAAGACGAGAGCATTCTTGGGGGTTTATCTTGAGACCGGGGACGTGACACACAGAGTGGCATTGCTATGGCGTTTCCGAGTTTTCAAACAAATATGCATGGGTTCGGGACTGATTTTCAAGAATGCACAAACAGCAATTCATGCATTGGGAGGAGGAGGGTCTTGGGCTGCGCGTTTCAAACGTTCTTGATATCTTTTGCAAGACGGGGGTGTTTATGCGCTGTTGGGAGTACTGGATGGCTACCTTATCATCTGATGTCGGAGAATACCAGATATGGGGGAGGGGAGATGATTCCCTCTTCGTGTGGAATTAGAGATTGTCGGTTTATTGGGCGGTGTTGGTGTAGTGACTGATTGACTGTATGTATGGAGTACTATTCGAGTGGGTTATGGCCGTATATGCGTCTTCTCTCAACTCTTGAGGCTTTGCGAAAGCCAGATGGAATTTCGGGATCCCCGAGTTCTCGAAGTGAGGCATACGTTCGAATCTGGATCTCTGTCCGCCCCAGTCTTGAACAACTCTCTTACTCCATGGAGCCATCTCGTTGTTGAGCATGTCATGTGCCTTTTCGACGGCTGATGCCACTGTACCTATTCAAAAAATCATCGATAGTAATACCCACGGACAGTTCGAGGCTCAACTCCAAAAGATATCTGTTGAAACTGAACACTTCCCGGGCGCTTGGACTCTTAATCCGTCCTTATCCGAGCTGTCACAAAAATAGCGCGCGGCCGGTGGAGGTCCGATGGGACGCCAAGCCCGCATGTCAGCTATCCCAAAACAGCTTAGCCAGCGTTCAACAAAGCATCATCCAGTTGCCCCAACGCCAAAAAAACGGGGCCGCCCTTTTTCTCTCGGACTGTGGCAGGGGCCAGCTTTTGCTCGCAAAGCAGAAACGCTCTTTGCGATTTCGCATCTCCACGACTTCTTTGGCCTCTTTGCCAGCGGCTTTTTTTTCTATACCGCTTTTCTTTCCGTTTTCCGATCTCCTCCACCACCACCACCCAGATATTTACCGATCAGAAGTCACAATGTTCTCGCGGGCCGTCCGGATATCGAGGGCAGCGCCCATCTGCGGCGCGGCTGCCCGGCGCGCTCAGGCCGGGCTCTCGATCGCCGCCCGGAGGACCGTCACGACCAATGCTGCTTCGGCGCAGGTTGACAAGAGCTCAATTCCAGAGGTGAGTTTGGAGGATGGGGGGTGGGGTAGCTGGTGAATCCGTCCGGATGTGCTGCCATTGGAGGGTTGGGTTTGCGGGATATGGGTTTTGGGGGGGAGTTGCGCTGTTTTGGTGGCGTGGCGGGATTGCGTTTGGGGTTTTCTCTGCGGTGATGGATGGGGGACAAATTGCTGACTTTGTTTGCTCTGAATTGATTAGTCCGACGAAGAGCCTTTCAGCGTCAGGCTCAGCGATGAGAGCTTCGAGACCTACGAGCTCGACCCCCCGCCCTACACGCTCGATGTGACCAAGAAGCAGCTGAAGCAGATGTACTACGACATGGTCGCTGTCAGGTATGCATTGACGGCTCTGGAGAGTATCGAACGACTTGGAACTCGCCGAGGCTGACGGTTATTCTCTCTTGGGTAAAGGCAAATGGAGATGGCCGCCGACAGGCTATACAAGGAGAAGAAGATCAGAGGTTTCTGCCATCTCTCTACCGGCCAGGAGGCCGTCGCCGTGGGCATCGAGCACGCGATCCAGAAGACGGACGACGTCATCACGTCGTATCGGTGCCACGGCTTCGCCTACATGCGCGGCGGCACCGTCCGCTCCATCATTGGCGAGCTGCTCGGCCGCCGCGAGGGTATCGCCTACGGCAAGGGCGGCTCCATGCACATGTTCACCAAGGGCTTCTACGGCGGCAACGGCATCGTCGGCGCTCAGGTCCCTGTCGGTGCTGGTCTGGCGTTCGCCCAGAAGTACACTGGCGGCAAGAAGGCTACCATCATTCTTTATGGTATGCATCACGGGGGGATATACCGGGTGTTGCAGCGCTGACAGGCCATACAGGTGACGGTGCCAGCAACCAGGGCCAGGTCTTTGAGGCCTTCAACATGGCTAAGCTTTGGAATCTCCCTGCGCTGTTCGGCTGCGAGAGTGAGTCCCTCGGAGGCTTGCCGGAACTGTTTAAGGAAGCTGACGATCCGTAGACAACAAGTACGGCATGGGCACGTCTGCCGCTCGCTCGTCGGCGCTGACGGACTACTACAAGCGCGGCCAGTACATTCCCGGTCTGAAGGTCAACGGCATGGACGTGCTCGCCGTCAAGGCTGCCGTCCAGTACGGCAAGCGGTGGACCGAGGAGGAGAACGGCCCGCTGGTGCTCGAGTACGTGACGTACCGGTACGGCGGCCACTCCATGTCGGACCCCGGCACCACGTACCGCACCCGCGAGGAGATCCAGCGCATGCGGTCGACCAACGACCCCATTGCCGGCCTCAAGCAGCACATCCTGGACTGGGGCGTTGCGTCGGAGGATGAGCTCAAGGGTCTTGACAAGAAGGCGCGCAGCCACGTCAACGAGGAGGTCGCTGCGGCCGAAGCGATGGCGCACCCGGAGCCGACCCCCAAGATCCTCTTTGAAGACATCTATGTTCGTGGCAGTGAGCCGCAGTTCATCCGGGGTCGGACGCCGGATGAGAACTTCTACTTCACCAACTAAAGGAGTGTGTTTGGGGGCCGAGTCGTGTCGATGGAGATTGCCAAGGAGAAGAGGAGGGGGGGGGCTAATGCTGGGGCTGCGAGGTTCTGAGCGTTAGGGAGTCGATTTCTGTACAATATCCTAATCTGCTATAGAGCCTGGGGACAATCCTGAAATTGAGTTTTCAGAATGGGAAGCCATGGGATTTGCTTTTTCCGCCTGAATTCTTCGATACGTCTCGTTCTTCGCCGAAACAGTCTTGCCGCGCTTCCACGTTCTGGTCATGTCCTCTCCGCGAACGGAGTCAAGTCAGTCAACTCCTTGTCGTTGGAGTGCGTCTTGGCGATCATGTGACCTCGGTACTTTACGCGACCCTGCCGATGGCTGCCTTCTGGCGAAAAGTCGCGTCCTAGCGCGTCCTGTCACGTCAGGCGAAGCTGAGTTAACAAACCCTCGTCGGTGAATGCCTGAACTGAAATCCAATTGCGCCTACCTTTCTGCCTAATTCTTTCTTCGCTGCCATTTGCAGGCAGTTTTCCTCGAGAATCCTCTTCTTGGCCACCTTATATCCCCCCGGTTTCTGCTCCATCCACGACACACCACTTCCATGTTGAACTGAGCAGCCGTCTGTCTATTCCTTTCTTCGAAAAGCGCCGTGACACCAGACTGCCGCCTAAAGAGCTACCTAAGCCAAGCTGGCTCTCAGACTCCCCATTTTCCTTCCAATTCCTCGGTCCACGGGCCTCCGCCCCGCAAGCGCTTCAACGACTTCCCGTTGCCGGTGCTGTCTTCCCGGCCTTCGGGGCGACTTCGGCGGTCGCTGTCACAGCAGGTCTACTACGGTTACTACTGCCACTCTCACGGGGTTGTTGAGAAAGTCGACACCGGGTCCGCTGTGGAAGCTGCTGAGTGGACAGGCGGCGAGAATGGCGCCGAATAAGCAGGCTACGTTGGGGTATGTCAAGTCTGGGCAGACGACCTTGGGGTGGGTGATGTGCTTGCACGCTGGTGTATCATGAACCTGCCTGAGGGTGTCTGCTATCATTTTTTTCACTTCTTGGTTTTCATTTATGTGACGCTATGGGGATGGTTGAAAACCTGGTACTGGACCGGGAACTGATTGGCGTTGTGTACAGCAAGTTCTTTGGCCAGGCGAATGGGGCCAAGGTCAAGGGCGCGCCGCCGCAGCAGACCAAGTTGAGCTTCTTGACAAAGGCCGGGTCAAAGGGGGCCAAGGAGGATGAGGTAAAAGAGGAGACGGAGAAGCAGGAAGTTGAGGACAAGGTTGGGTCGGACAAGGGTAGGTCTGATCGCGAAGTTGACTTCTGAGGTTGGGGCTGGGCTGACGTGATGGAACACTAGAAACGGGCAAGAAGAGAGGACGTTCTGCCAAGGCGGCTGCAGCTGAGAAGAAGGTTAAGGAAGAGGTTGCTGACGAGGAGGATGCTGAGGTTGCAGCGCCCGCTAGCAAGCGGCCACGCAGGGGTCGGAAAGTAATTGATGAGGAAGAGGACGAGGCGATGGATGATGCGCCGGAGCCGGCGGCCAAGAAGACCAAGACGGCTTCTCCGAAAACGAAACCATCGCGGAAAAAGGACCCTGAGCCGGCACCGACCATAAAGACAGAAGCTGAGGAGGAAGCCCCCGAATCGGCATCAGAGGTTGAAGAGGAGGAGCTCCAGGACGACGAGGAGAAGCCCGAGGTCGCGGCCAAGGCGCGGCAGAAGGTCCAGGCCAGCTTGAAGTCGGATATCAAGCATCCCTATCCGGACTGGAAGGCCGGCGAGCCAGTACCGTACGCTGCGCTCTGCAAAACATTCTCGCTCATCGAACTCACCACCAAGAGGCTGGAGATCATGGCGCACTGCTCGCTCTTCCTGCGTCAGGTTCTGAGGCTGACGCCCGATGACCTCTTGTCCACCGTCCTCCTCATGATCAACAAACTCGCCCCGGACTACGCCGGCATCGAGCTGGGCATTGGCGAGTCCTTGATTATGAAGGCGATAGGCGAGACCACGGGGCGCAGTTTGGCGGTGATCAAGCAAGATCAAAAGGAAATTGGCGATCTGGGACTAGTCGCCGTCAAGTCCAGGTCAACACAGCCGACCATGTTCAAGCCCAAGCCGCTCACCATCCAAGGCGTACATCGGGGACTAATGGCGATTGCCACCTTGACGGGCAACGGCGCGCAGGGAAGAAAGGTGGACAGCATCAAGAAGCTTCTTTCGGCGGCAGATTCGAATGGAACGGGCAAGGTGGATATCACCAAGGACAAGGGCGGGCCAAGTGAGGCCAAGTACCTCGTTCGCTTCCTCGAGGGCAAACTGAGGCTGGGTCTGGCCGAGAGGACAGTCATTGTCTCGCTCGCGCAAGCCATGGTGGCGCATGAAGCGGCCCAAAAGGGCCAGGTGCCGAGCACGGCAGATATTGAGAAGGGCGAGGCTGTTCTCAAGACGGTTTACAGGTTTGTCCTCCTATTCTGACTATTGTCTTTTCGCGGGTGGGCCGCTAAGAAATAGACAGCGAACTGCCCAGCTACGATGTCATCATCCCCGCAATGGTGCAGCACGGCATCCAGAACCTGAGAGAGCACTGCAAGCTGCGCCCTGGGGTTCCGCTCAAGCCCATGTTGGCAAAGCCAACCAAGGCCATCACCGAAGTCCTGGACCGCTTCGAAGGCCAGACGTTCACGTGCGAGTACAAGTACGACGGCGAACGAGCGCAGATCCACTACGTCGCCAAGGACACGGACGAAGAGCTCAGCCAGTCGGCCATGGGCGCCACCAAGGAGGTCGGCAAGGGCGTGGCTGCCATCTTCTCGAGGAACTCGGAAGACCTCTCCAAGAAGTACCCCGACATCCTCGCCAAGCTGCCGACCTGGGTCAGAGAGGACACCAAGAGCTTCGTCCTCGACTGCGAGTCTGTAGCCTGGGACGTTCAGGATAAGAAGGTGCTGCCCTTCCAGCAGCTCATGACGCGCAAGAAGAAGGACGTCAAGGTGGAAGATGTCAAGGTCAAGGTGTGCGTCTTCGCCTTTGACCTCCTCTACCTGAACGGCGAGGCGGTTGTGGAGAAGTCGCTGAGGGAGCGCCGCGAGTTGCTGCACAAGGCCTTCCAGCCTGTCGAAGGGGAGTTCGCATTCGCCACGTCCATGGACGGCCAAGAGCTGGACGAGATCCAGTCTTTCCTTGACGAGTCTGTCAAGGCCTCGTGTGAGGGCTTGATGGTCAAGATGCTGGACGGCGATGAGAGCGGGTATGAGCCGAGCAAGCGCAGCCGAAACTGGCTCAAGGTATGCTAGCTACCCACTCAGGCAAGATAAAAACCAAAGATCCACTAACGCCCAGCCTACAGATCAAGAAAGACTACCTCTCGGGCATCGGCGACTCGCTCGACCTGGTCGTCGTCGGCGCGTACCACGGCAAGGGCAAGCGCACGTCGGTCTACGGCGCCTTCCTGCTGGCGTGCTACAACCCGGGCACCGAGACGTACGAGACGGTGTGCAACATCGGCACGGGCTTCAGCGAGGCGGTGCTCGAGGAGCTGCACGCGTCCCTCTCGCAGCTGGTCATCGACCGGCCCAAGCCCTTTTACGCGCACAGCGCCGGCGGGCAGCACCAGCCCGACGTCTGGCTCGAGCCGCGCCACGTGTGGGAGGTCAAGACGGCCGACTTGACGCTCAGCCCGCGCTACAAGGCCGCCATCAAGGAGGGGGTCGACCCGGCCGGCGACAAGGGCATCAGCCTGCGATTCCCCCGCTTCATCCGCGTGCGGGACGACAAGAAGGCGGACGAGGCGACGACAAGCAGGCAGGTGGCCGACATGTACCGCAGGCAGGAGAGCGTGGCCAAGAACAAGGGCCCGGCGGCGGATGACGATTTCGAGTATTAAATTGGGAGCTGGTCGGGAGGTTTTTGGGGTGGAAAAGGGTTGGTGGGTTGTGTCATGGGAGACGTCGTTACTCTCTTCTAGGTTGAGTTGGGCATCGGTCACGGCTTCACGGGTCGGGAACGGATAAGGCAGGCAGCTCTTGTGGCATTTATAGGCTCAGCCGAGTTGACCGAAATGTATCATGCGTGTTCTCTTATCGTGCATCATGCTTAGACAAATCTGCTAATAACGCACCCCCTACAACGGACGGCACCACAGCAGTCCCCATCGTTATCGCACTTTGTTATTAACAGAGTTGGTGAAGTTCCATCTCAAGTGAAATCCTTGAGCTGCTTACAATCCAGCCCTGGTTTGTTTGTTAGCGCGGAACTTACGAGTCTAGCTAGCGTTATTCGGCCTCCTCCTCTTGCTCTTCTTCCTCTTCCTCATCTTCCTCCTCCTCCTCCTCCTCCTCCTCCTCCTCTTCTTCTTCTTCTTTTTCCTCTTTCTCTGTCTTTCCCTCTCCCTTTTTTCCTTTCTCTTCCTTCTCTTCTTCTTCTCCTTCTTCCTTTGTTCTCTTCCTTCTTTTTATATTTTATTTTCCTGTTTCTTACCCTCTTCTCTCCCATCTCAATGCCTTATCGCCATGTACCACGCTAACGAACAAACCGGGGTCGGATTGTATACATCCCCCGCCCAGTCTTGAATAAGTAGGGGCCGGTTGTCCGTTGGTGTATCCAAAGACATTGATCGTGGCAGACCCTGTGTTGGCTGCATGACCATGGCTTCCTTTTCAGGGCCTTGTATGGAAATTAGCGATGACTTGTTCTTGGTTAACTTGTGGGAGACCCGACTGGTGCTCTCCAAGCACAGCCCTAGCTGACAAGGGATAGAAGGGGGAAAAAATAATGGAATGCTCGACGATGATCATGATGATTGTGACAGCACAGCTTGGGGTCGGTAAATGGATTCGATGGGTTGAAGAAGGGCAGGGGAAGGAAAAAGGAAACAGACGCCTAGCTAGACTGTATCATGAAGGGGTGTGGGTCATGACAGTCCTATGATGGATATAATAGTCATTGTCGGAGGAAACCTCCGAGAGATGTCGTCCGAACCAACTTCTATCTTGCTGTTGCGATCTGGCCGTCCGTTTGTTGATAGTCGTAGCAGCCTGCCGTTGGAGTTGTCCAGGGAAGGGGCACTGTTGATTCTCGCGGCAGTGGGTGTTAGTTGTGCTGCGTGATTGGTACATGGCGCCACATGCTACACATGACGGTAGCATCCCTTGCGCGACGAGTCACCCCATGTAGGATTCCGAAGGAGATTCGCCCATGGGATGAGCACTGGGGGCCTGAGGCTCGCCCCCTCCTCCTACTCTGCCAACCGCGGCTGGGATGGCCGCAACCTCTGCTTCCTCATGCTCATCCGCCAACAGTCCGTGATGCTCACCGCCTGGTAATGCTGTCGGGGCAAGGGCCGTCTCTAGGCGGGCGTCCTGTTTGCCGCCGAGCACTGTGTGAGCGGCGTCATCCTCCTGTGGTACGATAGCGGTACTTTCAGCTTCGGGCCGCAAGTTGCAGGACTGAGGAGGCGGTGCCTGTGAAACAGGCGGTCAACTGCCCAAGACCCTCGGTCTTTGTCCCATAATCGTCACGGGTTGGCTAGGCGACCTCTTCGTCCCAGCCGCCCACTGTTGGAATGGCCAACAGCTAGAGACCATGTACAGAATTGGTTGGGGATCATGATAAACCGAGGCAAAACTCATCACTGAAGCCCTTGACACGCCCGTTTCAACAGCCATAGATTGGTGGTTCGTAGATGCAAGAGGAAGAAGGATGGCAACTGCGGACGTGGCCCCATTTTGACCCTGGACTGTGAAAGGCAACTGCCCAAAATACGAATAGTTACCGTTCTTCCTCGACCCATTCGGTACTCACTACCAGGGGTTAGTTTGCTCGTGGAAGCCCGATAATAGCTGATAGGATAAGACAAGCAAGGTCAGACCCAATGAGATAAAATATCGTCCTGTTAGTGAATGCCGAAGTGGTGGGGAGAAGAGGGTACTAGCGCTTTCAGAGTCCAGTTCATCCAACAATGGAAACAACACTCGAGTTTTTCTATCTCGACTGGGAGTTGCCGTTGGGGAGTCTCGCAGATAACATGGCTTCTTTCTTCACTTGCACTCCACTTAGTCGTTGGCTGCACACGAACAAACCGTCGGGCCTCTCTCTTCCTTTGCCCGGATGCCTCGATTTTGTCGTTTCTCGCGTTCGCCTTTGTGCGCGCCAAACAACGACATGGAAGCGCTTTCCCAACCGACTGCATCTACATTCTTGATCGCCGTCACGCTCCGCAACACATCAATGCCCGGTTTCTTTTTCAATCATGTCACAACCAGGCCGTTGTTCGGGAGACGCCATTTTTGAGCCATTGCCGTGGCCGCCCGACATGACGACACGGCCACAAGGCCAGGCAACGTGATCTATCCCGACACCGTCTTTATTGGGCGAGGCACGCATCTGCCCAGGCTTGAATGTTCCGTTGGTTGCAATCAGCAGCTGATGGCACAGCTTCCTTGCGTTGGGCGGTTGTTGCTTCGTCGTTGCCAAACGCCACGAGCAACACCACGGGCTGCTTTCCTTTGGGATGGTGATCTCAAGGTTGGTTTCGAGCAGCGAGCCCTGCTCAGCCCATGGCCGTGGATTGCGACGTGATACACATCACAGGCTCTGGGTGAGGCGTGCCTAGGAACCTCGTTCTTGAGTAGATTGTATATATACTACGTACGAGCTCCCCAGAGTTCGACTAGCATCATATCATCGAAGCACAGCCAGTACCTGTTGGAGACCCTCGAACAATCTCACACCCGCCCTCCTGCCCCTGCGGCTCATAGTCGAACCTTCTATCCTCTCAAAGTTCTCGCAATGGTGACTCTTCTCCAGGCGCTCACGACACCCAACGTTGGGGTAAACGCCGATTTAACCACACCCGGCGGCAATACATCGGTCCACAACGGCATTAGAGCCACCAACTGGCACCTGTGGGAAGGTTTTGACTACCACACCCTCACGAGAATCTTCCAGAGACAACTGGATCAGCCCTACCGCGGCGACCCAATGCCAACGCCGCTGCTAAACGACCTTAGCATCAGCAACGAGGAGACGTTCGACGATCTGCTACGGAGATTTGTCATCCCTGTAGTCAAGTATGGACTTGTCAACTACACCGGCTCTCCTTACTGTGGCCGAGGCAGTCGCTGCCGCACCTACCCGTACAAGCCTGACTGGTCCGTGGCCCCGGATTCGCGTTTCGACGAGGACAGATCCTATGCGAACACTCTTCCTGGGGATACGAAGCTTAGCGCAGAATGGTGGCCTGAGATGATCGACGAAGAAAGCACGGCAGCAGAATGGAAGAAGGTCGTGTCTCAGATAATGACCTACATGGTCCACTACCGCTCCAGGTACGGATTCATCATCACCGACAGGGACCTGGTTGCTCTACGTCTCACTCGCCTGCCGCTCCACGAAGGCCTAGCCGCTGGACGCCCACGCCGGGCACGAGGCTGTCAGTCATCAGAGGATGTCTTCTGATTCCACCATGGCATCATCTGACGGATCATCGTATAATGACCATGATCCGTCGGAGTGGGATTATTATGCTCCCGAGTACGTACGTGTGGACTGGGGCGCCAACGGGTCGGGCCAATTCACCGTCAAGTTGACACTGTGGTGCCTGGCAATGATGGCGGCCAAGGGCGACAACTCGATCGAATATGGATATCCCAGCCTGGACAGCCGGCGCCTTGGGCCTTAGGGATCCTACTACGTGCACAATACGTCGGGCGCAACCAAGGCAAAGCTCTCCGAGGCGACGATTACCAGGAGCCCTCCCGCAAAGAGCCGCCGGTCGGAGCAGGGGGGGAGAGCAGCATCTCGGGGTCCAGCTTCACCAGCTACCCTTCTTCCTCCACTACCTTCAACTACCCAGATGTGGCAGGGCCCAGCACCACGGCAACCGCCCACTATGGAGCGGATGCACCGCACTTCAGCCAGACTGGCAGCTCCTTCGCCAGCCAACGGATAGCAGTCGCGGCTATGAATATGAAGGAGAGTACCATGCTGGGGGCAATGACGAGGGCGACGAGGGCGTAGTGGAGGAGGACGAGGGCGACGTGGAGGAGGACGACGATGAGGACAATCGTACCGAGGTTGCGCCTGTCGCCAATCGCACCAGGGTCACGGTCCAGAGGCACACGCTCAGCAGAAACTGGTACTTTGTCGATTCGAAGGGGAAGGAGCATGCCACATCCAAGAAGCAGTGGCGCAAGGTCTCTGACGGCTACGAGTGCAGAGGCAGGAAGAACGTCTACTTTACCAAGCACCTTCCTTGTCTACTTTGTTTTCGTTCGCTTGCTCACTTTCAATATTTTTCCTACCTACTTCACACTTGATTGTCCGTATCTGATTTTTGTTCGTCTCGTGTCCTGTCGGAAACATTTCTCTTGAAGATAGCTAGACTCAACTGATAGAAACAACCGGTGTTCATCACGTCGTCCACGTGCCTTTGGGATTCCCGTTCCGTTTCATGATCCGGTTGCGTCAAGCCCGGGCAGTTGAACAGCAAACTGGTAAGTAGATTCCACCGCCTCAGCTGACTGAGCTGAGCCTTGTATTGAGCATCGACAAGTAGGGTGCTACAAACTTACAAGTCACCTACATAAACACTCCAGGCCGGCTGGTAATGAAGTGAAAATACCGACTGACGGTGCGGCGCCCCGTCAAAAAGACGCCACACCCACCCACCGCCTCCCAAGCACAACCTCGCGCATCTTCCTTCCCCTGGCCACCAACCGCTCCCTGAACCCCTCGCACCACATCAACTCGAACCCGCCATGGCCAACCACCAAGCCCATATCCATCCCCATGCCCCCGATCTCCCGGAAGAGATTTTCCACTACCCGAAACATATGCCACATCAGATCCGGCTGCACACACCCCTCGGCCAGCAGAAAGTCCATGGCCCGGCACACATTCCCCGACACTTCCCTCGTCCTGGCCAGCGAGTACCGCATCGGATCGAGCGCCTGCAGCCTCACGGGGACGGGTAGGACCCTTGATCCCGGCACGGCGACGTCACTACTGCCGGTCATTGGACCCATGCCCATTCCTGTCCCAACATGACCACTGCCCCACCTCATTTCTATCCCCTGCTGCTGCTGCTGCTGCTGTGTCTGCTGTGCCTGCATCATATTACCCCGTGCCACCGGCAGTGACAAGACATCAACATCGACCACCGGATCCAGCACGGCCGCGAAATACAACCGCCACACCGTCGGGTACAGCACCACCAGCGCGGTCCAGTAGTGCGCCATGACCAACGCGGCGTGGGCGGAGCGGAATGAGAGGCGCGGGAAGGCGGCCGCCGCCGCCACTGCTTCTTCTTCTTTTTCTTCCCCTGGTAGACCGTCTTCCCCTGGTGCTGCAGCAGATGGAGCCTCAAACCGGAACAGCGGCTGCTGCTGCTGCTGTCCTCCCAGCACCTGTGTCGCCCTCGCCAAGTTCAGTTCCACATCGAGACAGGTATGGAGAAGCTCCTGCGCCGTCAGCCGGCGGGCGAGGGTGTGTCGCTGCGCGAGCACGTGGTCAGCGCGGGCGAGGAGGGCGGGGAAAGTCGACAGGCTGTCGAGGAGGTGGTCGAGGGGCGACTTGGGGTGGGTCGCGAAGGGGGTGGTGAGCCAGCTTGGGTCGGAGAGGTAGGTTGGGGTGCGGTTTAGGAGGGCGGACATTATCTGTGTGGTTTTGTTCCGTTGTCAGGGGTTGGAAGGTATGAATGAAGGGCAAAAGGGAGGAGTCACTTACCGCGACAGGGCGGTAGACGCGAACGAAGAAGTTGTGAGCGGGAAAGGAGCGGAAGGCTTCTGGTCCGAGCCCGCGGATGGTGTTGGTGTTGGCTGACGGATCTTGCCAGTGCGGTTGGTTGCTGAAGTAGGACGAGGTATGCTAGACAGGCCAGTCAGTCAGAGGCGCGACTGGCATCGCAAGTCTCGAAGACTCACCTCGTACAGAAACAAGCAGACACCATCCGCCTCCTCTCCGCTTCCGAGCTCCTCGTCCGGCCTGCCCAGATGCACCAAGCACCGCGCCCTCACCCCAACCTCCTGCCCCTGCCCCGGCCTCACATCAGGCGGCGGCGCGTACACCGGCAGCGACACAAACACACCACCCCCCTGACCCTCACCATCACCACCAGCTCTCCCTCTCATGAGCCCAAGACCCCCCAAATCCGTATACAAACCCGCAACTCGCAACCGATACCGTCTCCCCATCCACTCGACATCCACCAAACTATCCCAAGCCGGACGAAGCGGCAGCTGCTCTCTCAAAGCGAACTCCAACCCCGCTCCTCCATCCCGCCCCACACCACCAGCACCTTCCCCTTCCCCTTCTTCCTCCTCCTCCCCCTCCTCTCCCTCCTCCTCCTCCTCATCGCCCTCCTCTCGCAATTTCGACGAGCTCGCCATCGCCGACGAACTACCCGACAAACTCGCCAACACCGACAAGCTACCCGACAAACTCGCCATCCCCGTCACCGACGAACTCGCCAACCCCATCGTCGACGAGCTCGCCATCCCCCTCGCGGGTACCGCCTTCCCCCTCCCCCCCCTGGACCTGGACCTGGCCACCCCCCGCCGCGGCGGGTGTGACGAGCACCGCCCCTGGTCCTCGACGGTCCCGACGATGAAGACGGTCTCGCGCTCGTACCCGGCGCAGGCCCGGCCGCCGTCGAGGCATTTCCGGCAGAGCGGGCGCGTGTTGTCGCACTATGGTTATTTATGTGTGTGTGAGTGTGAGTGAGTGTGAGTGAGTGAAGTGAGTTAGGGGATGTGAGTGAAGTGAGTGAGTGAGTGCGAGTGAATTGAGTGAGTTGGGAGGGGTGTGTGAGTGTGAGACAGGCAGGACAGGATCTGGGGAGGGTTTCTGGCTTGGCTTGGGGCGGGTGTGTGTGGATGTGTGTACGTGTGTGTTTATGTGTATGTGTATGTGTATGTGTATGTGTATGTGCCGGCGTGTCGGTGTGTGTTGTGACATACCTTGACTCGGCGCAGACGGCAGGCTGGAGGTGAGCGGAGAGGAACAGAGTACGTTAGCAAGAGCTGTTGCGGGCAGAGTTTGGTTTGATACGGTAGGTACTGAGAGCGGGAGACTAGGGGGTGAGAGGGAGGGAGAACCTACTCTCGCAACCTTTGTATTTTCCGGGTACTCCGACTATGTGCGTTTGTGTGCAGAATGTCAGCGGTGAGCTCGCAGCTTAGAGACCCCTGGTGCGGAAATAAGGGGCCGGTTCCGACCCCGTGCTGCCAGGCACAAACTGAGCAGCCGGGCAAGGGAACTGGAGAGAGTGGAAAGGGCATGTCCGTTCGTAGGGGAATAGAGCTTACCCATGATGCATGTAGTTGAGACTCGTAGGCTTTTCAGGTGCAATGGCCGCGTTAGAGCCACCCTGATGATGATGATGATGACGATGGTCGGCGTGGCCAGGACTGGTGAGTCGTGTGTCCCAGCCGAGTCCCTTTGTACTCTCGCCGACTCCCTCACCTATCCCAAGAACGGCTTGCAATAAGGGGTCGAGGCCAACCCCGGCCGATATGAAGCCACAGACAGAATGGCACAGCAGCAGGCTGGCTGACGATAATGAGCGGCCTCCATACCACAGACCTAGACCAGAGGAAGCCAGCAAGAGCGAGTCCCGCTTAAACTCTAGAACCGTGGACGATCCACAGGCAACAATTTAGGCCCTCACAGCCGTTGAGCCGTTGCCCGACCCCCGGGAAACGTGGTCTGACCTTGGCATGCTGGATGGAGAGACCTCTCCAAAGATGCCGGACGAGAATCGATTTCTCGACCAAAACGGGGAAGAACCCCTGGTTAGCTGAAGCATCGTGCTCCAACTTCTCAATCATCCCGTTGCGTCCATGACAAGGCCCCACAGAACATGGCTAGCTGTGATCACCTCCTGGGAAACCAAGCCAGCGAGCTACTCCCGATGCTGCCGAGTGTGAATGTCGGATGGAGGGTTGGGGGACGAGCCCTATCGTAGGGCTGAGGGGAAGACAAGGGGGGGCTGCAGGATGGCGGCTCAACCTGCAGCTAGTCTACACTAGCCGACATGATGCATCCGCTTGCGGGTTGTCAGTCAGCCACTGCTGGATTAAGCATGGGGATTGGCCCGGATCGCGATATGTGCACGCAGCGGAGAGGAGGCCCCCAAAGCTGTAATCTTCGCAGCCCGTCCAATGGGGAGCGCCAGATTCCTTCAACAGCGGACAAGCAAGTCGGTGTTGGAGTCGAGAAGAGAAGGATGAACAGGATGCGGCTTTGCAGAGTAACACACATCGCGATCGCAAGGACGAGCGTTTTTCATAAGAGATGCCTCCGGTCAAGTGCATCACTCTCGGCTGCCTCGCGTTTCACGGATCGCGGAAGGAAACATCCATCGTTGACCTGCCGCAGCGTCGGGAATCAATGGCAGCGCTAACTATATACAAGAAAGGTGAAACTTCCAAGTCGTAGATGGCAAGTCTCGCCGAAAGACAGGCAGAGTATCACAGCCTTAGAGGTACTTGTAGGGGTTAAGGATGCCGTTCTGCGATGTAGTGTCAGTCAGCTGAGATAAGAGATCCTGCAGTGAAAATGACACAAATGCTTACCGGATCAAACGTGTTCTTGATGTTCTTCATCAGGCCAACCATGGTCGGGTTGCGGCTGTATCCAATGAACTTCTTCTTCATGACGCCCAGGCCGTGCTCGGCGCTGATGCTGCCCTGCCGTGCGGCGATCCACTCATAGACAAACGGCTCTAGCACCTTCTCGACCCGCTCATCAAACCGCCTCGTCGAGATGTTGAGGTGGAGGTTGGCGTCTCCCATGTGGCCGTACCCGACCACGGCACGGACCGGGTACTCGTCCGTGTCTCCCAGCAGGCCGGCCGCATCGACGCGCGCCCGCGTGTCCTCGACCAGCTGGTACAGCTCCTTCAGGGGGATCGACACATCGTACTTGTAGGTGCCGCCCAGGTGGCTCAGCGCCTCGGTGATGCCCTCGCGCCAGGCCCACAGCGTCTTGATCTGCGTCTCGTCCTGGGCCAGCGTACCGTCGGCCACGACGCCCTTCTCCAGGACATCCTCGAGGAAGGCCTGCAGCTTCTCGCTGTCGTGGTCGGCGTTGGAGCCGCTCGTCTCGATCAGGCAGTAGAAGGGGTGTTGGCCCTCGAGCGGGCTCTCGTTCTTGGTGACCTGGCGGACCAGCGCCTGGCTGCCCTCGTCCATGAGCTCAAAGGCGGACAGGATCTCGGACAGCTGGCCCTTTGCCTCGCGGAAGGCCCGCTGGACCTTGTCGAACGACTCGAGGCCGAAGAAGGCGACGTTCTGCGCGGGGGAGCGCTGGGGGCAGTGGATCGACACCTTGGTGATGATGCCGATGGTGCCCTCGGCGCCGATGAACAGCTGCTTCAGATCGTAGCCCGTGTTGTTCTTGCGCAGCTTGCAGAGGTCGTCGACGACGGTGCCATCGGCGAGCACGGCCTCGATCCCCAGCACCGTGCCGTGCAGGCTCCCGTATCGCAGGAGCCGCAACCCGCCGGCGTTGGTCGAGACATTGCCTCCAATATGGCACGACCCCTTGGCGCCGAGGTCCAGCGGGAAGATGTAGCCCTTGGTGGCCAAAAACTGGTCCACGACCTCGAGAATGCAGCCGGCGTCGGCCACCAGGGTGCCGCTGACCTCGTCAAACTCGATGATCTGGTTCATGCGGCTCATGTTGATGACGATCTCGTCAAAGACGGGGACCGAGCCGCCCACGAGGCCCGTGTTCCCGCCCTGGGGGACGACAGCGAGCATCTTGTCGTTACAATACCGGAGGATCTGGCTGACCTCCTCGGTCGAGCCGGGCTTGAGCACGAGCTTGCAGTGGCCGCGGTACTTGCGCATCCAGTCGCTGTTGAAGGGCTCAATGTCGTCGGCGGCGCCCTCGTTGGTCACGCCGTCGATGACGGCCGACTCGCTGCTGAGCAGGCTACGGAAGTAGTCGACATGCTCCTCGGTGAGCTGGGCAAAGCGGCTGTCCCGCTTGATGTCTGGGTACGACTCGCTCGTGAACTTGCCCGTGGCCGAGACTGTTGGGGTGGTCCGGAACGATCGGGGGCGAGAGGTGCCGAAGCAGCGTATTACTGATGAGCGGGGAAGTGACTGCTCCAGCTCCAGTGCCACTTGTCTGCTGGGATTTGCTGATATCCTCGCCAGCCTCAACCGCCGCAAGGCGGAAGTCAGCTGTGAGCGGGCCGCCATGGTCATCCGCAGCAGCAGAGACTGGAGAGAAACAAAATCATGCAAAAAATCGAAGATAGGTATAAAACAATAGGCCTGATAACTTGCTTCTTATTCTCGCAAGTCTTGTGAAACAGATTAAAATGAAGTAGTAACCTAACACATGGAGATCGTTGATGAAAGTCCTGAATATTCTCATGGAAGCAGCGACACCGGCGAGAAGCCTTCGCCAGATGGCAGCTGGCGGAATTATGGTCTTGACTGGCCGCCACCTGGCATCTGCTTGCTTGGCTCTTGCGCACTGAGCCCTAACCCTTCACCGGGCACCATCTGACTCTCCTGCCTCGAAAAAGACTCGAGTAAGGAACCAAATAAACATTTTCAAAAGATTGGCTGATGGAGGATTCTTTGCAGAATTTTCCTGGGGTTAAATCGAGAGTCAGGATGCTAGCAGGGTTGGCTTCAAACCGAGCTCAACCAGGCGGGAATTGGATGGATCAGTGTCTAAAGAAAGGAATGATTTCTTAGCGGGTAACGGAAAATTAGCAGCTAAATTGAGAAGGAAAAACAGCTCAATTCTCGTTGTTTTGATATTGAGAACAGAAAACGTACATCTCGCCGGGTCGTATCTCGTTCGCTTGCTCGCGTGATTGAAGGAGTTGACGAGTTGAGGTTGGGAGGAACGACACGGCTGAAGCAGCAGCAATACGTGATTGGCCCATAGCAAAATAGTGGGGCACCAGCTGCGTCGGCTTGGCAGCCTTGAGCTCGTCGGCAGTCGTCACAGCTGCGGCAGCCTGCCCGCTGCAGCTCCAGCCCGCCAGAGAACAACCGCCAACAGCGACCAAAGGTTGATCCCCGCGACTGCACCACCACTTCCCACGCATTCTGCATTCACTTTACAAGAAAAACCGAGTGCTACCACGGAGGACGCCTTGCAATTGATATCCCGAAACCATGGCTTCAGGATACGATAGAGCACTCTCAGGTGAGTTACCTTGGGCGTGCGCTCCCACAGCTCCACAGCTACCACAGTCCCGCTAACACAGCTCCCCTCCAGTTTTCAGGTCTGTCGCCGTCGCCCGGTCGATCCATCCCACAACCCACTGACCCCTCACAGTCCCGACGGACACGTCTTCCAGGTCGAATATGCGGGCGAGGCTGTCAAGCGGGGCACCTGCGCGGTGGGCGTCAAGGGCAAGGACGTGGTGGTGCTGGGGTGCGAGAAGCGGTCGGCCATGAAGCTGCAGGACACGCGCATCACGCCCTCCAAGATCGGCCTGATCGACACCCACGTCTGCCTCGCCTTTGCGGGGCTCAACGCCGACGCCCGCATCCTGGTCGACAAGGCCCGGCTAGAGGCGCAGTCGCACCGCCTCAACCTCGAGGACCCCGTCACCATCGAGTACATCACCAAGTACGTCGCCGGCGTGCAGCAGCGGTATACCCAGAGCGGCGGCGTGCGGCCCTTTGGCATCAGCACCCTCATCGTCGGCTTCGACAAGGGCAGCGAGCTGCCCAGGCTGTACCAGACGGAGCCCTCGGGCATCTACTCTGCATGGTGAGTAGAGAGAAATCAAGGCTTGGAGGGGCGCCATGCGATGCTGATATTTGTTGTTTTCTGCTCACAGGAAAGCCAACGCCATCGGCCGGTCGAGCAAGACGGTCCGCGAGTTCCTGGAGCGCAACTACAAGGAGGACATGGACCGCGAGGCGACGGTGCGGCTGGCGATAAAGTCCCTGCTAGAGGTGGTGCAAACCGGCGCCAAGAATATCGAGATTGCCATCATGGCGCCCGGCCAGGCGGTCGAGATGCTCCCCGTCGAGGACATTGAGAGCTACGTCAAGAACATTGAGCAGGAGAAGCAGGAGGAGGCGGCCAAGAAGAAGACGGGCAGGACCCCCGGGACAGGCAGCGCTGCCATCCTGACTCGGCCTGCCCAGGACGAGCCTGGTGACCAGTAGAGCAAGAACAAGACCGGAGCTGGGAGGATGGGGTCTGGCAGGCGGTGAGGTAGAAGGGCAGCCTTGCTGGAAGAATGCACCACGCGAAATGCAGTCAGGGCGAAGCAGCATGCCCCCTTGATGCTCTCTTTCCATGTCTCCATGTCTCCCTCCGCTCTTTTGGGTATTTCCCGTCCTAAACAAACCTCCCCAGCAATACGCCCGCTTAAATCATCATTACCCCATTCCATCTTCCCTTCCCCCCCCCCACCCCCCACCCCCCCTTCCTCCTGGATCTAGATCCACAAGCTGTAGCCCGAAACAAAACCTCAACCCAACTTATCCGCCTCCTTGTCCGGGTCAAAGATGGTGATGGCGCCGTCCCCACCCTTACCCCCCTTGACCCGCTCGTCCCTAATCATGCGGCTGTCGACCCGCGCGTCCTCACCCTCGACGCTGATGGCCGCCTTGGGCGTGACAGCGTCCAGCACGAAGTGGTTGTCGCAGTGCGGGCAGTACTCGTCGGCCTCCTCGAACTGAGACGCGTCTTTGCGGAAGCACTTCTTGCACTTCTTGCACGCGAACGTCATGTCGAACTTTTGGAGCAGCGCGTGCGACTCCTGCTCGGCGTGGCACTCGGGGCAGTCGAACCATTTACGGCCTGGGGAAAAGGAGGAGGTGAGTCTTGAGCACGAAATTGGGGTGGGTTAGGTGGGGGAAATGAGAAGGGTGCGTCTTACAACATGGTGAGCGGATTGACACTTGAGCGTTAAGAATGTGTTTGCTGCGACACACCGGTGTTAGCTTGGTGGACTTGAGAAAGAAAGGGTGAGGAGGAGGAAGGTAGAGGGATCCAGTGCAGTGAACTTACCACATTGTGAGGATAAGTAAGGTTTGAGCTTGTTGTGTAGCTTCTTGTTTCAGTGGCGGCCATGTGCAAGAATACCGAGTCACAGAAATTGGACGTCGTTGAATTCGAGGCGGAAGCCCGATCTGCGGGTTGCTCTCCCGGCCGCCGCTTTGGCGGGGTTAGCAATTTAGGTTAGCCCCACTTCGAGGCCCCTTGCCCCAGCTCCGATTGGCAAACCTGCAAGGCTGTAGCCTGACAAGGTGGGGCTGGTGTCGTCGCATTACAAAGCTTCTTTTTAGGCATCTGAAGCCCAGGATTCCTGCAACTTCAACAACCAACTTGGTCCTCTTTCTCCGCTTCGTAACCGATTCAACCCGCGTCTCATCACCACGCAGGGCCGCCATCTTCAGTCGAGTCGATAAAGATAATTCGAATACATCGGTTCACGGGCTATTCTCGACTTGAACAAGCGGTTGAAGGGCGCCGCGGGCTCCCGTCGCAGCGACGATGCCGCCGAAGCGGAAGGCGCCGGGCGGGCAGGCAAATGCGGCCAAGGCAGGGCGCGTCTCGGCCATGTCGACGCCAGGCCCGGCGACGCCCCGTAGCCTCGACAGCTCAGTCATGTCGGATGCGGAGCAAGACTTCGACGAAGACGTGTCCGAGGCCCAGAGGCAACGGGAGGCGATGCTGTCCAAGGAGGCCAATGACTTTGTGAACAAGTTCACACTTGGCTCCAGCCGCATGCGGGGCCAGACGGGAGACAATGAGGGCATGCGCTCCGACTCGGCCACGCCCTTCTTCGGGAGGCGGGACCTGTCCCATCTTCGGCTCAAGCCCGATCACCAAAACCGCCCGCTGTGGATAGAGCCGCACGAATGCTCCGTCGTCCTCGAGCGCTTCCATCCGCTGGCCGAGCAGGCGACCGACTTTCTCGTCACCATCGCCGAGCCAAACTCGCGTCCCAGGTACATGCACGAATATTCCCTGACGGCGCACAGCCTGTATGCCGCCGTGTCGGTGGGTTTGCGGCCCAAGGACATCATCAACACACTGGAGCGCTTCCTCAAGACTGGGCTGCCTGATCTTGTCCGCACCAAGATCGAAGAGTATACCAGGACCTTCGGCAAGGTGAAGTTGGTGCTCAAGCACAACAAGTATTACGTAGAAACCATGGACGCACAGGTGCTGCAGACCCTCCTCAAGGACGAGGAGATCGGCAAGCTCCGCGTCCACGGGTCCGACAAGGTCACCACCAGCCATGCGCCGACCCTGGGCGGCCTTGTTATTCCGGGGACCCGGAACGCAGCCGGCGTCCACCAGGCCAATCTGAAGCAGGCCCAGCTGAAGCCCGGCGAAGCAGCCGACGCCTCCAACGAGGCCGACCTCTTCACCGCGCTAAATGAGGAAGATGATGACGACGATAAAGAGGCAGTCCATGCGTTTGAGATCGCAGATGCCGACGTCGAGGCGGTACAGAAGCGCTGTCTCGACATCGGCTATCCCATCTTGGAAGAATATGACTTTAGGAATGACGACGTAAACCCAAACCTCGAGATTGACCTGCGTCCCAACACCCAGATCCGCCCGTACCAGGAGAAGAGTCTTAGCAAGATGTTCGGCAACGGCCGCGCCAAGAGCGGCATCATCGTCCTGCCCTGCGGCGCGGGCAAGACGCTCGTGGGCATCACGGCCGCCTGCACCATCAAGAAGGGCGTCATCGTGCTGTGTACCAGTTCCATGTCGGTCGTGCAGTGGCGCCAGGAGTTCCTCAAGTGGTCCAACATCAACCCGGACGACGTCGCCATCTTCACCGCCGAGAGCAAGAACAAGTTCTCGGGAAGTACCGGCATCATCGTTACCACGTACTCCATGGTCACCAACAGCCGCGAGCGCTCCCACGACTCCAAGAAGATGATGGACTTCTTGCGAGGCCGCGAGTGGGGCCTCATGCTTCTGGACGAGGTGCACGTCGTCCCGGCCGATATGTTTAGGCGCGTCATCTCGTCCATCAAGTCGCACTCGAAGCTTGGGCTCACGGCCACGCTCCTGAGAGAGGACGACAAGATTAGCCACCTCAACTTCCTCATCGGGCCCAAACTGTACGAGGCCAACTGGATGGAGCTCTCGCAGCAGGGCCACATTGCCAAAGTCCAGTGCGCCGAGGTGTGGTGTCCGATGCCGCCCGAGTTCTACGACGAGTACCTGCGGGCCAACGCGCGCATGAAGCGCACCCTCTACGCCATGAACCCGCGCAAATTCCAGGCCTGCCAGTACCTCATCAACTACCACGAGGCGCGCGGGGACAAGATCATCGTCTTCTCGGACGAGCTCTACTCGCTCAAGCAATACGCCCTCAAGCTGAACAAGGTCTTCATCTACGGCGGCACCTCGCAGGCGGAGCGGATGCAGGTGCTCGAAAACTTCCAGCACAACCCCGAGGTCAACACCCTCTTCCTCTCCAAGATCGGCGACACGTCGTTGGACCTGCCCGAGGCCACGTGCCTCATCCAGATCTCGTCCCACTTCGGCTCCCGCCGCCAGGAGGCCCAGCGCCTGGGCCGCATCCTCCGCGCCAAGCGCCGCAACGACGAGGGCTTCAACGCCTTCTTCTACTCGCTCGTCTCCAAGGACACGCAGGAGATGTACTACTCGTCCAAGCGCCAGGCCTTCCTCGTCGACCAGGGCTACGCCTTCAAGGTCATCACGCAGCTCGCCAACATCGAGAAGACGCCCGACCTGGCCTTTGCCACCCCGCAAGAGTGCCGCGAGCTGCTGCAGCGCGCCCTGGTGGACAATGAGCGGGGCGTCGACGACGACGTCGAGACGGACGACCTGTTTGGCAAGGTGACGCGCCGCCGAGGCGGGGCCGGAAACAAGAAGGGGGCGGGCAACGGGGTGAGGCGCACGGCCGGCATGCTGAGCGAGCTGGCCGGCGGGCAGGACATGGCGTATATCGAGCAGAACAAGGCCGCCAACAAGGCGCTCAAGGCCGCCGCGGGCAGGAAGAAAGGTGGCGGCGGGGCGGCGGCTGAGCAGAGCAAGTTCTTCAAGGGCATACAGAGGGAGAAGGAGAAGAGCAGGGCGCGTGCTGGCTAGGGGCGGCGGTAGGCGCAGCTGTTCTTTTCTCTCTGGTCTTCTTCGGGCTTTCGTTTTCTCGTTTGGCTTTGGCTGCCCTGCTGGTTATGATGGGGCGAATGGGAGGAAGGCTAGGTTTCTTAAACTTATATTGACTACTATCTAAATATAACAAGGCAACCTTTGGCTTTGTTGGTGGTTAGGGACTAGATGGACTGGGTTAACGAAACCGGCGTTTGGGTATAGATTCGGCAGCTGTGTATATACCATCGCAGCTGCAGTCAATGGCATCTCTGGCGTCTCTCTCTTATCTTCCCTCCTCCCAGGCTATTCTCTTCATTTGTCTATCTCAGTTTATGCCTGCCTACCATACCTGGTAATCTCAACCCTCTGGTACCCTAAAGTAAATAAACAAACCGAAGCTCGATGGCAATGGACACGTGCAGTTCTACACTAAACATTGGGCCGTCACACCATTTTGACCCCTTATTTGTACTTTAAGTTATATTCAATTACATCGAGCTACATACCCCCTACCCTCTGAGAACATCTAAGCTGTACCTATATACGACAAATGTATCCATCCCGTATCATATGTACGGACCGCAGACGCTGCGAAGCTTGCGCACGCACTATATCCCGTCATCTAAGTACATCCATCCATATACATCCCCCACCCAACGTGTCCATGCGCGCCATGCGGATGGCCCCATGTCCACGCAGGATGGACCACAACACCTCCCAAACGCCCGCCCGAGTGTCCTGTGCTGTGATCTGTCTTCGGGAAACGAATGTCTATCAGTATCCCCGTCTCTATAATCAACTCCGTGCCCATTTCCAAAGTACCTTAACTGACCCCCCGCTGTTGCCGCACACAACGCCATATCTGCAAAAGTCAAGAGCTCTATCCCTGGAAATAAAAGAAACCAAGGTATCAAAGAAAAAGCGCCGATCCAAACGCCCTTTCATTCCCCAGCCGAGGTACGTGGCCTGTGCGAAAAGAACGAAGTATTCGCCCTCCTTGACACGCCCGGCTCCGTCATCCGCGAGCTAACGCGGGTGGCGTACGGCTCGTGATCGTCGAGGGCGGGCTCGGTCGATCTCCTGTGGACGCCAGGCACGAGCGGTTCGGCTGGGACGTAGGGGCCCGGGTGCAGCAGCGAAGCCAGGATGTTGCCGTGATCGCCGCCGGTGCCCCGCCGCCGTCCCACGCTCGACCCGCGCTGCCCGCCCGTCGCCGCAGAGGTGTGTGAGGGCAGCCTCGCCATCCTGGCGTCGGCGTCAGCCGCTTCCGTGGCGTTGAGCGCCTCGCTGGGGAGGAGGATGGCGCGGTCCAGGCCGTAGGGGAGGCCGCGGTGCCTGCCGCGGATCATCATGGCGATGATGACGAGCTTGCCCAGGGTGGAGAACTGCGAGCTCAGCGACGCGTTGACGGTCGGGTGGCCGAGACTCATGCCGACGGTGCCGTAAGCACTGACAATCTCAAAGAGCACAGCAAACATGCTGAAGTCGTTTGCCATGAGCTTATTGCCCTCGATAATGGTAATGGCGAAGAACCCTATGACGATGTACCACAAGTCGAAGGACAGCTGGCGCCGCAAGTGGGCTCCGACGTACGACAGGTCGCTCTGGCCCGCTCGCTCCTCGATGTCGTTCCCGCCGCCGTAGATGCCCAGCGACTTCTCCTCGTACACGTTGGTGCGACGGACCGAGATGGCAATCGGGTAAACGGAAATGTACATCATGACCATGTACGAGAACTGAACGGCGGGGTGGAGCAGTGCGAGGTTGACGCAAGAAAAGCCGGCGGTTCTTGTCGCGACGGCTTCGAAGAGGCCGTTCAGGACCTTGAGGCCGGCGGGTAGGTCGACAACTGGCTGGGCATTGAGCTACCGCAGGGTTAGCAAAGCGTCAGGAAATGGGGCCAGGGCCGAACACTTACATCAAGCACGACGAAAAGCAAGACGTCAAGTACGTTCAGCCCCACGAGAACCCCAAAGAGCCACCAAGTCGCGCCCGAGGGAAAAAGCAGGGTGAAGCAGCGACGGGGGTGGTCAAGCAGAAACCTCAGCTCTTCGTAAAGACCTGTGCCAACGGGGACGATGAGCGACATGACCCAGATGATAAAGCGGAGCATGACAGGGTACCCGGTGTTGCCGAGGACGACGAGGATGATCATCCACAAGAGCGGCCATGTAGCCCTGTTGAAGGAGTTCATGCTGTCCGGCGTGAGGGTGAAGCCCAAGTCCATGAAAGCCGAGCTGCCGGTGAAGAAAGCCCACCAGGTCCTGCTGATGCCAGCGTTTTCGACAACCTGTCCGTAGTAGTCGACATTCAAAATCCAGGGGAGCATTCCAACGACAGCAAGGACGGAGAAGGTCCAGAAGTAGCCCGTCAAGATGAGAGCCAGCGTCTTGAGAGACCTGTACTCAATGCCGCCGAGTTCTTCTCTCTGTTCCTCTGTGAGGTCCGGGAAGGCCGAGTTTCGGCCAATGGTCGGCTCCCAGCTGAGGTATGGCGTGCCATCGATCTTGTCCCTTGTGAGAGCTGTCCGCAGCGTCGAGAACGACTGTCGCCTTTTGCCCTTGGTAGTGCTGCCGTCTGGCCCATCTGACTTGCTGGGGGGGTTCTTGTCTGCCGGGCGCATAAACCGGGGTTTGTGGAACTTCAGGAAGGAGAAGGCGTGGGCGGCGGCCTTGACGTCCTCGACGAAGTCGTCTGAGCCGGAGTCCTGCAGCTTCCGACGGTCGGGCTCTTCAATGGTGATGGCCTGTTGACGATTGTCGGCCGCGCTCGCCTGGGGCTCTCGGTCGTTGTTGGTGGGGAAGGTTCCAGCTCGAGGGGACGTGACTTCGGGCTCCTCATCATCGCCGGCCTCTACGCGCTTCGGGAGCACGCCCCGTTCGACATCTCGTGGGTGCGGGATCCGCAGCACCTCGTCGTCCCCATTTCGCTGACGCTCGAGAATGGCAATGTGCTCCTGGTCGGACCGTGCCTGTGGCAGCTTGAGGACGTCCTCGCCCATGCCATCGCTTTTCGTGACGGTGCGAGCGAAGTGAATTCCAGGCCGGCGCGGTTCCGGGGACTCATCAGCAACATCGCTTCCGGAAGAGTTGGGGGCCTGAGGTATGGGTGCGAGGTGCTCGCCGTCGGATCGCGGCAGATTGTTCTCGAGAAGCATGCCGTCATTGGTGATGCGCGATCTGGCACCGTTGAGCATGACGGTGATTTTCCGGCCATTGACGCCTTTCTCCGCGTCGGCATTGTCGAGGTTCGCCTTGGTCTTGGACTTGGAGATGGTGCCTCTCATCTGGCGAGCTTGGTGAACAACGTGCCGGAAGCGCTTCTCAAACCAGTAGAGGCGGAGGAAGACGACAAACGAGTGGATGGTCATGGGGTTTGTCATGAGCGGCCAGAGATACAGAATCACCTGCTGGAACGTGTTGAGCGAATTGATGTCGACCGTGTTGAGACCCGCCTGGGTGCTGGCGCAGCTCGCAAAGAAGAGAGCATCGATATAGGCCAGCTCGCGGCTGCTCGTACTGAAGACAAGCACAGAGCCGAGAATTACGAGACCGATGATGTAGAAGTCTGAGGAGAGTTAGCGCAGGACTAGGACAAGACATGCATCATCAGAAGTGGACCGCCCGGTACTCACAATGGGCAGAGATGAAGTTGAAGTGTGGCTTCCTGGAGACGAAGGCCGGCCGAAGAGCCTTGAGATGGCCAATGAGCATGTCCTTGAGACGGTCCATGGTACCTTGGACAGCCAAGAGAATATACGGCCAAGTATATATTCTGTGGCGGGTGAGGATGGTGCGATGGGATCGCACCGCTGACACGCGGAGCCAATCGATTGATCGGAACTTGTTTTGGGGAGGCCTCTTGTAGCAAGCGCAAGCGGAAACGCAAACGGCCTGCAAAGCGCAGGTATCAAATAATTTTGCGGCACGGTGCGGACATGGTGGTGGACATGCGTTGGCGAGCGTAGAGGTTGGTTGAGAGGGAGAGAGGGAGGGTTTGAGGAGCAGGAGGGAGTTAGATATCCGAAAACGATCCAACTATCAAAGAAATGAATGGTTTGCTGCGGTCCCGAAGCAGCGAGGTACCTGGTACGTTTGGTGAGCGGCCTGTGTGGTCCGAAGTCGGATGCCGATAAGGGTGCATTCGGCGATGCGATGCTGTGTGTTGCAGTTGGCGAGGAGGTTCTGCCGTCTTGGATGGTGTTGCAGGCAGGTACTATGGAATCATGGGTAGAGACTGGTCGAGGCAGTACCAGGGTCCGATCCACCTCTCTGATGTTCTCGCCAAGCGGCCAAGGATATTGAGATCCCGAGAACGGCAAGGCGTCAGAGAGGGCTGCGCCAAGAAAAGTGGCTCCTGGCTTGGCGGGAAGAAGCGAGACGGAAGTTACGGAACACTGCAGCCCTGGTTCATCGAATTTGCTCTCGCTGCGTCTTCTGGAATGCACGTGGGGCTCAGAGCCGACATTTGAGGGCAACCAGGAAGCGTCAAAGTTGTATCCGTAGCCGTCTTGCAGGAGGCATGCATGCGAGGGCTCGAACACCGCTTTTTTGCACGCGACATTTTCCGATGGCCGTGCGAAGTGTCAATAGCGCTATCAGAGACGGGATTTACCCAGTGCTCCAAGGCAAGGTACGGACACCTCGCATATGAGACCGCCTCCCTTTCACAATTCTTCGATGTGACATTGCTGCTGTATACATACTGATGTACATGTGTGCAGTAATGCACAGGAACCAACCCGAGGACCTGGACCCTAATGCATCGCGGCTGAAAACTGGCGTCATACCTGTCTTTGTTGCTTGCTTACACGAAACCTACCTTATGTTGAGGTGACGCTTCGATCCCAATTCGACCATTATCAGCCAAGTTGTGCGAGTGCCCGAGGCCATCAAGGTGTCACAGCGCTGTTACACAACATTCACTCCGGTGCGAATACCACCCTTGCCTTCTTGTTGTGGCAGCAGTCCCAGGACAGCGGGCTGAAAGCACCCCAACCTTAAAAATTCGTCGATGAATTGGAGTTGCAGTTCGAAGCAACCAGGATCTCAGAATGCCGACGATCACCGCCACCGCGCTGAGCCAACCAGAAAGCCGCCAAGGCCGAGTCTCAGCAACTTAGCGTCGCCAAGAACCACGGAGTTAGCCAGTCGTTTGGTCGAGATGATCTCAGTCATCAACTTGAACATCAGGCATTGCGCCAGACATCGCTGATGAGTCGACGATCTCGAAGTCTCTGATGCACCATTCATGACCTGGCACAGACAGGGGAGCTTTCAGGGGGAATTAGTGACAAACATCATAATTGCATACACATTAACCTTGTATTGTTGAGTCATGGCACAGGCAGGTGCTACACAGCCACGAGATGGCGAAAGATCATACAATCCAACGCTGGTGTGTTTGATAGCGCGGTACATAGCTATATAGAGATGGGAGAGAAGAGGATGAAACAGAGAGAAGGGCTAAGTAGGAGAAGAAAACAGAGGGCAAGTAGGAAATGAAAAAGAAACAAGACGAAAACGAAGATGAAGAGCAGCAGGAAAAAGAAGGAAAGGAAGAGGAAGAGGAAGAAAGGAGAAAGAGGAAAAGGAAGAAGAAAAGAAAGAAGAGGAAGAGGAAGTGAAGGCCAATGTCACTGTCTCCGTCACGTGTCACGCTTACAAACAAACCAGGGCTGGGTTGTATATAGAGATTCTTCTCCGACTTCACAATGGAGTTATATTTATGTCTAGTCCAGGAATGCCTATGTGGATGGTCGGTAAACTTCAATCGTATCACAACTATCTCCATCATGAAGACTCTGGAGCTGCATTTCCGTAATATAGTATCTAATGACATCAAGTCCCGGATATCAGTCTTGACGTTTATATACGCTCCGGACGGGTTTCCTTGTGGGAATAACAATGAGAAGGAACGAGAGATGCCTACTCAACCTCTTATCTCACCAAAATATCGAGACAAGTATTAGCTCTGGTATGCGGCGACCTTGGGAGACTCTCGAGGGTGGCGACAGTCACAGCTCAGTCAAGAAAGCATTGCCATTGGTTGAGATCTGTTTTGTAAGATTCGGGTCCGGCGGGTTGACTGGAGGCGTGGTTCCTCACCGTGTCTTGGTGTTGGACACGGTCTTGGAGACGATTACTTGAAACCCAGGTTACAGTGGTTTGTGGTTGAGTAGATGCTTGAAGAGACGGAGAGTGTACGTGCTAAGTTACTGGATTGCTTCCCGGGTTCATTCAATGATTTCCATGATTGGGACAGATGGAACCTGGAAGTGAAGCTCAGGCTTCAACGGCGGTACATACACTCAAAACAAAACAGATCAAGGATGAAAAGTTCACAGCCAGGGCTTCATGGACAGGGTACTAGATCGACTCTATACTCATTCTCCTCAGAAATCTTTGCACGAGATGTCATCTTGCATGTACAAGACACGGGACGGGCTCAAAGCGACTTTGGACAACCATACCAAAACTGTGACCCCGGTTCCGAGTTAGATGCATCTGTACATGATATACACAGGTACGCAGCCCGGCGATGAGTCCTCTCGCCCAACGCCATCGCTTCCCTTCCCCAGACCTTCACCTGCCAACCCCCCCTTACTTCTTCTTCGCACCGGCCGCGGCCTTAGCCCCCTTGGCCCCCTTGGCCGCCTTAGCCGCCGCCGCGGGCTTGCCGGTCGAGAAGACCTTCCTGGACCGCTTCCAGGCAAACACCAAGTCGGCGACGCTGCCCATGTCGTGCTTGGGCTGGCGCATGTAGGTGAGGCGGGCGCGGCGGGCGCGCTTGGCGCGGCGCTTGACGATCTCGATGCCCGCCACGTTCTTGTTGTAGACCTTGAACCACATCTCGACGCCGACCCGGGCCAGGTGGTTCCGCAGTAGGACGGCCGTGTCTACGCCGCGCCGCCGGATCGACAGGCACACGCCCGCGAACGGCTCGCCGCCGCGCCGGTGCGTCACCAGCAGCACGTCGCCCACCTTGGCCGCCTCGCGCGTCTTGGCGAAGAGCGCCGTGCGCGCCCCCGTCGGGTCCATCCGCTTCATCTGCGCCTCGTGCAGCGACTGCAGCACGTTGGCTGGCGGCGGGCGGAGCGCCTGCTTGCCCGCCACCGTGGTGCTCGGGTAGACGGCGAAGGCGCTGCGGAGGGCTTTGGTCTTGCGGTCGGTGAGGGGAACTATTGGGAGGAGGGTGGGGAGTTAGTCAAGTCCACTCTCGGCAGCTTTGATGAGAAGAGGAGCAAGTACAAAAGTTGTGTTCTAGTGGTCGTCGTGGTGGTGGTGGTGGTGTGGTAGTTCTCTGGGTTGCTTCGGTCGCCATCGGTCGGGTGAGAAGTTTATGTTGTCGTGCCTGGCGCAGGCTGGCCTTGAGACAGCTCAAGGGCCGCCTTGCCAGCGGTGTGGTGCTCATCGTGTAGCGGTCGAGGCTAGCCTGGTGTTGCTGGCGGAGAAGTGCAACGATTCTCGCTCGCGATGCCAGACGTTGGAGTTGGACCTTTGGTCAAAACCTGGGACGAATCGCTGGCTCCAATTCGCTGCTGTGGGTCTAACATGGGTCAAATAACCCCACTAAAATATGTGAGCTGCCAATCAGAGGCTTTGCTGGACTTCTTGGATTTCAGCGCATCGCGTTTCATTTGGACTCTTGGAGCAGTCGCACTTCAACACCAACGGCCTACGGAGAACACTTTTGCCCGTAGTCATGTTGCTCACATCGGCACCACCCAGTGCCCTCCGGGCGGTAGGATGCAGGATATGGCTTCCCATCAGAAATGGCGCTTCTCCATGGCACAGGTGGTTCTCCACGTCGCCGACACACCGAGCAGGTACGAGATGACCGCTTCCTCTGCTTGAAAGCGGTTCAGCAGATAGCTAACGTACGGTGCCCACCACAGCCAAACACGTCATAAGTTTCGGCGAGAGTTCAACCCCCGAACTGTCTAAGCTCCTCGATACCTTCCGGTACTACATCGTCCTCCCGACCTACCTGGCTCCCGAGCAGCGCAAGAAGATCTACAAGCCCAAGCTCAAGGACTACCTCCAGAACGACCCGGTCACGATGGAAATTGACGGCGAGACCTACAAGTTCCGCCACATCAGGATGGCCGCCGACCTCCCCAACACCCGCAGGCTCGTTAAGCAAGCCACCAATGCCATGACAACCAAGCAGGACTTCCAGAACCTACCTGCGCTCCTCGAAGGGTGCGAGCGGGCGAATCGCAAGCTGAGCACCGCCATCTGGACCGCCATGTTGAGGAGAGCCGCCATGCACAAGTCGCTGCCCGTGATCATGGACTGCATCAAGGCCGTGAAGCGGACCGGCTTCAAGCTCGACCGCTCCGAAGTCATCAACGAGCTGCTCGTCTGGCTCCAGATCCCGGCGATCGAGAGCGGCTGGGACGAGGACAAGACCAGGGTCGCGTTCAAGCAGGTCCGGCTGGTCCTGAATCTGATGGAGAGCGACGAGAACCACCTGCCGCGCAAGAAGGACGAGCTCGCCTTCCCCTTCTACCGGGACCCCCAGGTGCTGGCCCACCGGCTGCACATGGCCGCCGCGCGGGCTGTCCACCACAAGAAGGGCGAGGACGTGGACGGCCAGGTGGCCAAGTACGCCCAGGAGCTGGTCACGCTGTGGCCCGAGGGCGCCGGGCTGCTCGACCTCCAACCCGCCGAATCGTACAAGAACAGAGAGAAGATGTGGTACCTGATCAACCGGAACCAGTACCTGTGGCATGCGTCGCCCGTGCTGAACGGCTTGACGCTGGCGGCGCAGGTGGTGGACCCCGCCTTGGCCATGCAGCTGCAGAACCGGGCCGACAGCGTGGAGAGCGAGGTCAAGGCTGCTCTGGCGTCGGACAAGAGGAAGCGTGGGGGGAGAGGGGAGGAAATGTACAATTCGATCTTCAACCCTCAGGCAAGCCAAGAGGAGCCCGCGGCGGCCGCCGAGGAGACAGCATGACCGGCTTAGGAGACCTGAGGGTATATGCTCGTGGTGTACTGGAAATCCTATGTACATGTATAAAAACACTAGCTATGTATTTGTACCTAAACTGCACGGCGCTGGCTATGGCAGGACAATGTACTTGTGCAGATGCTCGGGGACGGCCGGCAGCAGCTTCTTCGTCTCGAGCCACTTTCTCGAGAACAGCCTGTCGGCATACCGGTACGCGCCATCGCAAAGCATCGTCACGACGGTGTGCCCCTTGCCCAGCTTCTCGGCCACCTCCTTGGCGGCGACCACGTTGAGCGCCGAGCTGGCGCCCAGGTACAGCCCCTCCTCGTCCAGGCACCGGTACACCATCTCGATGCTCTTCTCGTCGCTGATGTGCAGCGACCCGTCCAGCAGCTCCAGGTCCGGCTGCAGGTTGTCCGTGATGCGCCCCTGCCCGATCCCCTCGGTGATGCTCGACCCGCTCCGCTCGACCAGCTTGCCGCCGGAGCTAATGTACGAGTGCAACACGCTCCCCGGCGGGTCCGCCAGGAAGCTCTTGACCCTGCCCCCGGACGCGTCCTTGAGGTACCGCGTGACGCCCGCCAGCGTGCCGGCCGTGCCCGTGGCGCAGGTGAAGGCGTCGAGCCTCCCGCCCGTCTGGTGCCAGATCTCGGGCCCCGTTGTCTCGACGTGCGCGCGGCGGTTGGCCGTGTTGTCGAACTGGTTGGTCCACACGGCGTTATCGAGCGCCTCGGCGTGCCTGCGCGCCTGGTGGTTGTAGTTTTGCGGGTTGTCGAAGGCGACGGCCGGCACGGGGTGCACCTCGGCGCCCAGCAGCCGCAGCAGGTCGATCTTGCCCTGCGACTGCGTGTCGGGCATGTAGATGACCAGCCGGTACCCCCGGCTGCGGCACACGTGCGCCAGCCCGATGCCCGTGTTGCCCGCCGTGCCCTCCACCACCGTGCCGCCCCGTCGGAGCAGCCCGCGCTCCTCGGCGTCGAGCACCACGTAGAGCGCGGCGCGGTCCTTGACCGACCCGCCCGGGTTCATAAACTCGGCTTTGCCGAGCACCTCGCAGCCTGTTTGTTCCGAGAGGCGGTTCAGCCGGATGAGCGGAGTGTTGCCGATGGCTGGGGCAAGAAAAACAATTAGCGCCGGGTTTTCTTTGTGAGGGCGGGGTTGGGTTGCGTGCCTCCTGTTAGCCCTTTGGCGATCCCTTGTGCCTTGGACACGGCAATGAGGTGCTGCGTGGGCTCGGCGGCGGCGGCCACCGTCAGGCGCGTTGCGCTGGTCGCGAAAGTGCGGGCGCCGTGGCGGAACATGGTGAGGGTGAGTGTTGTGCGCTGCTCCGTGGAGGGAGGAATTGTGTCGGAGGATGCCTGGTGAGAGGATTGGGTGCCACCCGGCTGCTTAATCAATTTTCTCGGCCGCTCCGGGGCAGAGGTCGTAAAAACATCTCCCGGCGCCGCCGTCGCACAGGAGAAAGCGACGGAAGCCGGTGAAGTGGGGCACCGATGGCGCAATTGAGTGCTGAATCATCCTGGTTGCGGTTCTCTGGAAGTTCCCGGCCTGGCTTGCCGCCGGCAACTTTCAGTCTCGACCCCTGCCACGCGCGGTGCGATTGTTGGATGAGCTTCGGACTTCAACTCGAAAGCGTGTCGATGTAACTCTTGGCATCGAAAGGCATCCGCGCCATCGCATCACAGCATCATCAGCGTTCAAATGTTCGTTCGACCGTTTCCAAGTTCAAATTGTTTTTAAACCCCGACTTGCCATGGCAAGCGACGAAGACGAGAGGAAATTGTCCTCTCTCGATGGCTTGTCCGACGTGGAGAGCACGAGCAGCAACGATGGCGAAAGCGATGCAGGGGAAGCGCAGAAGGTGGAATGGCTTGCGACGTCACGCGCGAAACGGGCGACGGCCGGGAACCGGATGAAGGCGATGCTCGTGAATGAGGAGCCGGCCGCCGAAGATTCAGACCTCGAACTGCTGTTCGCCGAAGACGAGGACGACGTGGGCTTCACCGACGAGGAGCAGGACGACGCATCCGACGTGCAAATGGACTCGTCGTCCGACGACGAGGATAAGGAAGAGAATGTTGATGACCTGGACGGGGAGAAAGAGCTGGAGCGCCAGGCGCGAGAGAAACGCAACGCCGAGCGTAAGCGGAAAGCCCAGGAAGCCATCCCGGCGAAATTCCGGAAGAAGGTCCGCATCGAGCAACCTACTGCGCGTCCGCCGCGGCCAAAAAAGAAGTCGGAGAGGTCCAGCTGGCTGCCGTCGCCGGCCGACATGCCCACGCGAGCCTCGGACCGCCAGACCACCAGGATGAGCAAGCAGCAGCTTCACCAGAAGATGGTCTCGGATGAGCTCAGGCGGAGGAAACAGCTCGAGAGGATGGAGAAGAAAGCAAAGCTGCTGGAAGCTTTGAAGAAACCGCCAATGACCCAGGCTGAGCGTTTGGCCGAGGCCGCCCTCGTCGAGAAGCGCAATGCAAAGAGCTTGAACCGGTGGGAGGAGGCTGAAAAGCAGAGGGAGGAAGAACGCTTGAAGAAAATTGCCGCCTTGAATAACCGCAAACTCGACGGCCCGGTGGTTACATTCTGGAGCGGCATTCAAGAGCTCCAGGAGGGCCAAGGCAAGCACGTGGGCAACCTTGTGTCCATGGAGGAGAAGGCTCCGCGTAAGAAGAGGCAGTCAGCTGCAGCAGCGCTGGCGGCGAAGGAAGCCGGGGCCGAAGCGTCGACGCCGACTACCCCGTTGGAAACGTCCAACGGGAAGCTGCTCGAAACATCAGACGTAAAGAGAGAGCAGCCAGATGGTTTTGCACCGGCGAGTCTGGAGCCGGTTCCGCCGACGTCTGTTCCTGATGATCCTGTTCCGGGGACAGCGCTGGCAACGGTCCCGCCAGCGCCAGCGCCAGCACCAGCACCCGCTCCAATGGCTCCGCCTCCAATACCTCCGCCGCCAGACAGCAGATCGAATGGCTCAGGAGTGTTGGCCGCGCCATTTCTTGCTCCACCAGCCGGCATATCACCTCCCATGCTAGGGGGGCAGATGCCCATGCTGGGGCACCCCGCGGGAGCCAAGCCCTTTCTCGCGGCGCCGAATACTTCACATACACCTTCGCCCCTCCCATTGCCCCCGTCGACGCCGTCAGATGTCGCTCCCGCTGCACCTGCAACGACAATCCCGCCGCCAGCAATGGCAACCCCGAAGCCCAAGATTACAGTCCCCCCTCCCTTGCCATCGACTCCCGGCACCTCGCTTCACACGCCACAGCCAAAGTACCCGCCATCTGCGAATCCTCCCGACGCACCGCAAGAAGCACCCCCTTCCGCGGAGCCGTCCCGAGAGGGGAAGGTGACGCGCAGCTGCATCATCTTGCAGAACTTTGACGACCAGGCCATCAAGGACAAGCAGGTACAGACACAGATCCTATTCGGGAGGAAGATGAACAAGCTGGCGAGTAAGTGTCACGCTGACCTTAAAGTTACAAGATTATGTCTCGATGCTGACCCCGAGCCACAGAACCCGCTCATCCGCCCCTCTGTGTCATCACCAACCACCCGGCCAGGTACAGAGACCCCAAGACGGGTCTGCCGTACCACAACAGCTATGCCTACCGCGAGATCCAGCGTGTGTACCGCGGCGACTACAAGTGGAGTAGCCTGCTCGGCGCCTGGGTTGGGCGTGGCGACTATGCGGCGCGCGGCGTGCCGGAGTGGTTCCTGGATCCGTCCAAGGCGTCGAGGCCTGCCGAGCCGGTCCTGGCCCCGATCGAAGGGGCTGTCGAGTTGAAGATGGAGGATAGTCCGGCGAAGGCTGTGGATGAGCCGAGGCTGGAATTGATGGAGGGGGTGCAGGGGGCAGAAACGGCTGGGCCGTCTGCATCCCCAGTCGCGAGTGGTTGAAGTGTGTGCAATCCAAGTGTCAGATGGGAAAGGTAACTGCGAGCGAGGCCAAAGCCCGCCCTGACATGGACTCAGTTTCATCACGAGTCATGGCCTTCCATATACTATGTAATATCCTTTGAGGGTATCTTTGAGGGTATGTGTATAATGTATACCAAACCAAACCCCAACACCAGCGCCATCATTCCTGGCTCCTGTCCACCATCGTTATCCCCTTGCCCAACGCCGACCAAGGGTACCACAAAATCACACGAACCAAAACAGTAACTACACAAGTTCATGACTCGTCCATCCTTTCCCTTTCTTCCCCACCGCCTCCCAGCAAGCCAACAACCCTCTCCAAGCTCTCCACTTCCCCCCTCGCCAACCTCCTGCCCCCACCATCCCATTCCCCATCCCTGACCTCCCCGTCCCGCCCCAGCTCGAGCCCGCGCGCGTGCTCGAGGTGCTTCCTGGTCGCCGTCTCGACATACTCCAGCCGCTCCCTCCGCCAGCTCTTGTTCTGTTTCTTCTTCCCGTCCACCCCGTCGTCGTCGTCCTCGTCCTCGTCGTCCTCGTCCTGCTTGTCAACATCTCGGTCATCGACTCGCGAGGAGACCAGGCTGGGCATGACATGCCGCAGTGCCCCGGACAGGTCGCGCAGGGCCTGCAGCTGGGAGAGGGAGAAGGCGGCGGTGGTGGTGAGCGGGGTTGTGGCGTCGCCATCTGTGAGGTGGCCTTTGGAGTGCAGGAATTGGAAGGGGGGTTTTTGTTGTTGTTGAGCTTGTTGTGGTTGTTCGGCGGCCGTTGTCGCAGTGGTGGTGGTGACAGGCTCGGTTTTTATCGTCCCCGCTGACGTCGTCGGTCCGCCCACCAGCCGTCGCATCTCCCCCAGCAGCGCCGCGTTGCGTGCCCGCTCGGCGACTAGCATGCTGTGCAGGCGCTGGATCGCTTGCAGGCGGCGGCGCAGATGATTGATTCCGTCTACGCTGAGCCGTTCGTCGTCGTCGTCGTCTTCCCTCTCGTCCACGTCTTGTTGTTGTTGCTGTTGTTGTTGTTGTTGTTGCTGCTGCTGCTGTTGGTCCCTGATATTCGCGGGCGAAAAGACGAGCCCGTCGTAGTGCCCGAGCCGCAGCCAGTCCATCTCGCCGGGGCGCAGGCAGAGGATGTTGCGCATGACGTAGATCTCGAAGCGGTCAAAGTTCTTGTCGATGCTCGCCCACAGGAGGGTTTCGAGCTGGTGCGTCCCCGTCTCGATCTCCTCGCGGTGTCGTCGCCGGTACGTTTCCTCTTCGTCCTCGACCCCGTCGGTGACACCGCCATTCTGTTGTTGTTGCTGTTGTTGGTGGTGTTGGCGGGAGGGGTGCTGCTTGGACGATGGGCGGAAACCGAGGGAGGCGGGCGGGGCATTCAGGAGCCCCTGCTCAATCGAGTGCAGGGCGCGCTCGGCGAGGAAGTTGATCGAGTTGATTACCTCGTCGAGGAGGCTCTGCAGACAGGCAATAGGTAAGTGAGTGAGTGAGTGATTCGGGGGAATGGATTGGGTTGCGCGAGGCATCGACGTACAACTGGTGGGTAGCCAAAATGCTCCGTCAAGAGCTCCGTGTCTGATCGCGAAGCCATCGTATCCGTTTTTTCGCCCTTGTTACTCCTCCTATTTCCGAGGAGTGGATGTGTGTTGGGCACTAATTGTTCGTGACCTGGTCTGCTTGATTCAAATGGGATTCACAATCCCGGCGCGTAAGTCGCGTTTTTGGAGGACGTGACCGAGGGGTAATTCAGGGTTAGGGTGTATTAAGTCGACCTTCTACATATTAAACTCCCTGACCCAGGACAACACTGGTCCAGCTTGATCTTCTCTACCAACTTCAACAAGAGTAGAAGGAACAACTCAGTGAGTTGCAGGACGTAATTCATCAGTGTTGAACTCAATCTGAGCTTTCCAAGGAGCCCGTTTCTTTCTGTACGATAGTACCTACTTAGAAGACTGGTCCCCCGCCAACTTTGGGGTTGGGGCTCTGCACCACATCCCGGAGGTAAACTAGGGATTAGGTTATTGCTCATAAACAGACGGCGGAAGACGGAGAGGGCCGGGGCGAATGTGTTAGGTAGGTATGCTTGGGGGTGGCATATCATCTGGGGCACCTGGTCCTTGCGAGACTATCGACTCACACAGGTCACATAGGGAGGGATTCAAGAAACTTCCACCCACGACAGAACAGCAAGGTACTTCTAGAACGATCCGATCTTTCCTATGAACCCGTACTCCCTCTCTACCTACTTAGGCTGAGAACCCTACTACCTACCTTCCATATATCCCAATCAGCTAGGTCTAGTACCTTATTTCACCCAGAAAGCTGCGTCCGTCACCGCAGCCCCATTCCCACGCCATGCTCGCTCCGTCCATGTACAATACCTGTCCCTCCTCTCATCCAAATCTCTCAAACCCGACCTCCTTGTCAAGCACCCGGTCTCTGTTCACTCCAGCCCCCTCTTCGTTCCCTATTATACTTCACAAACATCGCCCTACCCCTATTATCTAGCCTCCCCACCCCGCCCTCCTCCACCCACAAAACTCTCCCCTCCGATGAGACATTCCCGGGACAAAGCGAAGCAAAAACCAAACAAAACTATCCAAAAAATGCCAAGAAGTTACATGCGAAAAGGGGGTGCTATTACAAGGAGCGAAGCGTGTTAAAACAATAAACCAAGCAGAATCAACAGAAGCATCAGAAAAGATGGTAAAGTGCCAGAACCAAACCAAAAAAAAGAGTAACAAAACCCCCAAGCAAATTACAACAAGATATTCAGTTTGAATTTTTTGTCACCCGGTATCCAGTCCGCTGTCACCCCTCACCCCCTCTCATTTTCATCAGTTGGTAACCTCCTCCTCGACCCAGCCATTCAGGTTCCCGTGGATGGCGAGCCCAAACCCAGCGCCCATACCGCCAAAGCTAGCCTGGTACTGGTGCCCGCGGCGCGCCTCGCCGCCGTCGCCGCCGCCGACGCTGCCGTGGAGGCTGTTGGGGCTCGTGCCGCCGTTTTCAAACGGGGCAAACACGGGCAGGCTGACGGCGCGGCTATGCGAGGCGCCGCGGTTGCCCGGGGCGAGCAGGCCGCCGATGGTGGTGGCGCCCGACGTCGTCGCCGGGTTGGTGGCATACCCGTTGGAGATGCTGGCCGACTGCTGGTGGTGGTGGCCCGAGATGGTGGGGCCCTGCGGAACCTCAAGCGTCAGGCCGGGCTCGTTGGGCGACGAGGCCGCTGTCCCGAACAGGGCGGCCTGCTGAGCAGCCAGCACGTGCTGTTGCTGATGGGCCTGTTGCTGGGCCTGCTGGGAGACGTGGTTCAGGTACATGGTGAGCGGGTTGCCGTTCGCGTTGAACACGGCCGCTGAAGGGGTGCCTCCCGGGTTGTTTGGCGAGTGGCCGTTCTGGCTGGCGCCGTTTGGCGACGGCGATGGGACCTGCTCACCGCGAGGCGACTGCTGCTGCATCTGCCGGGGCGGATTGCCGCAGCGGTCCTTGCCAAAGTTCACCTTAAACTTCTTGTACTCGTCCTTGCCCCTGACCGCCTCGATCGCCTTGATGGCGTTCGCAATGTTGGTGAAGTTGACAAAGGCGCAGCTCTTCTCCCGCAACGTGTTGACGAGCTCGATCTCACCATACTCGGAGAAGTCCTGCCTGAGCCGCTCCTCGGTCCACGTCTCATCCAGATTGCCAATGTACACGTTCCGCGAGGCGCCGCCACTGACGGCGAGGGCAATCGCAGGCGGTAGAGCACCAGAGTGCTTGCCCCAGCCAATCTTCAGCCGGCGGTTGTGAATCATCAGGCCCTGCAGGTTGCTCAGTGCGTAAAACGATGCAGCAGCTGTGGGGTCGATGAAGGTCACAAAGCAGATGTGCTTGTCAGGGATGTAGCGGATGTGGTGCAGCAGACCGCCCCGGACAACGTTGCAAATCTCCTCGATGGTGGTCTCGGGGTGGATGTTGCCGAGGTAGATGGTCCGGTTGCCCAGGTTGCCAATGCCGCCAGCCGTGGTGGCTACGGCGGCGGCGGCCACCGACTGCTGAGCCAAGGCATTGGAGATGAGATCACGATCCGCACCGGTCAGCATGTGGGCGTAGCCAGGGGCGATCCCGAGATACTGGGCAGCGTTCTGCTGCTGCGTCTTGGAGACGTAGGCGCAGCGATCCTTGCCGTAGTAGACACGGCGGGGGGCCTGCCACTTGGCCTCCTGGGGAAGCTGAGACACGGCCTTGATGGCGTTGGCGATGGACAGGAAATGCACAAAAGCAATGCTCTTCTCGCGCACAATCTTGATCGTGTCGATGGCGCCAAACTTGCTGAGATCCTCGCGCAGCTCCTCCTCGGCGATGTCCTCGGGCAGGTTGCCCAGGTAGACATTGCGAGATGCGCCCGACTGTTGGACGGCCAGGGCGACCGAGGTAGGGACCTGCGAGGGCTTGCCCCAGCCAATCTTGATATCCTGGCCCTTGACGCAGAGCTTCTTCAAGATAGCGTCAGAGTGGAAGTGCGTGGCGGAGCTCGCGTCCAGGAACGAGATGAAGGCGCAGTTCTTGTCGGGAAGGAGGCGGACCGACTCGATCTGGCCGCTGCGCACATGTCCAAGGATCTCCTCAGCAGTCGTGTCAGGAGGGATGTTGCCGAGGTAGACAGTCCTGCTGGTGCCAGTGACCATGCCAGGGCCCATGGACACGGGCGAAGTGGGTGGCATGGGCACCTGCATCTGGCCGGCGACGTTGTTGAAGGAGCCCGTGGGAGATTGCGGCGCGTAAAACTGGGGCGCCCCGTAGGCCGACGGGGACACGATAGACTGGTACAGGTGGGGCGAGAGGCTCCCCTGGACCGGGCTCGATGGGCCGTTCTGCTGCTGCTGCTGCAGGTTCTGCTGCTGATGCTGGAGGTTCTGCTGCTGGGCCTGCTGGAAGTTGCCCACGCTCTGAAAATGGGGGCTCGCGAAGGCGGCAGGAGTCCCGGGCTGGAATGGGCTGCCGAGGAGGAGCTGGGAGGGCAGAAGAGGAGTGAACTGCATGTCGAAGGCAGTGCCCGGGGTTGTCAGATCGGCACCATTGGTGGGCGTCTGATGGTGATGCTGGATCGGCTGGGTGTTGATGGTGGGGATGTTGCCGCGCCGAGGATGCCTCTCAGCGAAACCACCAATGTTGGAGGTGAAGGCGCCGTGGGAGAAGCCCGTGTCGCTGTTAGACGGCTTCGAAGCGTGGCCGAAGCGGCCAGGGGCGCTTGGTCCGGCCTGGTGACTCGACATATCCTGCATCCCGAGAAGATGCGGAGGGACAAGGCTGTCCCTGGCTTGATGAGAAAGGACCGCCGTGTTGAAGGATGAGACGTGCCCGGTGACAGGCACGAGACGGACCGATGTTGCGTGCTGGAATGCACTAAAAGAGGAGGACAGGTACTGCCGTCTTCGGGCGATACTCGAAAGCAATGTACAACCCTGGTAATCCACCACAACCTCTTGCTAAAGACGCGGCCGTCACGATCTCTCTCGAGTGGTGTCGACTGAAAGATAACGGATTTTCCCAGTCCGGAGCAGAGGGCGGGGTGGTCTGAGGATGCGGACTGTGGCTTCAGAGCAAACACACGCAGGAACGCTTCGGGAATGGGACGGCGGCGGCTGGGGTCCAGAGAAAGAAACGGCAGGTTGACAATGCAGGTTCTTTCAGCAGCCCTCGCAAAGAAACCGACAGGACGCAGCGACGCTCGAGGTTGGCTGGCGATTGGGACAAAGAAGGATGTCGAGTAATTAAAATTCTATCGGCAACGGAGCGAGTGTCGAGAAGATGCAAGATTGGCGTTGAGCACGAGAGCTCTCGTCCAGGAACCGGGGAAGCAGAAAATCGGGCGGATCGCGTCGAACGGGCGAGCCTTGTCCCCAGCGGTTGCACCAAAAGAATTAATACCTATAAACGAACGATAGGAATGGAAAAGGCAAGGCGAAGGGTTGAAGTCGGAGGGACACGGCAACAGGTCCAGCGAGCGATGGTGCGGGAAGCAAGAGAAAAAAGAGAGGGAAAAAGGAGGTGAAAGACTGGGGTCCAGGAGCGAGCCGGATTGGGCGGCCGGTGGATGGAGCTCATTGTGAGTCCGATTTTAATTGCAGCCGACAGGGAGCCGTGTCTGTTTGACGCGGTACCTTACCTTACACAGTACGTACCTGACGGGCAGGTCCCTTTGTGCCTTGCAGGGAAAGCGTGCCTGGAACCTCCCGTCCGCGACCTTGCCGCGGGTAACTACTCCGTGCCGCACAGGCCACCTATCAAGGTACAAATAGCCAAATACCACTCAGCAGCCACAGATGAATTTTATTATAGAGCATCACGCTGTGAAGCGCAACTCTCTCCGCATTTTTCCTTTAACGTTATTGACCTGGAAACTGCTGAGTCGGTGCTGACGGCTCGTTCCTAGCCATGCAACGCTACGAGATGCGATCGAGGCCCCTTTCTTTCTTGTGCTACCTTTTCTACCGTTTCAGCGTCACCGGGCAATCTCCACTTGCTCCGTGGCCTGGCCAGCCCGGATCATGGGGCTATGGCCCCTGCTAGTCGGGCATATCGTAGGTTCCCGTCGCATCCTGCGACACCTCCTTCACACCCACCCATCTTGGATCTTCCCGGCGCTGTCAGGGGCATATGCGTGTCTCCGGTTCCAGGAACAACGCCACAAGGAGAACACCCCAGAAACACGTCTGAATGGTCCCGTCTGTCAAACGTCAACTTGCCTACTTTTGGTATCGTTCCCTCAGTCTGGGAGGTGGCACGCTTGTTTAGCCGTGCAAGCTTCGATAGGTGGGTGGGTGGGTTGTGTCCAAAGTCCTCAACCGAGGTCACTATGAGATTGGGGATTCGGGACGATCGCCTCCAAATTCGAACTCTGTCGGCGCTTCGCCCACGATTGTCTGCTTCATACGGTCAGATTCAGGCTATGGAGTACCTTACCGAGGACAACATCACTGTGCTTCCAGCATGAGCTCGTCGACACAACGGTTCCACGTGTCAGCGAAGCAGCAAACTACTTCGTACCTGTACCAGCTTAACTTTAGTCGGGTCTTAAAACCTTAGTTCTATGCACCTCGTTTGTAACCCGTGCAAGGTGTACAATACAAGGACCCAGCGCCTACACCACATTTGTGGTCGCGTGTTGGCATCGGACACAGTGCAAACCCCAGTCAGACCCAACAGTTACGCCTCTTATTGTTCTCACAATATCCGTACTCCGTACACCTTCACCCTTCTTGTGATCATCTCGACTGGGTAGCCAAGCGAGCCGTGAGCTGCGCAGGGCGCTGGGAGGGGTGCAGACAACCGACAGCAGGCGGTGATGGACAGCCAACGTCATCCCACGCTTTCTTTTATGCCTCGGCTGCTCTGATTGTCCCGCTATCTGGTACCGGACATCTGCTTCACTCATGTTTACAACAGATGAAAAGTAAGGTGCCTAGTTAGGCGAAAGTGCCCTACCAACCCGCAGCGGAAACAACCCAGACCCAAGAGCCCGGCTCGGCCGCTCGTTGGATCGGTCGAGTGATCACAATAACCCGTCGACTGTTGTGCCATGCTGACATAGTTGCTCCAAACTGTGCCGCATGCGTGAAATGCCCGAAGCAGAGCAGACGCAGAGACTACTAATTAAACAGAAAGATACCCTTTGGACTTTCAACCTCGCAAAACAAACGCTCATGATGGACATGAGCACCCGAATCTGCAAGAATGGAAGCAACCTGGAAGCAAGTCTATATTTTATCTCGCGGCTACCTCCCCTGCCTGAGAAATCCGGTCATTTCCCCCGTAGATAACCACCACTCTAGCAATGAACCGCTCATTCCCAACAAGACTGCTGTGGCATCCACTACCAGGTATTCACCACCTCAACCCCCCCATCAAGGCTTGCATCGCCCCATGAAGCGCGAGTACAAGCTGCACGTCCGGACGGTATGCTGGTTGGCCATCCAGGCCAGGAAGCGCTCCAAGCCGAGGCCGTAGCCGCCGTGCGGCGAGGAGCCGTACCTGTGGAAGAGGCAAAGGTCAGCTTGTTGATTAATAGATGCCAGGAAACAGATTCAAAAGCAACGAGAAAGTCGTCGGGAGGGAAGGAAAGAAAAAAAAGAAACCCACTTTCTCTGATCGGTGTACCAGTAGTACGGCTCGTGGGGAATGCCGTTCTTCTTGTAAGCCTCAATCAGCTCGTCATAGTCATCCATTCTCATGGAGCCGCCGACAATCTCGCCGACGCCGGGCACTGGAGAAAAAAAAACAAAGCACAAGGGTCAGAAGCCGCTCTTCGTCCTGGATGGGGGGAAGCAAGGGTTGGGGGGTGGTGACGGTGCCATACTTAGCACGTCGACAGACTCGGTCACCCTCAGGTCCTGCGGGTCCTTCTTCATGTAAAACGCCTTGATCTCGACGGGGAAGTGCGTGAGGAAGATGGGCCGGTTGATGATGTCGGTCATCCTGCGCTCGGCCGCCTCGGCAATGTCGTCGCCAAACGCGTGCGGCTTGCCCTCCTCGTTGAGGATGGGCGGGTCCTGCTTGTTGAGCCACTCGATGGCCTCGTCGTACTTCATGCGCATAAACGGCCGCGCCGGCTTCTGGAAGTCCGGGTTGAGCGTCTTCATGTACCCGCGCATCGCCTCGTCCGCCAGCACCTTGTCGACCACCCGCGAGATGAGCTCCTCGATGTGGTCGAGCAGATCGTCAAACTCGATGAAGTCGAGCTCGGCTTCCACGTGGGTGTACTAGGCAAATCAGCTTGATTTCTCCCAAATCTTCCCTTTCCACATACCTCGGAAAGATGCCGCCTCGTCAGGCTCTTCTCGGCGCGGAACGACTTCTCGATGCAGTACACGTTGCCCAGCGACTGGATCACCGTCTCGAGATACAGCTGGCTCGACTGGGTCAGGTAGGCCTCCTCGCCGTAGTAGTCGTACTTGAACAGCGTGGCGCCGCCCTCGACCTGGGTCTGCACCATGGCGGGCGGCGACACCTTGCGGAACTCCATCTCGCGGTAGCTGTCGATAAAGGCCAGCTCGACAAACTCGCGCAGCTTCATGACGGCCGACGCGTTCTCGCCGCGCAGCACCAGGTGCCGGTTGTCGAGCATCTGCGCGTCCCACGGGTCCTGCTGCATCGACACCTTGTTGGTGATGGCGTCCAGGTCGCTCGGCGCCGCCCCGAGCACCCGGTAGTAGTCGACGTGCAGCTCCCTGTTGTCGGGCGCCTTGACGCCCGAGGGCACCGCCCGCATCTCGCCGTACAGCACCAGCGCCGTCTCGAGCGCAAACATGAGCGCGTCGTGGTTCCGCGTCAGGTCCCCCGCCGGCAGGATGCACGACAGGTAGCCGTAGCCGTCCTTGAGCGTGATGAAGGTCGTCGTCTTTTGCACGCGCAGCTCATGGATGCGCCCGCACACCTTGACCCGCGTCCCCTTCTTGCCCGCGCCGTCGCCGAGCTCCACCGCCTTGCTGTTGAGCTTGATGCGCACGGCCGCCGGCAGCGACGGGTCCTCCCGGAGCACGATCTTCTTGGCCTCCTCGAGGTTCTTGAGCCGCTGCTGCCGCTCCTCCTCCTCCTGCCTGGCCGACGCCTGCTCCTTGGCGAGCTTCTTCTTGTACGCGTCGACGCGGCCTACGGCCTTCTTCATGGCGCTCTTGGCGGGCTCCTCCCACGCCGCCGCGTTGGCCCCATCCTTTGCGGCAGCCGGGCGGGTGAGGTAGACGGGCGCCGGCTGGTCGAGATGCTGCAGCAGCGCATGGTAGAGGGACTGGTAGGGCTTGGCCTCGGAGCCGTCTGCCGTCGAGTCATCCTTGCCGGCGGTCGGGTCAATGTAGCATTTTGAGGAGGCCTTGGTGCGGTCAGCCAGGTCCTGCGGCGCCGCCATGTTGCCTGTTATTTGTGTCGGCGCTTCCGTGCGTTCTCAATGGCAGGTTTTCGCCCGGTGGGAGGACAAGTGGTTGTTATGCGAGGGGTCGTGTTACTTTTTGGTGGGGTAAAATGGAGGAAAAGTTGGCGGGGCAATTGGAGTGGTCTCAATGCTGGTTTTGGGCCGGAACTCCAATGACTCACGTTTCTCTTGAACCCTCGGGTGTTTGAGATCCGATTCTCAAGAGATAAGGGACATTACAGGTACTAGGATGAAGATCTGGAATTGCATACCTTACCCATGCGAGCCATGCATGATTCGGGCTGGCTATCTGGAACAAAAGAAGTCGATCAGGGCGATCTCAAGACAACCTGATGTCTTGAACCTCCACTGCTGGACACTTGAAGGCTGATGGCAGAAGCACCGTTTAAAACATAAAGAGGTGGCTCAAGATACTGCATGGCACAACTCAAAAGCATTCGTTCCCGGCTTACGAAGATGACATCCATGAAAATAGAGATTGGGCCCGCACAGGTGATCATTTCACAGTTTTGTTCGACCAGAGCGAGCAGAGATGCAATACCACCATCTCAAACGTCGAGTCATCCTGGAAGCACACTGGCATGACTACCACCCCAGTTATAGCCTCCCGTTTTACTGCTCCGTTCAAGCTCCTTTCGTATCGGCTGGCAGATAGCTTATTGGCTTCAAAGGTCTATAGTTATAGGGGGAGGGTCTGAAGGGATGGCCTTCACTGGGAGAGCTCGCACTAGAACCATGAAACTACTAGTGTTGGCATCTGTTTGTCCTTCAGCACGCCTACTTCGTTCGGGTCGAACTTTGACTTCCCTGTCTTTGAGCATATATTCGTAATGCTGCGGACCTCGCAAGATAACTGTCCACTCAACAGGACAATTATGGTCTCAGACAGAGGGTGACCGAGCCGGATGCTCCAGAGGCACAAAGAAAAAGGGGGAATCTTTATTCAATTGCACTCCAATCGGCAAGCAGTCCTATCATAACGGGAACATGTCCTGCCTCGGTTTGTGAACTTGCCCACCCATCGACAAGAGAAATAGAGCCAAGAGGAAGAAACATGCGCAGCCGACCAACAAAGGGACGATTGCCATCAGGCAAGAAGTAGGACCCGCGAATTCTGCCGGGAAACGCAGTCTTGACCGAGCTCCTCAGCCCGGCCCGTTCATGCTGAAGAGAGCAAACGCAGCCCCTACCGCTATCAGATCCCGCCTATCAGGTCCCGGTGGGGAAAGGGAGACAAGCAGACAAGGTCAGATCAGAAAAACCGTTGTGGAGATATGGCCGTGGAGTGCTCCAATCACTCTCGCATCTGCTGTGGGCATTCGGGTCGGTCGCTGTTGAGAATCTTGTGAGCTCGCATCGGACGACTCCCAACCTGGGGGGGGCTGACGGCGGGCCGAAACTAGGTAGATCCGGGGTATCATGATTGCCCAGAGTGTGTCCTTCCTGATGGGTCCTTTCCCATACCGTGCGGGACAGGTCAGACAACTCTACCACAGGATTTTCGCAGTCCGGGTCACAGAATTTGGCATTTGTGAGAGCGGCTGGAGCCCTGCTTCTTCGGCGGGGGCGGCTCGAGTGCAGCAACAATGGCCTGGGAAACGGTGGGTCAGTCCAGGGTTGCTCGTCACGACCCGGAGGCCCAGGCAGAGATGATGCCGGTATACCAACCTCGTCAAAGACATCCTTGAGCTTGTACTGCGTGAGCGCACTGCACTCGACGTACTTGACCGCGCCCAGCTCCTTCGCCATCCGCTCACCGTCCTCTTTCCGCACCGGCGACATCTTCTGCTTGGCCAACTTTGCCACCACCTGTTGATCATCCCGCAGGTCCACCTGGGTGCCGACGATCAGGCAAGGCACACCGGGGCAGTGGTGGTGTACCTCGGGGAACCACTTCTCACGCACGTTTTCGAACGAGGCCGGCGACGTGACGCTGAAGCAGACAAGGAAGACGTCGGTCTGGGGGTAGGAAAGCGGGCGCAGCCGGTCGTAATCCTCTTGCCCTGCCGTGTCGAACAGTCCCAGCGTGTATGGCTCGTCACCGATCCTACAACGCGTCGGTTTAGTAGCCGGGCGACGAAAAAAACGGAGTGCGCCCAGGGGCTCGCGACGCGTGGAACTCTCAACCTACATGACGGTGACGGCATAATTGTCGAATACGGTGGGTACATATTCCGAGGGAAACTTGTTTGTTGTGTAGCTGATGAGAAGACATGTCTTGCCGACCGCACCGTCACCGACGACCACACACCTAAGTCACTCGGTTAGCGACGGGTCCGGCACCTTTGGAATATCGTTGGAGGTATTGAGGGACGAGGGACGAGGACTAGTTCAGCCGAGATTGGAATCTCTCGGTTGTCCGTCAAGGCGACATGAGCTGCATGTAGGAGTCCATGCAAATGTCATGGCTCGCCGTCTGGATGCATGGAGTTTGGCGCGTGGAGGAACGAGGACGTACTTGATGGTTCCGAGGACCATTTTCGGGAAGGGATAGGTCTGATGACTGTGCTTGTCGACCGCCCTAACAAAGACTTGCACGGCAGCGTCGAATTCCCCTGATCGCACGCTGCGAATCGCCGGCAGTTCGAAGGTGCGCCGGGCGGAGTGGGAGTCGAAGCGAAGGGATGGGGGCGCCTGAGAACGGAGATTCGGCGGTGGTAAAAGAAGCGGCAACCGATGACGAATGGAACGATCAATGTTTCGAGGCAACAAGGGGTGTGTTTCCTTGTCGGACAAAGAAAGGACCGGGGGTTATGTTGGTGAGAAGAGCGAGTTTGGTCGAGGAGCAGGGAGCAGCAAACGCAAGAAGGGCAGCAATCGAATGGGAGAAAGGAGCTGGGTCCAAGTCGCGAATTAAATTGGACTGGAGGTTTGCTCTCAAGCGTGCAAGCAGCAGCCTCGTAAGATTACGGGGGAGGCTTGGGAAACATGGGCAGGCGGGCCGGGCAGAAGCGGCAGGCGAGCGGTCAGTGGCTCTCGAGTGAGGACCCAGCGCTGGGGCCAAGCAGGCTTCCCACTTTCCAGGTTCTTGTGCTGGCGGCTCCCGTCGCTCATTGCAGTGATAACCACCAAAAACTTCAAATCAAATTGCAAGACAACGCGCATGGCCAGTGCTCTGCGCTAGCCTACTTGAGCCAAGTTCATATATCTTTGGTGAAGATGTCGGAACGCGAGATCAGTTGTGACAAAGACCCGGGAGAACGCCGGATACAAAACGGCTCTTACAGACGGAGGAGCTGGGTTGGTGTGTAATTTAATGAACTTGTAAAACCATCAATACGGTAATTTCCAGGTTCATTGGGATTCGTTGGGAGTCCTGTATTTGGAGTCCTGTGTGTCTTGGGGCGCCTCATGTTTCGGAGGTTTGCTGTGACGGATGATGATCGTTTCTTCCGCCGTGCTTGACGCTGGGCTGCATCGATTGGTTTCTGGAAAACCAACGAGGAAGCTTGTGGAACCAAGCTGCCACAACGTTATCATTTCGTGGCCCGGGAGCAGTCCCGAATGGCTACCTATGTTGAAGAATAAGGTGCTTGTACTGTAACCCGTCTGCACGAACCCAAGCTTTGCTCGTCCCCGAGATTCTGCAACCTGAGCCCGGGACTTACCTCACTCGAGGAAGCTCCCCAACACTGGGTCCTCCTGAGTGGTAGTTAGTCCGGAGGAGCAAGCGCATGAAGCAAAAGCAAGGGTCCGATCTGCCCACGCTGTGGGAAGTGTTGTCCCAGCGCCAGTGGCATGGGCCCGCATAAGAACGCGGGGGCTTTTGATCCTTGATCCCTCATGCCCAAGGGTCTGCGACAGGTGGGTAAGGGATTGACGTGGTGATGCATGCGAAAATCTGCGACGACTTGGCGACCTGATGACGGGAGTTGAAGAATACACAAACTTGCAGCTTCACCTTATTCAGGTTGTTAGGTGGAAACCGAGAGTACTCCGTCCGTAACGTCCATGATAACGTTAGGTTCATACTGACGGAAGAGAAATTGGCGAGCCAAGGGTCCGTCGGTACCGTCTCCGAGCTGTTGGGCAAGGGGGGCATCTTTGGTGTTTGCCGCGCGTTTTATCGTGGTATGCTCGTGCCCGGCGGTCAGCCAGACACTGGACATCCGCGAGCTCTACTGTGAATATCCAATATCCGGGTTATTTGTCCCTGGCTGAGGAAAGAACTTGAACGCGATGTACAATACTCGTGAGTCTTGACAAGCGAGACGGTGGACTGCAACATTCTCATCTTGATCAGGTGGTTTTGGAATGTGGGACTTGGTCTAGGAAGTGAGAATCTGAAGCCTTCAGGTTGGCTCAGCTGTGAGAGCATCTGCGTATCCGGTACACCATCTCACTCAATCTCGACATCTTCCAGCCCAATTCCATCCCACCACGACCGCCACGCCACCGCCCCGACGCCGACCCGCCGGTACCACTCAACGCCATCGCCATAACTACCACCACACCCAGCATGAACCCTGCGCAGCACAAGAAAGTAGTAGACATACTGCTTCTGCACAACATGCTGCCTCTCGTCATAGACATCGTCGCTCTCGACAGCGAACCGCTTGACCCGGACGTGGACCGCCAGCAGCGCGAGGCTGAGCTCGCCGTACTGCACCACGTCGCCCCGCTCCCCGTCCAGGGCTACCCACACCGGCGGCCAGCGCGCGGGGAAGTCGACCAGGTCGTACATGTGCTCCGGCCGCTTGTTGGGACCTCTCTTGGGCAGCGAGAAGCTCGGACAGCACTGGCCTGCTGGGGCCCGGGGCTGTCGCCTGGCGGTCACGTTGCGCCAGTGGGTGATGCGCAGGCGGAGGCGGAGGATACCTTCGCGGGCGGCTCGGATCTCGGCTGCCGCTGGCGAGCTGCAGTCTGTCGCTGCTGTTGTCGGGGATGGTCGTGCTGGGTGTGTTGAGGCAACGAAGTGATCGGATGGCGATGCGTGGGCGACGTCAACGGGCTCGCACGTCGCGAGATGTGCGGGATACCGCACCGCCCGCCACCCGGCCCATGACCATGACGGCGGCTGAGGCACGTTCTTGCTGCTGCTGCTGTGATCTCCCGGGACGAGGGCCGACCCTGGCGTCGGGCACAGGTCCGTCTCGACCCAGAGGAGGCCTTGGTGCAACGAGCTTAACCATAAGCCAAAAGCGTACGCCCCGGCCTCGGGGTTCAGCTCGTGGTAGTAGCGCGCAAGGCCTTGCACGGCGGGCAGCCGGTCCGTGTCGAAGGTCAACTCACACTCGGTGGTGTATTTCTCGACGAGCTCGTACCACTTGGTGGGCTTCTCGACCGAGTCGTCGAGGTTGGGCTTCTGGTCATCGAGCAGTGGGTTGCTAGCCAGGCCCGGCGGTACAGCCCGGCGGTCGAAGTATTGGCCATCCAAGAGATGGCTGGTGTAGATGCCCGAGGCGTCCTCAAAGAAGACGCCGCCGCAGGAAAAGTGCAGGATGCGCCGGGAGAGGATGCGCTCTTGAAAAACCCAGCCGCGGTTGTTGATGGTGCTGGGCCAGTCCCGAGACGAATCGATCTTGGGCTCCAGAAAGCCGTCGTCATCACAACTGGACGTGTGGGCAAAGATGGTGCAGCAGGAATTCCGATACACGGTGCACATCTCGGCCGATTCCCGCAGCCAGTCTTCAGGGTCGTCCTGGACGATGCACAATGCGTCAATCCAGAGATATCGATAGCCGAGCTGGGCTGCAACCTTGGCAGCGTCGCGATATGTCCTGGGCAGGCACTCGAGCTCAATGCCTTTCTGGAGCTCCCCCAGGTTCGCCTTGGTCAGTCGCATGAGGTGCTTCGTGCCCCAACGATGACTGAGCGTCAGGTATCTCCCTCTGCTGCCGGGTGGAGGTATCACTAGACGGACAGTCGGCGGCGCAGAGCCGGGGGCTCGGTTCACATGCTCGAAAAGGCCGTTGGGCATGAGGTCCAACACGCGGGTAGGCAGCGCTGTCTCCGAGGCAGGTTCGAGTTTCGCATCTGGCAACTGGCTGTAGGCGCAGCCAGGCCGTTTTGCAATGCTGGTTAGGAGCCAATGGTTGAGCAGCCTGTTCTCATTCCCATACACTTGTTCCCTCGAACTGTCAGAAGCCATCCCAGCTCAAGCCCGCGTTAAGTATTGCACTCACAAGTTCCAGTCCAATATGACCATGTTCTCCCAACACTGACTTTGCTTCCCCCGTTCTTCACCAGGTCCCGGACAATCGGGTGGCCAGCCAAACACCGGGGGTCGTCCCCTTGTCTCCAGAGCGCCCAGAAGCATATCGGGAGGGTCGGCCTGTCTCGTCTTTTCAGCTGCCACCATCTTCTCCGCTCCTCGCGGGCGACTGCGAGATGCTGAACGAACTCGGAGGTTGGAAGAAACTCAATAAAGTCATCCGCCCGTGAGAGCTCATACCAGCGCCATTCGCAGCGACAGGCCAGGTGCAGCCGCAGGAGGGACAGCAGAACATAGCAGGTGGTGCACTCGCGGGAATTGGTGCGGAGCGACTCGCAATCCCTCTTGTGGTCACATTCTGTAAGCTCTCGCAGCTCGACCGTGTACTTGACCAACACCTGCATCGCGGCGACTTGGGTTCTGACGGCCATGAATGCGAATATGACTTCAATGAGGGCCGGCGGCGGAGGGGGTTGAGAAGGGCGTGATGAGGTGCCCCTTGGACGAGGCTTAGGCTGCCTCCACGACTTACTTATTCAAGGTAGTAGCTCAGCCCCAAGGCTGAACCGCCGGCTAGCGGTTGAGCCTGGTCCATGGCTGAGCAGTGAGCACCACCCTCATCGCTCCGATGTGTTGGATGCCTCAAAAACAGCAGTCGCAGCCCCAATTCGGCGGAGATCTGGTGTAGAAAATCTGAGAAAGAGTTGGGTAGGTATTGTACCGTATGCTCTCACTCAATCTGTACACCTCTAGCCAGAGTTGACCAATGAGAGCACACAGACCGCCGCTGACAAAGACCGGCTAGTCATCTGCGCGCTCCACAGGATAATGGGCCTAGCCGTAAAGCTTGAAGTCTTATTGGTGAATTGGAGCAGAGTGGAGGTGTACAGATAAAGTGAGAGCATACGGTACCATACCAGCTTACCTAACAGGCCCGATAACCTTGAGCGTTGTCCCCACATCTCTCTCTCTCAAACTTGAACTCTCACACTCTCTCTCACACACAGTCACACACACAAACACCAAAGAAAAAAAGACCACACACCACGCCATCATGTCCTCCCAACCGCCCCCTCCAGACGTAGACGCAGACCCAAACCCGACTGAGACAATCAGCCGCCTCCTGCAGCACTACCTGGCCCTGCTGGACGAGTACACGGCGCTGCGCAGCACGCTCAACACGCTCCAGACCCGCGTCTTCCAGAGCCTGGCCCGCGCCAACTTTGCCGCCGAGCGCGGGGTGCGCCGCTACGGGCAGGACTACTACGACGAGCGGATGCAGGCCAGCCGGCGGGTCGGCATCAGCTTCAGTTCCACGGCGGAGGGCGGGGAGTGGGAGGAGGAGGACGGGGTAGGTGGTGGGCCGGTGTTCACGTTCCGGGTATGTCCCGCGTCGGGGCCGAAGGCTGGACCTTCGTCGGGAGGGGACAAAGACGATCGGGAAGAAACAGGTTCAGAAGGAGGAAGAGGACCTACTAGCATTGACGACGCAAAAGACCTCTCCGGGTCAGAAGAAACGAAGCTGGAGTCTACAGAGGACGATGGCAGGGGAAACGAGACGAAGAAACAGCCCCTCCTACCGGACGACCTCCCCGCAGACGACGCCGATCACAAACAAAGCAGTAGTAGTAGCAGCCGCAAGAAAGCCGCCGACCCCCTTCGCTGGTTTGGCATCCTCACGCCTCTCCCCCTCCGCCAGGCCCAAGGCCACGCAATCCAAGCCGTTGAGGATGTCATCCCTAGGCTGGCGACGCTCAGCGTCGAGATGGGGCTGGTAGAGCTGGAAGTGCGGCGGGCGAGGAAGCGACGAGCCAAGGCGGAGAAGGCAGAGGAGAGGAAGAAGCTCGCAGAGCTAGAGAACTGGATGGACAAGGTGGATGTCGGTGCATAAGTGGGACGGTTCTATTATTGCAGACTTGGTGAGCGGAGCGGTGGTACACGACGTCTATCAGGTTGGGGTTTGTGTCTCACAATCTCATCGGCTGGTGATATCCAAGTCGGACAGGACCTTGGGTTTGTGCAGGTTCATTATCTCATTACCGAGTCACGCCTCGTAACTCCCCATTATTATTCCCTCTGCCTCTCCCCTCTTCCGGCGTCCATGCCACGCAAGCATATTACTCAAACGCGCTGTTTGCCGAGCCATTTCCAACCTCTCCCGAGAGGGCACCCGAGCCACTGCTCATCTGCCCGCCCATCATTCCACCGTCATTCCCCTGATGTAAACTCCACGCTAATGATGCCAGTTAAGGATAGGAGCTAATATGTCGTCGTCCCTGCCAGGCTCCCACTCAATGGCCCGCCCATTCTGGCTCCCCGGTCGGCAGGACCGGCTGGTCTCTATTCATCCGACACTGCTGCTTCCAATTCGTCGGCGTAAACTTGTCAACCACGGCTTTGAAGGCGGCCTACGACCTTGTCAGCGACACCCAAAACAATCTATACCAACGGGGTCTCGCACTCACCAGGGTGCAGAACGACACATCGCCCTCCAGATGGTTCCCCGGCAGCTTGCAGGCCGGCACCGTGACGGGCTCGTCGTTGTAGCGGATCCGCACATAATACCCGTCCAGCTTTTTCTTCTCGCCCACCGTCAGCTCCGTCGTGGGTCTCCGCCCTATATTAGCCGGGACAGCCGCCGCGCCAAAGAGCGACGCCCACCAACTGGCGCTCTTCACGGGCTCTTCAGGCGGCGGCGGAATCGTCGACTCCCTGAACAGCTCAAACGCGACGTGGCTCGTGAATGGCGGCCACCGGTGCGTGTCGTACGCCCCCAGGCTCGCGAGCACGCCCGCCAGCGTGGTATCGTGGCAGCCGCTCAGGCCGAACCGGATCCTGGCGCTGTGGTCCTCCTGCCCCGTCCGCTTGGTGAGTGTGTGGGCGCCGTCGCTGCTGCTGCCGCCCGTCGTCGTCTGCGGCTCGACGCTCCCGACCATGCGCCCCACAATATCCCCGAGCAGGCCGCCCATGCCCAGCATGCGGTACTCGCGCGACTCCTTGTACCCGGCGAACCACTCGTCGACGCTGATGCGCTGCATGATCTCGCTCGCCCTCTCGTCGTAGAACTCGCTCGGCAGCCGCGTCTCGGGCCCGTGCGCCAGCGTGGCGTTGACCGTGTCCATGATGCCCGACAGCCGCGGCCGCGAGTCGACGGCCACCCTGGAGCCGGCCGGCATCCACTTGCCGTACACCTCGTTCAGGTACTCGACGTCGGCCGTCTTGTTCCACCGGTCGGCGGCGCGCTGGGCAAAGGCCCGCGACAGGGCCGCGAACCGCCGGCAGTTCCCGTCGTTGGGGAACAGCACCTCGTCCGCCGGCACGCGGGTGAGGATGGTGGGCGCCGGGAACGTGCCGTCCGGGCCGGGCTCCCGCGCCGAGGGCGGGTACAGGGCCGAGAAGGTCTGGTGGAGGGATTCCAGCGCGCGGTGTACCGGGGTGGAGCGCAGGTAGAACATGTCGGCCGAGGCGATGGTTGCCGGGAGGAAGCCGAGGCGGTCGACGTAGAGCTCGCGCAGGCGCAGGCCCAGCCTGTAGGTGCTCTGGCGGCCGAGGTCGGTCAGGCTGCCCATGTCGCAAATGTCGTCCAGCTGGCCGCCGGGCCCGCGGGCGACGACGGGTTCGTCGTTATCGCCAAAGGTCTCGAGGCGGCGCTTCCAGTCGAAGGTCTCGAAGGGGTGGTTGGAGGTGGTGTCGGCGGCGGCCAGCACGGCGGAGCGCATCTTGCGGGCGCTGGCGCAGTAGGGCCACCAGGGCCGCAGCCCGGCATTCTGGAAGCGGGCCGAGACGGGGGTCCGCTCGCCGTGGCGCATCAAGACCTGCACCAGCTGCAGCTCCAGCCCGGCCGGGTAGAGCTTCCGGAGCTCGTCGTCTGTGTAGGGCGCTCGCGGGATTAGCGTTGTCATTGCGTTTGTGCCCCTCTAGTGTTCTGTAGTAAAAGTAGGTTGCTTCCAGGTTGTGTCTGGTTATGACGGGAGTAATGGTATTGCTTTTATGGCGAGGAGTAGGTAGGCCTCGGAACACTGGATGCCCGATGGGCTGCGGATAGGTGCATCGAGTCTGAAGTCGTACGGTTAGTCATAATTCGAGTCAATCGAAGACGCAGAATCGAACCTCGGGTTCCAGGTCAGTGACGTTTAGTTCCGAGCGTGGGGTTTCAGCAAGCCGCCTGCAACCGGATGGAAGCCCACTCCACTGATGAAGCGTTCCACAACCTCCTGCCAGCGAGGCCACATCCCTGTCTCGCGGGGCACCAGCGTGGGGCAGTGGCTTGGCATGGGACCCATCAACTGCTGAGCTTCCATTCATTGAAATTTTGAGCCGAACTGAACACGACTGCCCCGATCAAGCGCAACCCGACTCGGCGCTACATTTCAAAGCGCGCCACACCATAGACCAATTGCTGGATTGCAGTCGCCAATGGCGCTGCTTTATTCACCAGCTCAGGGACTGTGTTGAATATACCAACAAAAGACGGTCATGCGCGAGCTCGGGGGCATCGGCAGCGTCTGCCTGCGCTGCCGCTTCAGGCTGCTCGTCGCGTCTCGAACCCGAGCTCGTCACAGCGCTTCGACTTCCAGCCCCGCCGCTGTTATCCAGGACCGGCAAAGCAGTGCTCAGTTCCGGAATGGCGGTCACGAAACAACGGCGATGCCCATGTCTCCGGGGAGCTTGGCGAACAAACCAGCGACGATTCCATCGAAGACACCATCAGGGGTCCCTCGAAGTGCCATTCCCGGTCGTCGCTCGTCTTCTGTCGCCATGTTTCAGAGCATTGTCGAGAACCAATCCCGGATGCCGTCCGCTCTCGGGTCTTCAGCTAGCGGGACGGCAAGCATCGAGCTGGTGAAGGACGTGGCCCGGATACAAACAATGATGAAGCAAGAGGGCGCCACGCTTGCGGAGGCGTATGCATACTTCGAAGAAAATGTATACCCTCACATGATCAAGGACGCCGCTGGTGTCCCGCAAATAGTCAAGAACCAGCTTGGCACGGTTTTGTTGGATAGGCTGGCGCTCAAGAAGCCGCGCGACTTCGCCCTAAGCCGTCTTCCAAGTGTCACGCGCATCACCGAGATCATGATCATGCTCGATGTCCTCAAACCAGCCGCATGGGCTACCCTAGTGATCGAGCTCGTCCAGCACATTTACCGGCAGAAGACGGTCCCCGAAGCGTACGACTCGGTCAAGCAATACGAGACCGCCATGGCGCTGCGAGACGCCCTCCTACACGACTTGCTCGGGGCCTGGCGGGTGTTCTGTGCGCAAATGGTGCCACCCTCTGACAGTGGTACCCCGACGAAGGCTCCGCAAACAAACGAGGTCAAGTCCAAGTCTTCCCGTCCAGGCGCAGAGCCTCAGCAGCAGAACACACTCCAAAACGCCTTCGGGGCCATGTTTCCCCAGTACCTGGTTCCCTCGCTGCTGAGGCCGACCTTCGCCGCCTTTGCAACGTACAAGTTGCTGACAGACCCCCTCAATCGCTCCCGTTCCACCGACGGGGAGGCAGTGCCGTTCCTCCAGATGATGAAAGGGCTCATCTTTCGAGCCAGGCCCCCCCGTCGCAAGGACTTCGAGCCAATATTCAATGCCTTCCCGGATCTTCCTCGCTTCGTGTGGCCCAAGAAGCAGGCAAAAGACGAGACCAACACGGTTCTGAACGCGGGTTCGGTTTTCCGAGACAACTCGGACCCCAAGAGACGCAATGTCCACCGGCAGCTTGGAGAGGCAATCAACCGCCGGAACTTGAGCATGGTGAACAAGGCTTGGCTGGAGTTCTGGGGTGCTGCGGCCACTCCCGACGATGCCCGAACCAGCGAGCTCGCAGAATGCTCCGAGATGTTCGACTACTTCATCATGGCCTACACCATGATGCGGCGGCCCAACCAGGCCATCGAGGTCTGGAACAGCATGGAGCGCGTCGGCATCCAAGCCACCATCAAGACATGGAACTCGATGCTCCAAGGCTGCGCCAAAGCCAACAACGCCCAAGGCCTCAGGACCGTCTGGGACAAACTCACAGAGTCGGGCCTGAAGCTGGACATCGCCATCTGGACGGCCCGCATCCACGGCCTGTTCCTCTGCGGAGAAGCCAGCGCCGGGATCCGCGCGCTCGACGAAATGGTCAAGGTCTGGGCCGCCCGCGAAGACCCGCAGTACGCCGCCATCGCCGTGCAGCCCACCGTCGAGCCCGTCAACGCCGCCGTCGCGGGGCTCCTCCGCCTCAAGCGCAGCGGCGACGTCATGAAGGTCCTGGCCTGGGCCTCCAAGCAAGGCATCAACCCCGACATCTACACCTTCAACACCCTGCTGCGCCCCCTGGTCCGCCGCGGCGACATGCAAGCCATCGACGAGCTCTTGGCCACCATGCAGAGCATCAACATCCGCGCCGACGTCGCCACCTTCACCGTCCTGCTCGAGGGCAGCCTCCACCAGATTGGCGACCTGCCGCCGGCGCAGCAGGTCGCCGTGGTCGAGCGCATCCTCGGTGCCATGAAGTCGTCGGGCGTCGACATCAACATGCAGACGTACGCCAAGATCCTCCACCTGCTCCTCCGTGAGGGCGACCGCGCCGAGGCGCCCGTCAAGGCCGTCCTCGCCCACATCTGGCGCCGCGGCCTCGAGCTGACGAGCCACATCTACACCATGCTGGCCGAGCACTACTTCTCGCGCGACCCGCCCGACGCCGCCGCCGTCACGGCCCTCATCACCAACCGGCGCCTGCACGAGAACAAGGCCATCGACCGCGTCTTTTGGGAGCGCATGATCAGGGGCTACTGCCAGGCCGGCGAGACGGGCCGGGCCCTCGATATCTTTGACCGCGTCTTTGCCCCGGGCACCATGATCACCTTTGGGACCCTGTATGAGCTGTTACGCCCGCTCGTCGCCGCGGGGGATGTCGCCGTCGCCATGAGGGTTGTCGAGGCGGCGCGCAAGATTGGCAGGGTCGATGACGATAGGGGAGGGAGGGGGGGCGCGCCGCAGGGTGACGTCGGGGAGGGCAAGCGGTATTGGAAGCATCGGTTTTGGCATCTTGCGTTTGAGCATGGCTTGATGGGGGAGCAGTTGGCGGAGAGGTTTCGCGAGGCTAATATGTAGACGGAGGTGCGAGGGGGTTGATACTTTGGGAAGCTGGATTATGTGAGATAAATGGTAAAACAGGTCGTGTTTAAAGTTACCGACAAACTCTGTAAACTCTTCGCACACCTTCTACCTATATGATACCGGTGAGGAGGCTTGTAGTTCGCATCGAATCTGGGGGACACTCGATTGGAGGGAAGGGTCTCGTATCCATATTGCTCTCTTCCAATGCTCAGGATTTGGCCTGTCCTGAAAAGGGGCAAAGTCAACAAACAACTTAGAAGCCACGGAAGCTCACCACAATATCCCAACATCAAGCACTGGCGCAATAAGTAAGCAGTCAAGGAGCCAAATAAATACATCTAAATAAGAGGTAACACGGAACTATCCGCAACGCGCGGTACAATACAATCTGATGGCACCGTGTTGCCCTTCCTTAGGTTTGCAGGCCTGGACTGTCTTGATGTTCCAGGACTCCACGTCACACAAGGCACCTTGCATGTTGTTGCGATGATATTTGTCACCTTTGGGGCCTGGACATGTTCAAGACATGATCAATCGATTTCTGGATGAGGGAATGGACTAGGGCTGTACTCAGCGTAGGACTGGAGAACGGTGATAGCGCAGCAACATTCAACAACGTGGTCACCGGAGGACGGACAGTCAGTCAATAATCGTATATCGGCACAGAACACAAGACAGTCCCATGCCTCTCTCTCCGCTCCCAGCTGTGCCGGGTTTGCCGTTATCCAAGTAGATATCTTAGTTATGTCCCATGATGCTATTATATTACAACACAAGAGTCTAGCTCTCTCTTCTTTTCTATCAAGCCACCTTAGCTCCAAACCACCATACCCTTTTCCCACCAATCCAACCCTCAACATCTGAAACATGGCTCATGAAGTCCTCTCCCCTTCATGCCACAGCATCCAGCAAACCAAAATACCCAAAACTAGCAAAAACCCCCCTCAAAACCGGGAATCTATCCTATAACCCGCTATGCTATATGCACGCAAACTCAAGCCAAATAAACACCAAGCCAAAACCCACTCTAGATCTTCCCAACCATTATTATCCCGCTTTGAAACGCCCATGTTGAACCACACAAGAATAAAAGAAAACACAGAAACACAAACCATACAAGGACAAAAAAATCCCAACTCACACGACATACTCCTCCCTGATCACATCCGCCATCCAGCCCAGCTCACTCACAAGCTCCCCCAGCCCGGAATCCGTGATCGGGCTCGCAAGCATGAGCGGCCCCACCGCGGCCCCCGCCATCACAGCAGCAGGCTGTTGCGCCGCCGCCGCAGCAGCAGCACTCAGCTTCTCGCCGTCGGTCCCGGCCGTCCGCGGGAGCGAGTAGGTGGAGAGCGTGGCGGTGAAAGGGCGGGCGAAGGGGAGTCTGGTTTGGTGGTGGCCGACTGTGGTGGTGGTGGTGGTGGTATTGCTGTTGTCGAGGGGGTCTTCCGCATCGTTTCCCGACGTGTCGTCGTCTTCTTCTTCTTCTTCTTCTTCGTCGTCGGAGAGGTCAAAGTCTGGCGGGCAGTGCGAGTCCGGGGACTCGGGGACGTGCTGGGGGCGGAGGGCGGAGAGGGGGAACTCTGGCTGCCCACCAGTTGTCCGGTCGGCGGTGTCGAGGGCTGGGAGTCGCGGCGGGGCGCGGATGAAGGCAGCGGGGACGGTCAGGTACGGGGACGTAGGCGCTGCTGATGCCGCTGCTGTGTCCCTGACCGAGGCCATCGACATGGCCGGGGAGAGGGCTCGTTGGGGCGGAGGCGACAGCCCTACGAATTCCATCGTCTCGGACACGGCCGAGGTGGCAAAGTTGTCGTCGTCCTCGTTCTCCTCGACAATGTCCTCTGGGATGTCGATCGTAGGCCGGTCGCCGGTCTCGGGTTCGTTGTCGAGCGGGTTCTCGTCCACCAAGAACCTACGCAGCGACTCCGGGGAGATGTCCCTTGACCGGCTACCCTCGGACCTGAGACTCCGTTCATCCTCGGCCTGTGCGTTTTGTGTATCCCTGAGTGACGACGAGCTTGACTTGCGGCTGAACAGCTTGCGCGGCAAGGACATCCAGCGGGAGCTTGGCGACGGTGACCTAGCGGGGCGTTTCTGCTGCAGCGTTCGAAGCGGCGCAGTACCGATACGGCGACTCGGTTCAGGCGGTGTTGGTGCGGGCCTAGGTGCGACAAATTTGCTGGCAGGATCCATGGTCATGAAGTCCTCGTCGCGCAGCGATGTCAGAGAAGCGCTCCGTTTCCTGCGGGACTGCTCGACGGGAATGAAGAGTGTGTTGACCGTCTGTCCCGGGAGATATGGGCACGTATTGGTGGATGGCTGGGCGGGATCGTGGGTCTCAGAGGTGCCGTCGAGTTCATACTAGGTGAATGTCTAGGTCAGTGGCACAGTTCGTCTCGGCTAGGCAGTGGTAGCACTCACGTAGTAATAGTAGGTGTGTCCCATCTTCAGACCTCCAATCCGCTTCGGTACCCTCCCAGCATCGCCCTCGCGTGTGATGTCTTGGAAGGTGTAGCAACCCCTCCACTGGCCACGATCCCGTCGGCTATCCCGTTCCATTGTGTATGGCTTGGTGAAATTGTCCCAAGACCCGATGAGATGGACGGCCTTGACCGAGGGACGTGTTTGTCTTTGGCGTGTTAGTGTACGATGTTGCCCCGTGACATTCAACCGAGGTGCTCCACTCCAGGCGAGAATTGTTGATATGACGAGCAGCGATGTGAGGCGAAACGGCTTGGAGTGTAGAGCCCAAGGGTTCGGATAACGACGGAGATGTACAATAATATAGAGAAAATGAAAGAGAAACGTGTGGCGGAGACGGAATGAGTGAAGCAGCAAGCCCAGAACCAGTGTGAGCCGCAAGTGAGTGATTGAAGGATCGAGATTATAGAACGAGTGATAAAAGGACAGGGTTGAGAAATGAAAAACTCACAGCATGAACGTAAAGAGCGTCATGGTCGGATCCATGCTGACGGTGTGAGGAGTCGCCGCGCCTTCTCGGAACAATTCTTGGACGGCGCAGCAGGTTGATTATAATCTGTGGGAGGAGCGGCAGGTGCTCCGTCCTCCGTCGGACTTCAGTGCGCGAGGGCAGTCCCCGAATAGGCAACGTTAGACGCAAGCGACGCTGAGACGAACGTGGCAGCCGTCTTGGTGAATGAAGGGTTGCGGGCGTCGGGCCAATGAGACAGCCTTGGAGCCACCGGAAGCGCCGCGATGATGCGCAGAGTTTGTTCCTGAATTGCCTGGGGATGAATGGACGGCGCTTAGCCACGCAAGCGGCGGACACGGCGAGGGCACTGTTTCGAGTTGTTCTCACAGCCAGCCAGCCGTGTTTCGGTGCGTTGCTGCACAAGTGTGTACGGAGTAGACTGTGCCGCTGCTGTACACAGTAAGTAAGGTAGCCTGTTGGTTTGGGTCGGCTGCGTGAGGACATGTTTTGAACGAGGACTTGGCCAGCCTTAAGAAGGTTGGAAGGGGTCGTGGAGCCCATGTCGAGCATCATTTCTTGGAACTTGGAGCCCCGGAGCACCGAGTCGCGCGAAGAGCCCTTCTTCCCCAGGATCCCACGGCTGCCAAGTCCGCGCCGGGCTGAGATGATGGACAGTTGTCGACGGGGGTGGGGTGCTTTGGCCTCTTGTTGCGACATCGAATGGGACGACAGATTGCAGGCGGCTGACGCAAGGATTGAGGCGCGCGATTGGCCGCCTTCACGCACCGCTAATCTCGCCAAGGGCCATGCTGGGATGCCCTGAACACCATGGCAACCATGTGGGCCAGCCAGTGGGCAATGCGGGTCTTGGGGGTTGCATCCATCTCCATGTGTGGCAGCTTGTTGGCTGTTTGAGATTGATGACGGAGGCCAGAGCCGCTCGAGGTCTCCCGCCATTTGAGATATTGTTTGCAGTTGACGATGCAGTGGAACCGGCGGCTCTGACAATCCATTGTCTTGTAAGTCGTAGCACTGGAATGACATGAAGCGTAACGCTTGATTCGCATGTGTCTGGTGTAACCGGCAGCTCTGAAGCCTGCTGTGGACTCCCCTGTTCAGCAACGCCTTCGCCGCATCAGACCAGCTGCTGCAGGCGCCCGCGGTTGATATGCATCCAATCTCAAGCAGGAGTCTGCAAGGGTCGCCGCTTGGATTGCGTCGCTTCCAGAAACGGTTCGGAGTACTCGGACCTCGATGTCTTGGAGTGGATGCAGCACCCGAAGCATGTCTCAGCTGCGCCGTCTTCACAGATCTCGGTACGGATAGCTTCGTCAAACATCACCTGCGAGATACCAGACTCTGCATGGATCAAGGCGTTGTTTGCCAAATGGCGGGCTTCAGATTCGGTTGCCTGCCGATGAACAGGATAGGAAGCAAAAAATAGAAAGCAGAAAGCAGAATCAAGAGAGCATGGGGTGACTCGGCAAGATCGAACGACAGGCAGCACCCGCAACTGGGCCGATTCCTGTTCCTGTTCCTGAGACAGGACCCGCTGAGCCACTTTGCGGGCCGCTGCATCTGTCGGCTGTGATTGGCCAATTCCATCAGACGACCAACTTCAACGCTCCGATGCGTTGTCCTCGACGAAGAGAAATCTGGAACAGTGACATTGATGATTTGCAGTGTTTGATCACTCATTGGAAATGACTTGATTCACTGCAGGCCGCATTGGAGGAAATCTCGACCTGCAGTGACCTGGATGGGGCCAGCACACTCACTCGTGCGACCGCAAAGGCGGCCCGTGGCATGAACTGGCCATTCTAGACGCGGCCGTCAGCCGGCTGCATGCCAAATCGGCCTATCAAAGAGATGGTGGTGCGATGTCGCTTGCTGGTGTTTTGACAGCTGAACAGCCGAAAGGGGAAATGAAGCTGACAACACCTCGCTCATCATCAGCCCTATTGAGAGATTGCAAGCCTGTCGGAGGAATTGCATGCGGGATGGTTCGGATGGTTCCTGATTGGAACAAGAACGATGCGGCTGACGAGGGCGTTGGACGGGCGCCGGAACATCTTTCATCGATTCTCGAAGCATTTGTTGTCGGTCCAGGGGTCCAAGTGACTTCCGTGGTGCTGTCTTCTGAGGACGCTTTGAATCCGAGAAACTTCCTCGTGCGTTTGGCCCTGTTTATCGCACACAATGAGACGTTTTCATAAACGCAAATACCATACGGGATGAGGTGCGGAATGCCTCTGTGCTCGTGCACTCCCCAAACGCAACCTGGACAGGTACCTCCCAAAGCTGACACGGAGCAGAAATCGCCAGCTGAACCAAACCTCTCGCAAGAAACGTGGTTTTCAGAGTCGGTATCGAGGCGCAAGTTCACCTCCCCATTAGACCCTCAATTTGGGTTCTTGCGAATAAGCGATGTGCGCCAGTTCAAGTACAACATCACAATCCGCTTCTGCATCCAAGCACCCTCTAAGAGACCGTTTCTGGATCGCTACACACAAACCGCCACTGTCCAGCAACCAGTCAACTTGAATGCTGCCCTACCTATTCGATAGATTCATGTCCATCTCCTTAAGGATACCAGTAATCCCTGAATCCTCCCCATCAACTCGGCGTCCTCAATGTGCCCGCCTTACCATAAGCACACCATGGTTCTTCTGCCACATGCTTTCGGACAGCAGCAGCAGCAGCAGTGCGGCGGCGGCAGAGACGAAGACGCCGCAAAGCTGCAAAGAGCCGGCACACGCCCCCCACCCATCGGCAACGCCGTGTCACCGCAGACGCCGTGCGAACTCTCATTCATCCTGGAAGCAAACCAACTCCCGACAATGATCGCCCTAACCATCCGCATGCCACTGTCAAAAGCTATTATCATTAAGTAGTGTAGGTACGGGAGTGTGCCGTTGCAGCGAGCTCACTCCCAAACTCTCCCTAACAACCAACCGCCCGTCCCACCGGCTCCGGCGAGGACATATCCCCCATCCTCAAGACCCCCGACTATGCCTGAAAGGGCATCATCACGAGGTTAATGCTATGTACAGTACAGATGCCGGTCTCCAAGCCCCTTCCTCCACGAGGGACATGTGGGACATGTGGGACGAAGCGGGTTGAGACGGAGAGCACCCAAAGCGAGGCAGCAACCACTCGAAACGCCTCTCCCTTTCCCACCAACAATGGAACCTAACCTCCACCCAAAATGCCCAATGTCGTAAAATGCTGACCCGCCAGCTTTGGAAGTGCATCCAAAACCGGGCCGTTGCCTGCCATGATGTCTTCCCCAAAAGACGAACCAACCCACTGGCTCATAAACCCGGCCACGCTGGAAGCCCTTCCGCTTGTGTCCAGCCGACCCCCCCGGAATTCCGCCTTGTTATCAACCCCGCTCAGCGAAGTGATCCCCAACTAAAAAGGCCCGAGCCATTCCGTCATCAATCCAACTCAAAACCAAGTGCATATATTCTTACTCCGCCCCAACCTTCCCTTTCCCATTCCCATTCCCATTCACCACCTCCTCCCTCCTCCCAGCCTTGACCCTAGCCTTCTCCCTCTCCCGCTCATACTTGAGCCTCACATCCCCGCGCCACATGGTGCCGAGCCACCGGTCCCAGATGGTGAAGAAGGGCTGGGAGAAGTTGGTCTTGATGCCCCAGCTCTGGTGGTGGATGTCGTGGTAGGCCGCGTTGTTGCTCGTCAGGTGCTGCAGCGGGTCCCACGGCAGCGCGTACCCGCAGTGGTCGTCGACCGTCTTGACCATGCTCGCCACGAAGAAAAGCATGCCCGCGCGCTGGCCGAGGAACGCGCACTTGTACGCCACCGCCGCACCCAGCGTGTCCATGAAGAAGCCCTCGACCGGGTGGTTGTACAGCGCGCCGTAGGCGTAGGGGACGTAGAGACGGTGGTGCCGGATGTGCCAGTGGGCTGGGGTGGGTGGGGGGAGACGTGTCAGTTTTGGTTCAGAGAGGGGGGTTGGGGAAGAGAGGGGAGGCGGAGGGGAGGTAAGGGAGAGACATACTGTACATCCACTTGTTGAGGTGCATCGCCCGGTGCATAAAGTACTGCCACGTGTCGAGAGCGCAGATGGCGAGCCCGAATTGGAAGCCGGGGATCAACACCCAGTAGATAGCCTTTGCGAGCAACAGCTCCCATGTCGCAAACGCCGGGACAGCGATGCCGGCGACCTCGTCGAGGGTCGTGGTGAGAAACGGGTAGTGCCCGCCGGCGAGGGCGCCGGCGAGGAGCGGGTATGAGGCAGCCATGTTCTTGGAGATGGCCGCGGCGTTTAGGCCGAGCGTTCCGAGAATGGCCGGCAGCGCGCGCTGCGCCAGACGGATTCGCGTTGCCCAGACGGCGACGTCATATTTCTCCATGCCCGTCGTTTCCTGGGGCTCGGTCAACGTCAGGACGGCGCCCGACGCGATCTGGATGACCTGCTCGATAATGACATCTCGGGCCACCTCGTACCGCGACGCCAGGTTGCGCTGCGCGATCTCGTCTGGTGTGTGTAGCCGGTATTGGGGAAACAGGTCGTAGACGTCGATGAAGTGGAAGAACATGGATACGACCCAGTAGGCGACGTGCGGAAGGATGAGGCCCAGCCAAAAGTCGGAGATAAATGGGAGGAGGTCGGGCATTGGCCGGATCTCGTACGCCGGCAGTGGTGGGAGATCGGACGTCATGGTCGCGTTCGACATGGTGCAAATTAGCCGAGGGGCCGTGTCAGCGGCGAGCTGACAATGCGCGCGCAGAAGAAAGGGGGTAGAAAGAAGATGCTGCCTTGCGACAGCGGCAGAGTCAGTCAATCAGTGCAAGAATGGGCGATCACCAGGAGAGATCGAAGGAGTGGCGAGGAGAAGCTGGAGTTCTTGTAATGGTTTGTAGAAAAAGACGAACGATCGGCTTGTGGAGACGCCGCAGGACCCCGAGTGGCGTGAGTCGTCTGCACGGTCCAGATTTCAATCTCCTGTCCGTGATCCGTCAAGGTCAGTAAGCCAGTGGCACCACTGAGGTGCGGTGACTGAATTATGAGTAACTGAGAAGATGTGAACACGCTATCGCCGGCAGTATCTATGTAGATCACGCGTCAGGCACGAGATTTTATCCCGTAGCGGTTGCGCATGGCATGAGGCAGCCTGAGTAAGCAACCCGGAATGGTGGCTTCCTGGTGTTGTTGGGCTTGGCAGAATCATCAACCCGGAGGCCCGACGGACATATTCCCCAGTCGCGGAGTTCGGCTTCGCCGAGTGCCCGGCAGCCGGGTTAGGGTTCTTCGTCCCATCTCGGACGTCTGTTCAGCCAAGCCGGGTTAGGGTTGATGTGGTGCTCTGTCCCGTCCCAGCCAAGGTTTGGTAGCCTGCAGTGCTGATAAAGAGACTGTGAGCAGGCTCTAAGTGACGTTCAATGTGGTGCTCTGGAGGGAAACAAACTTCGCTGCTATGTGCAACAAAGAAAAGGGAAAGTCTACAATGAGGGAACTGTGAAAAGTTATTCATGGTTGAGCCTAATGATAAAATGCAACCGTGAAATAATTCACAGATTCAGGAGCAGGAAATCCAAAAAGCGGAGTGAGGTCTACCACGATAATCTCTTAACATGTTGGGTCGATGCGAGTTAAAACCCGTTAAGCACGGTCGGTCTAGAACTTGGCTTTCGAGCTTTTGACGGACAGCCCCGCTACCCCTCCTCGACCGCCTTGCCCCCGCTCAATTTTTCCCATCTCTGTTGCAGCCCGCCCTATTTTCGAGAATCTCTGCCCTATCTATCTCCTCAGACAATACCAGCCCAACCATCAAGATGCTTATCTACAAGGTGAGCCAGAATACTCCCAGAGCAGGCGCCGTGAGGGATCACAAACGCAGCAGCGATTTCGCTAACCACAAGTGCCCCCCCGGCCAGGACATCATCTCCGACGACGAGATCATCTCGGACTCGTACGACCTCAAGGAGGTCGACGGTGTCGTCTATGAGGCCGACTGCGCCATGATCACCGAGGGCGGCGTCACTGTCGGTGCGTTCGATCCGGCGACTCCTACCTTTTCAAAATCACAGACTACGCTTCTCCGCCGGGGACTGGTTAGTGGGGAGAATCATCTATGGTTAGGCTAACCCAGGATTTTCCGTCCAGACATTGGCGCCAACGCGTCAGCCGAGGAGGCGGACGAAGCATTGGAGGACACGACCGTCAAGGTCAACAATATTATTCACTCGTTCCGCCTCCAGAGCACCTCATACGACAAGAAGTCCTACCTTCTCCACCTCAAGAGTAAAAGAACCAACATTCTTCCCGGTGTACTGTTAGACGACGCAGCTTCTGACTCGGTGTGCTCTGTCCGTTGCTAGGCTACATGAAGACCGTCAAGGCCAAGTTGCAGGAAGCCGGCAAGTCGGAGGAAGAGGTCAAGGACTTCGAGACCAAGGCCCAGGGTTTCGCCAAGAAGGTCATTGGCAGCTTCAAGGACTGGGAGTTCTACACGGGCGAGTCCATGAACGCCGATGCCATGTAAGTTTTGTTCACACGGGTTTTCCCCACGTTTCATTCAGGGAGGATGGCTAACCAGCCCAGGGTCGTCCTGCTCAACTACCGTGAGGATGGTGTCACCCCGTACGTTGTCGTCTGGAAGCACGGAGTGAAGGAGATGAAGGTTTAAGGGGCTGGAGTTCGCCTTGTTTATATACCAGGACTCACCAAAAAAGAAAACTTGAGGCCCATGCTTCACGCACGCCGTTGACTTTCCTGCATTTGGCCTGTCCAGAGACGTACAGCAGAATGTGTTTGACCGGAGTTACCCTATAGAGCCGAGGAGTAACTCTATCAACAAAACCCAACAATGGCGTGCCGATACCCGTTCCATTTCACGACTCATATGCTGGACTCCTAACGCCATAGACGGTTGCTCCGTACTCAGGTTCGCTGCTGCCCAACAGTCTAAAATTAAATCTAAAGCTCCTTATCAAAAATACTCGGTGGGGGTTTCTCTGGCGAAGCACAGACCAACAACCACCAAGTAGTTCCACCTAAAACTGCGGCCTCGTCGCCAACGGTATAGGCGGCGGCGACGGCGGCGGTTCATCACTCTGCTCCCTCGCCTGAACCTGTCTCTGTTGTTGTCCCACACCAGCACCACCACCGCCAGCCCCGCCACCAACCCACCCAGCAATCGCCTTGCTCTTTTTCGGTGGTGGCGGCGGCGGCGGTTTCTTCTTGCCCGCCGCCGCCATCACAGAGGAAGCGGCGGCCGCAGTAAGAGCCGGGCTGTTGCCCATGACGCCTCCTCCTCCTGCTCCTCCCCTGCCGCGGGCCCCTCCACTTGGTTCCTCTGCCGCCGTGCCCGCAGAGGACTTGAGCCGGGCGAAGCGGGACTGCAGTTCGTTGATGTTTGGGTGGTATGATGATGATGATGCTGCTGGGGCTGGGGCTGGCGAGGAGACGCTTCCCGATTGTGAACGGGCTGGCGGTGGCGGTGGTGAGGTTGAAATTGGGGCTGAGCTGCCGATACCCAGCCCGGGAACTGAGATGCCTGCTGCGCCCAGCCGGGTTACCGCTGATTGGTTGAGGTAGCCCTCGGCTGGCCCTGGTCCTGGGCTTGGGGATGGTACGGCGGCGGCGGCGGATGGGCGGGCGGGTAGGGACGGGGAGACTGCTGGGGAGGGGGTCGTTGATGATGCTGAGCGGGGAGGGAGGCGTGGTGGGAGCGTGGGAGGGCGGGAGTGGCCTCCCGGCGCTGACGCTGCTGCTGCTGAGGGCGGCGGGGAAGGACGGGCTGGTGGTGGTGGTGGCAGTAGTGGTGAAGGGCCGTCGGCCCCGGGTTTTCTTCCCGGGGGCGGCGGGAGGTGGGCGGTGGGGAGGCCGGTTGTGTCGAGACGCCATGGCTTCGGAGGGGCGGGCGGCTCGTCGGATGCTGACTCGGAGGCTGTGCCCGGCCGTGGGGGCATGGTTGGGCCAGTTTGGGATGTCGGTGACGGCGAGGATGCCGGGCTGGCTAGGCCGACCACGGCGTTGGGATGGCGTTTGGGTGGCGGGGCGAAGCTGGCTGGGTCGCGGAGGGAGGCGAGAGGAGGGGCGACGTGGTTGCTCTGGCGGGTCTGTAATCATGTAGTTGCGGCTTGTGGTCAGTCGGGATCGCGTGGGTTCTTTACATGCTCAGCAGAGGAGCCTACCTCCTCACCACGCCCAATTAGGCTTTTCTTCAAAGCGTCAGTATATAAACATCCAAGCACTACACAACAAGTGAGGATGAGCGTACCACCTGGCCTTTGACTTTGAGACTCGTCCCCTCCCTTTCAGGCAATCGCTGTTTGAGCATGTCCTTGTATTTCGACATGGTGGGGTTACGGGCTGCCGAGTTGCAGCTGAAAGTTCACAAAGAACCGATTTTGGGTTGGGTCTGAGTTTTCTCAGATTGTCAAGTATTTCAGGAAATCCGGCCTGGTGAAGCGAAGTAGTGAGGGAGGCAGACTTGTTGAAGTTGACTGTGAGATGCAGTGAAGTTGATGGTGCAGTGGATTCGGGTCGAACAGCCGCGCTATGTATTGTACTCCGTACTTGTCGGGGACCCACTTAGAGGCGCCCTAAACTCACTTGGGTAACCCGGTTTCAGGTGTATCGTACTATGTAGATGTCCCTCTTCCTGTTGTTGTAACCCGGGACGAATATCCATTCGATGTATTCACTATTTATAAGAATGGGGGGCACAAACAGTGGGACAACCAGCTGAACCTCGTGCAGCCAGGAAGAGCTACCAGCCCAGTGAAGCCTACAACGTCAGCTAGATTCCTTGGAGTCTGGCTGGATTGGAAGCTCAATTGGAAGGCACACCTAGGAGCAGTAGAGCGGAAGCTGAAGACCCAGAGCTATGCTCTAACAAGAATTGGGGCGATGACATGGGGTCTGGGGCTAACTAAAGCAAGAGAGGTGTACTCTAAGTGCATTCGGTCAGCACTGGCTTATGGCGCATCATCCTTCCACATCCCCACCGAGAAAGGGGGTAAACCAGCAACAAGAGGGATCACCAAAGCCCTCAGCAAAGCCCAGAACAAGAGCCTAAGGATAGTAGCAGGGGCCTTCAAGTTCACTCCTATTCGAAACCTTGAAACAGAGACATGGGTGCCACCGCTGGACCTGTAC